>CM031858.1:113997127-114062756 GCA_018697195.1 Certhia americana
GAGGAGTTGCCTTTATGCTAGCTGTGTAACATTGAATACACACCTCCTTTTGCCATAATTTGTGTTTTGTTTTTTAGGCTGCTTTGATGCATAGTATTGATACCAGGGCATCCCTGTTATTGCTAAGATTTGATTATTTTCACAGGTAACTTTTTGTGTTTTATTTGTCTCTAATTTAGTGTTTGCTCCTGCTGAATGTATTGTACCCAACTTAGTCTTGTTAAGAAAAAACAGTTTATGCGTAAAAAATTCTTCAAAGATAGGATCTTCACATTATGTCAAGTGTTTTACTAAGTATACTGAACCTGAACTCTTCTCAGATCATATTTTGTTTGGACGTGAACAAATTTGGCTTTTCCCGTTTTTACTGTGCTATTTAACCATGTAAATATCACTTCCATAAGGTGAGCTGCTGCGCGTCTAGCCTAAGAAGTTAGATTTTAATATTTTAGACAGTGAGCTGGATGATCCTTCCTTGAATTCCTGGTTTCTGCTAGCAGGCCCCCCGGGACACTGGGCAAACCAAAAGCTCTGTATGGATTGGGTAGGGGCATCTGCTGGTTACAGACCAGTGTTCAAGAACTGACCCTGCATGAATCCCCAAGGAATTGCCTGAAAACATCTTAAGCTGTGAACCTTTCAAAGCTTGGTCCATTGGCTGTCTCTTCAGTAAGAATCAATCTCCCTTAGGTATGATACTTGCTGATTGAAATTTTCTGTTTAAAGCAGTGAGAGTTTTACACGGCATGCTCCTAAATTATGTAGTTTTCCCACCTTAGAGGCTCAAATGGGCTTAGAATAAATGTTGTCCATATCAGCATCTTGTGTATTGTTACAATGTACATTTTTTTCTTAATTTTTTTCATGGGGGTAAGAAGCTAACACAGATTTCAGATTGAAAACTCACAGATTCCTGCAGCATGATTTTCCATTTTACATCTGTTTATTCTCAGGCTGGCAGAGCTGCTGCCTGATTCCTTTTCCAATCTGTAATCAGACGTTCACAAGGGAAAAGGTGCTGTCAAACTGAAGTTTCAGGACAGAAAGCAGGATATTTACTCTGGGGATACAGCTTTTCAACATATGGAGCTGTCCTTTCTGTTTCGGTAACTCCAGCAGTGACAAGCTTCTACAATTCAGTTCGTCACTGCACTTGGGCTGCACCCTGCACCCCTTCCCACCATACGCACTACACGGATCAAAGCTGCTGTATGGTTTCTAGTATGTACACACTTAGTTTAAAGACTGAGATAATACACCTTGACCGACGTCTGCAGCAGCGTATTAGGGACTCTCCTTGTCTCGTCTCGACTGTGTTAATTTTCTTCCCAATGGCTGGTGGGGCTGTGCTTTTGGATTTTGTGTCTGGAGACAGGAATGTTTTATAGAGATGTTTTTGTTATTGCTCAGCAGGGCCTCACCACAGAGCAGAGGGCATTCTCCTGCTTTTCAGGTTGGCCATGCTCATGAGAAGACGGGGGTGTCATGGCAGGGTGGGAGGATACAGCCATGACAGGTGACCCGCAATCACCTAAAGGTATTCCCGACACTTATGCATCATGCCTTAGCGTATGAAGTGGGGAAGAATGAGGAGGAATGGAGGAATTTTTTGGGTGAGGGTGTTTGCCTTCCCAAATAACCATTGCACAATGGGGCCCTGCCCTCCTGGACGTGGCTGAACACCTTCCCACCCATGTTAAAAAGTGAATTCAATTCCTTTTTTGTGCTTTGACTTTGGGCACACAGCTTTTTGCTTTCCCTAGCAGTCTGTCTTTAATCTCAACCCCGAGTTTTCTACCTTGTATCCTTCCAATTCTCTCCCCGATCCCGCTGGTGGCGTGGTGGAGCCTGGTGTGAGGCTTGGCTGATTATCTGGGGTTGTGCCACGGTCTCCAACCGTAATGGACATTTCCCATACCTGCACGGGGTGCAGGCGCAGCCAGGGCCGGCGCACCACCGTGCCCCTCGGCGTAGATTGCATCCTGATGGTTTCTAAGACCAGCGTAGGAAACACTTCTAGGCGGAGGTCTCAGGAATAAAGCAGCAGGTGCTGGAACACGAAACGTATTGAGTCGCCTTTGCCTCAAAGCATTGGAATTCCGAGCCGCGGCGCCCGGGCCTTGCGCGACACCGCTGGGAATGCGCGGCAGGTGCGTTTACGGCGTTGCCGTAAAGCGGGCGCGGCCGGGCACAGTTCCCCGCTGGCTCCTTGGGAGCGGGCGTCCAATGAGCGGGAGCGGCGGCCAACCGGGCCCTGGAGCTGCTGCGCTCGCTGCCCAGGGTCAGCCTGCCACCTAAACGCCCAACCCCCGCTCTAAAAAGCGGGTGATGCCTGCAGCTTGCCCGTTGGCCCTGGCGGCACCGCTTGTGCCCCGTCCCGGCGTGGTTTGCCCCCATGTTGTCATAGAAGACAAGGACCGGGCCCTGGCCAGGATAGGCGTGGAAATGCAGAGGGGTTGATTGGCACTGCTCTGTGTGTGTTATCTCATGTGTGTGTGTTGTGTGTGTTGTGTGTGTCTGTGTATGTGTGTGTGTCTGTGTGTGTGTGTTGTCCTTGTGTGTGTGTGTCTGTGTGTGTGTGTGTCTGTTGTGTGTGTGTCTGTGTGTGTGTTGTGTCTGTGTTTCTGTGTGTGGTGTGTCTGTGTGTGTGTGTCTGTGTTTCTGTGTGTCGTGTGTCTGTGTGGTGTGTGTGTGTGTGTGGTGTTGTGTGTGTGGTCCTGTGTGTCTGTGTGTCTGTGTTTCTGTGTTTGGTCTGTGTGTGTGTCTGTGTTGGTGTCTGTTGTGTGTGTGTCTGTGTCTGTGTGTGTGTCTGTGTGTGTGTCTGTGTGTGTGTCCTGGTGTGTGTGTCTGTGTGTGGTGTGTGGTGTGTGTGATGTCTGTGTTTGTGTCTGTCTGATGTTGTGGTGCTTGTGTGTGTGTCTGTGTGTGTGGTGTCTGTGTGTGTGGTGTCTGTGTGTGGTGTGTCTGTTGTCTGTGTGTTGTCTTGTGTGTGTCTGTGTGTGTGTCTGTGTGTGTGTGTCCTTTTGTGTGTGTGTGTGTGTGTCTGTGTGTGTCTGTGTGTGTGGTGTGTCTGTGTGTGGTCTGTGTGTGTGTCTGTGTGTGTGTCTGTGTGTGTGTCGTGTGTGTGTGTGTGTGTGTTGTTTGTGTGTGTCTGTGTGTGTGTCTTCTGTGTGTGTCTGTGTGTGTGTCCTGTGTTTGTGTGTCTGTGTGTGTGTGTTCTGTGTCTGTGTGTGTGGTCTTGTGTGTGTCTGTTTTGTGTCTGTGTGTGTGTCTGTGTGGTGTGTCCTGTCTGTGGTGTCTGGGTGTGTTCTTGTGTGTGTGTCTGTGTGTGTGTTTCTGTGTGTGTGGTCTTGTGTGTTTGGTCTTGTGTGTGTGTGTGTCTGTGTGTGTTTGTGTCTTGTGTGTGTGTGTGCCTGTGTGTGTGTCTGTCTGTGTGTATGGCTGTGTGTGTCTGGTGTGTGTCTGTGTGGTGTGTGGTCTGTGTGTGTGTGGTCTGTGTGGTGTGGTGTGCTGGTGTGTGTGTGTCTGTGTGTGTGTGTGTCTGTGTGTGTGTCTGTGTCTGTGCTGTGGTCCCGTGTGTGTGTCTGTGTGTGTGTCTGTTGTGTGTGTCTTGTGTGTTTCTGTGTGTGTGTGTGTCTGTGTGTGTGAGTGTCCTGTGTGTGTTTGTGGTCTGTGTGTGTGTGTGTGTCTGTGTGTGGTTTTTTTGTCCTTTTGTGTGTCTGTCTGTGTGTTGTCTGGTCTGTGCTGCTGTTGTGTGTCTGTGTGTGTGGTCTGTGTTGGTGTGTCTGTGTGTGTTTCTGTGTGTGTGTCTGTGTGCTGTGTGGTGTGTGTGTGTCTGTTGTGTCTGTGTGTGTGTGTGTGTCGGTGTGTGTGTGTGTGTCTGTGTTGTCTGTGTTGTCTGTAGTGTCGTGGTGTGTCTTTGTGTCTGTGTGTGTCTGTCTGATACACGAGTGTGGTCTGTCTGCTGTGTGCGTGTCTGTCTGTTCTGTGTGTGTCTGTCTGTCTGTGTGTGTCTGTCTGTCTGTGTGTGTCTGTGTGTGTGTGTGTGTGTGTGTGTGCTGGCCCGCTGCTTGCTCTTTGCGTGCCTTGTGGCCCCTGTGTGTGGCCGTCCCTGCAGAGAGCTGCCCGATGAATGGGGCTGGCTGAACCTCAGGGATGTTACTGGGGCTGGAGGGGAATAGTAAAAGGTTTTTAACTCCATATGTTTGTGGGATGGAGTGATATGTTTGGAAATGGAAGGTTAGAAGGTGTGCAGAGAAAAGGAATGTGATGCTAGTTAACATTCTTACTGCTATTTCTCGAAAACAAACCTGTGATCTCTCTTCTTGTAAAGTGGTAGAGAAATTACAGAAAGAAACCAGGGAGAAAACCTTATGGTTTATAGGGAGTATTAGTGAACAGGGAGATGAGGTTCAAAGGCTGAAACCATAGGGACAGAGAAAGGAACAGTAAGCTGCACTCTCCTAAAAGTGCTGAAGACTCCCTAAAGCTACTAAATAGTACAGAATTCAAGTGCAGTTTTGTGCTAGACTCGCCCATCTCTGCCACCAAAGGAAGCTGAATTATCTCCAGACTATTTGTGGTGTCAGCCTAAAGCTGTGCTCTGCAAAAATCACACTAACTGCTTTTCTATTTTTCCACTTAGAAAACATCTATATTTTAATTTTTCCTCAAGAATCAGCATTTTGCTCAGTTGTTTATAATTCTGAAATCTAATGTTTTGTAGGTACTGGTCTCTGAAATAGCTGTCTAAATGTGTCATTGATTGTTTTTAAGGAAAGAAGACGTGGCCGTGGAAGATATGGAGGTAGGAAGTGTGGCCGAGGTCACAAAGGAGAAAGACAAAGAGGGAATCGCCCCCGATTAGGCTTTGAGGGTGGTCAAACTCCATTTTACTTGGCTATACCAAAATACGGATTTAATGAGGGACATAGGTAAGTTTCTAAACATTTACTTGGAAATTAAAAAAAAAATGTTTTCTGCTTTTTTAGATCTGTCTCCTGAAGCACGAATCTAATATTCTGAAACTGAAGGCCTAACTGAAAAAGTTTGGCTTCCTGAATTCCTCTCAGGTTGTTAGCTACTTTACCAGGAGAATCTCCCATTTCTTGTGAGATTATTCTTTTAATCAATTATTTCATGTTTTACACATCTTTGTTTGTTTACTCTCTTCTCCTCATAATCCTTCATGTGCAGCAGGCCACCCTTCCTCTTCCAGCTGAGTGAATTTCTGTGCTGACACTATTCCTTCATTCCTGCTTGTTTTTCTTTTTGCCTCATAATCCAGGCGAACTGGGAACAGTCACAGTGACTAGAATGAGGATGTTGGGCATGAAAGTGTAATCCAAAACCTTGCTTTGTTGTTTCTCCTCACTTTATTCACCAGAAGCTCTGGTCTGCTGCCAGCCAAGCAATTCTGCTTCTCTTCATGGTTCCACCTTTTCAGCCCTCTGACACTGTGGTCTTTGTCTGTCTGTGACCCTGCCTATTCCATCTAGGATCCTAACAAGCTCTTTAACACAAATCTGCTGGATGAGGCATTAAATCACCTGTCACCATTGTTCTCCTTGGGCATTTTGCCTTGCTTAATACTTCTGTCCTTTTTTCATATTGTACTTGTTTGTGTCATGTCTTTATTCTGCCTTTTAAATGTTTAAGGTTATTCTTCTAACATCTTTTCTCCAGTCACTGTTCTTACCTGGAGAGGTGTATGTCAGCATTTCCCAAATCTCCTTTACTTATATTGATAATTCAAAAAATTTTATTAAATTTTTTTTATTTGTTTGGGTTTTTTTTAAAGCTGGCTTTGTTTCATCAGATAGCATTTGTGTTACCTGGGTCAGCAACCATTCTGTTACTTTTTGATCTGATCTTGCAAACTTCTGTATCCATACAATGACAAAAGCCTGCTACACCGAGCAGACAGTTCAAGGATGAAAAGACTAATGTGAATTTTGTGAATTGCTAGACTTTACTTCATGTTCCATCTCCTGATGCCACTTTATCAAATAACTGAGCACTTTTATAGTTCCATTCTTATTGCATGCAGTAGAACTTACAGACTTGTCCCAGTTGTTAAAGGGTTTCCTCTGAATCTTAATAGTTTCAAAATGTGACTCAAATTCTATTTCCAGGTACTGTTATTTCTTCCTGTTTGCTAAATTATTGTAAGAATAAACAAGAGGCACTTTCAGTAGCTGAAGGCAGAGTGCAAATCCATAGTCCTGCAAAGGAAATGCTGCAGAATGCAGGCACTCAGCTTCTTATGTTAATTGTGGTCACAGATTCATGAATAACCAGCTGCAAAGTCCTGCCTCATGCAGGGACAAGAAATTATTAGGTTCTTGCTATTTTTAACAACATCTGACAGCATGTGAAAACAAAAAAATTGCTCTAGTTTCAATGTTTGCAAAATTTCAGTGTCAGGCTACTGTAAATGTTCCTGTGGTGACCACTGTAAGTGTCCTTGAGTGACGCTGTTGGGGCAGGGAGGAGCACACTGAACAATGTCTCTGCCTTCTTATCTTCACATCACTCTTCCTTCTGCCTCACTTGAACTTTTTCTCTGTAAGGGGCTGTCTGACAGCACAAATTCTTGGGCCTTGTCTTTTGTACATGGCTTGCCAGTTACAGAGATCAGCTGCTTCACAGTTTTTGAGCTGCTGCTCAGAGACTTCCAATAGCAGCCGTCAAGCAGATTGCAGGAGGAAGTTTTGGGTATCAGCATAAGTGGTGTGCATGGACAGGAATAGGCTCTGGTATTGGAAGACTGTGCTAGGGATTGGTTTGTACAGTAAAGTTAGAACTTGAGGAAAAGCAAAAGTAGGTTCTGCTGAAGCCAATGGCTGTTGACAAGAGATTCCAGCTCCCTTTGGGCAATGTGGGTTAATGCATGTTTTCTCATTATTTCTCTTCCTTGATGGTGTTTTGTGGGAGATTCCTTTCTATATTTTCTGAGATGTTGGGTACGGTACTAACGGATCAGAAAATCTTGTTGTGTGTAAGCTATGCATGTACAGAATTTTGCTGAGTCAAACTCAAGGCTTTGAGTTTGTGTGGGAGGAGATGTTTGGGTTTTTGACTGTCTATCAGCAAAGCACCCAAGGTGAATTCACTTTGAAAGTGATAGTTATTTACAGTCTTGTTGGTTTGCCAAGAAATGTTGACACTGTAATGTCTTACTTTTTTGGTTTAGGAGTAGATAAAAAACCAGAAGATCTTAGTTTACCAGTTGCTATAAAAACTTCAGTTTTGTAAATATCTCATTGTTTTGTTTGGGTTTGGTTTTTTTTTTGTCTTTCTCTCCTCAGTCTCAGACATCAGTACCAACCTCTGAGTCTTCAGAGGCTGCAGTACCTGATTGATTTGGGCAGAGTTGACCCCACGCAGCCAATTGACCTAACTCAACTCACTAATGCCAGAGGTGTGACAGTGCAGCCTCTCAAGAGGGATTATGGTGTCCAGCTGGTGGAGGAGGTATGCAGACAACACACTTGGTAACTTCACGTTGTCACTCCCATGGTTTGGAAGCATCTTTGATTGTCCAAATTAGTTTGCTGTGGGACTTTTGTGGATCATAAATCCACTAGAGGGCACTGTGTGTCAGCAAAAAAAAAAAAAAGAAACAACTCGGGAGGATGTCTTTATACACAAGGGACTGCAGAAATGAGAGTTAAGGACCCATAACAAAAGGCTGTAGAAGTCTTTTACAACAGAAAACTTAAATGTACTGAAAAAAATGTATGAATATTTTGTAAATGGAAAGGTTTTTTTTAATTCAACCCAAGTGACCGAGAGCAATTTGTTTGCCTATCTTAGTGCCAGGGAACAGATAATTCATAATATTTTGTGGGATTTAATGTTCCTTACAAGTTTTCAGAGAAGAATAAATGTATGTCTTAAAATACTCATTTTAATGTTACTGTAATATGTGTTGAAATTTACAGGGTGCTGATATTTTTGCAGCAAAAGTAAATATTGAAGTGCAGAGGGCATCTGAATTAGCAATTGCAGCCATAGAAAAAAATGGAGGCGTAGTAACAACATCGTTCTATGACCCAAGGAGCTTGGGTAAGCTTTCTTTTAATTTCTGCTTTTTTTTTTTTTTTTTGGAATATGCAAAGATTAAATGATCCAAATCAAAGTTTCAAACACAGTTCTTAGTAGAAAATCATCATCTTCTAAAAGCTTCAAAAACAGTACCATGTATATTTATAGAATCATAGAATACTTTGGGTTGGGAGGGACCTTAAAGATCATCTAATTCCAGCCCCCAGTGATGAATGATAATGCATCCTTGATTTTGCCTTTTTAACCATTCACCTCTTTAGTCCCTCCAGTGTTAGTAGTTGTACACCACTCAACCATCTGAATAGCTTTGTAAATAGAGGAACTAAAAATACTGTTTTGCTGAACTTTTATCTTCTGTTTCCCATGTTTAATAGCACTAAGAAAACTCAGGAAAAAATAGATTTAAAAACCACTGTGGATGTTTATATTTTTCATTTAAAATGCTTTTCCACTTAAAGTGAGGAAGTAAGTTACAGAAGCTCAGAATCATTCCAGTTAAAATGGCTATTGTTTTCAGAACACTTTCACTGAAGAATGAGGCTTTGCTTTGCTTGAGGCTGCATCCTGCCTAACATTCATTCATGCAGTTTTTATTGACAATGATGCAGCTTTCATGTGTGAATGAGGCTGAGAAGAAGAGGAATAGACATTTTTAGTGTGCAAAATATGTTACCCTGGGGTGATACAAGTTCTGTGATTTTTTTCATTCCACAAAATAATAAGATTAAAAGGTTCTGGAATATAACTTGTCAAAATCAGTAAAATTTGAAGAAGAGAGAATAGTCCCACAAAGGACTAAATAGGTGCATGTGCCGTTGATACTTTATTTTAAATACTTACAGAAGCACTTAAATTTGACATTAGTTGGTACATTGTGTAAATAGCCATGCAAATGCATTGCTTCAAACCTGGAAATAATCGTTTAAATAAGCTTAGTTATGGTTATCTTTCCCAAGTAGGCATTTTAAATGTATTAGAAGTAGCAACTCCTCCAGATTGGCACTATGAATATCAGTTAAAGCAGAGTTATTTGTGTGGTTAAGTAAAACTTGCAAACCGCTATCTCATTCTGAACAAGAATATTTATGAGATTCGATTTTTTGCTTGATACTTTTAGATGTGAATGTAGTAATTAACGTAGTACGGAATAAGAAGGTGTCATTTAATGTCTTTAAATCTGTGTTATGAAGTGCAGTCACTGATCAAGATCATAAATATGATCTCTCTTATTTATCCACAGAAATTTTATGCAAGCCAGTAGTATTTTTCCTGCGTGGCAAACCTATCCCAAAGCGAATGCTCCCACCTGAAGACCTCGTCCGTTACTACACAGATCCCAGGAATCGGGGCTACCTGGCAGATCCATCTAAGGTTGCAGAAGCCAGGCTGGAACTTGCCAAGAAGTACGGCTATGTCTTACCAGACATAACAAAGGATGAACTCTTTAAGATGTTAAGTGCACGCAAGGATCCTAGACAGATATTTTTCGGTCTTGCTCCGGGATGGATCGTAAACCTGGCAGACAAGAAGATTCTAAAACCAACTGATGAGAGTCTGTTGAAATACTACAGCTCATGAATTCAGGACTGGACACAATTGCAGGTGTACAGGAAACATCTGGGTATGAAATAATGGATAGAAGTGGTGTGTGTTTGTTTGTTCTTAAGACTCATATTATGCTAGAAGAAAACATCTTTTTTTTCTTCATGTAATCTTCTGGTGTAGCTCTCAACTTTTTTATTGTCATAATAGAACGTATCAGAAGTCTTAACATTTGAAAACAATGTGGAGTCTGACATAAAGCGCGGGTCTGGGCCCTTTCTCTTCCAGTGGTTTGCCAGTTATTTTTGCAGACAGGAGGTTTCAGTGTTGCATTTTTTTCAGAGGATAATTCCAAAGAGTCATTTGACCTTATAATTAGTTTATATTTCCCCCCCCGCCTCAATTTAAAATCAAAAACATGGCTGCCCAAAACTAAAATTAGTTTTAAGTCGTATTGCATAAAATTATGAGTTCTGGAAAATGTGTCTTTATCCTGGGTTGATGCTGAATTGTATCCCCATTTGTCTGTTTAGCTCAGAAATAGGTTTTGCACCTTTAGAACTGGATCTGAGAGTGAAGGGGGGAGGAGAAGCAATGGGATGTATACTAAATAGCTCTAAGAGGTATTTTTGGTTGGGGAAAAATAAAAAGAACCAGAAATAAAAAACTACTAAGGATTGTGTTAACCTCTTCAATTCCACAGCTATGTTTTGGATTTTGGCATTGCCATTAATTTTCCTGGAGCTTGAGAGATCTTGATTTTTCTTTTATTTTTTCATATGCAATTGAGGAAGACAGAGTGCAGTTTAAAATCACTTTCTATCTAAATTTGGGGCTGGGGGGGAAGATAGCAGTCTTGATTCAGTGGCTTTTTTTATTCAGAGTTTAAAATTTGTCCTAACACAAATGTAATCTTATTAATAAAAATGCATAGTAGAATCCAGAGTCAGTGAATGACAGTGACAGCAGATTATGAAGGATGGGGATGTGGTAAAGTACAGAGTTAGAATTCAGTTTTCAGCTTGATCCCAGATTGTGTGTGTGACAGTGGACAAAGGAATTTAAATGTTGTGAAAAGTTATGAACAAATTGTGTTGTGGGAAACAGCATTTTAATCACACCAACTTGAGAAATCTTTTTCAACAAAGATTTGTTTTATAAGTCTCTCCAGAATACTACGTTGTTACTACACAAAAGTACTGTAGGTTTTGTGTGGAAGCTTGGATTTGGGCATTTGAGACAGTGAACCAGATAGTGAAAAGGATGAGAGGGGAGACCAAGATAATGTATCACAATGTCCTCACTGCTCGGAAGTTAATGGGCTGCTTCATAATTACATGGTTTAATGGAAGCTGAATTTGGCTTTAAAACAGTCATAATTTGATTGTAAGAATGCAGGAAACAGTCCAGGAGACCAGAACATGAGAAGTCATCTTGCTTTCCAATTTTCATGTGCCTTTGGAAATGCTGCTTAGAGTTTCCTGTAGCTGCCAAAGCATCCCATCTCATAGAGAAAGCCCTCTGTGTGCTAGAATCTCCTCTTTGTCTTGTATGACATCTGCATTTTGCTGGTGTACCTCATTGGGGGAGGATTTAAGAAAAATCTTCTTTTTCTTTCAGACAATAAAATGAAGCAGATGAATTTTTGTTGGAGTTTGTCAACCAGCCCAGATTTTTCCTTCACTCAACAACCTGCCTCATCGATTAATATGACCATCTCTAATCACAGAACAAAATAAACCAAGTCTCATTCTGATTAAATAATCTGAAATCAAGAGATTAAGAATAGAAAGTCACTAAATTTTGGCAGCTTACTCTTCAACTTCTATTGTTCCTTGTGTTAAAAGCTATAAGTAATGGTCATTCCCCTGATTTGGGGTTTAAGTATAGGTGAAACATAGCAAAACAACAGCAATATAAAATTGGACTATGAATAGCAGGAATTTGGTTTTAGTGGCATTAACACTCATATTTTAAAAAGTGCCCAACACTTTTTTGGCGCGCTATGAATAATACCGTGTGCCAAAAAAGTACAGTTGGTGTTAACTTCAATGTGAAGTAAATAACTTTCTCACTTTAGATGTATCCTGTTCTGCATCCTGATGATTGTTGGTTTGGAACCTTAAATGACAAGCAACACTTTTTTCTTTTTTTTT
Source organism: Certhia americana (assembly GCA_018697195.1). Lineage (NCBI taxonomy): Eukaryota > Metazoa > Chordata > Aves > Passeriformes > Certhiidae > Certhia > Certhia americana. The sequence continues at coordinate 114,008,896 of CM031858.1, forward strand.
TCAAGTTTTTGTTATTACAATAACTTTACAATAACAATATTACTACTGCCTCCATTTGGGAAGGAGTTGGAGAGGGGGAAGAGTATTTATTGCCTTCCCTTATTTGTGCCATAATGTTTCTGTTTTTATGAATCAATTCACAATTGTATTTTGTGGAGGTGGTGGTACTCAACAGGAAAGCTACTTAACTGGAAGTGAAGAAGGAAGTTAGTCATATTAGTGAAGACCAGAAGACAAAAGTGTTTATGTATCATTGTGTATTTTGGGGAGGAGAAGATGGGGGAAGGCAAGTTTGTTTCCATTTCTGCTCTTTGTATTAAAATGAACAAATTGCTCTCAGCAATTTTTTTTCTAAATCAACTTCTTTGATAGACACACGCATGCACACGCTGGTTTCTGTAGGTTTCTAAATGGTTTTCAGGTGAAAGGGTAGCTTGGATAAAATGATAACAGTGAAAGAAAGAATGAAAACAGGAAACAGATGTCTGGTGACGTCGAGGGATTGGATAGCACTTATTCAGAGAACGATGTCTTAGTCACAAGGCAGCTGTATCCTGGCTCTGATACTACAACACTACAAATACCTTGGAGCCAAAACAGCCACGTTCCACAAAATCCGGTCATTCTACTTTATAAAGGTGATCTTTTATCATCTTATAATTGGAGAGGGCAAAAAAGGGCTATATGTTCCTTTATTTAAAATATGCAATGCTTGTCTTTTTTTCTCACTCCTGTTAACAGTAGCTAGTGTTTTGTATCAGTTGTTTGAATTTTTATTTACTAGTGCAATAAAGGCACAAGGCTATAGAGGATTTCCTGTTCATTTTATCTCATCAGGAACACAAATCTCCTAGCAACCAAATACAGAATTATCAAAAGCACAAGTAAGATATTGACAAGGTTTCTAATAAATCCATAATAAACAGCATCCCAAAGGACTGTTGTTTATGTCAGGCTTACTGGTACAAGATTAAGCCAATGCTAGCATCTAAAGCCGTTCTCGTTACTTAGCTATACGAACCATGTTTTCGTGTTCATAAGATAAAGGATTGTCTTGGATATCCTGTTTTGACAGGGGTTTTTCGTGTGCAACAATGTGTGACACAGCAAGAAGTACCCTATCTGCTGTAGGTGGAAAAGTATTGGGTAGCTGAGGAAAAGGAACTTTTATTTGTGTCACAAATTGCTGAAGCCATGTCAATTTTTATCAGCAGAATCATACTTCTGAATGATTACTTGATAAAACTGATTAGAGATGTGAGACTGCAATCTAAATAAAGGTCTGTAAACGTTTAAATACCTTCTTGTTTCATGCTGTGATAATTAGAAATCACCTGTTTCTTAGGAACAGGTTCTGCTGCCTACAGCCAGTCAATGCTGTACTTAGAGGTGGCTCACTGAAGATTCAGAATGAAGTGGATTAAAATGTATGTGTTTTCCCTTCTCTCATATGTGCAACACTGATAACCTGGCTTCACTGCATTTCGTACAGGATTTGTGTTTAATGGTCAAAAGTTGACTGTAAAATCAGCTGATTTCCAAAAAGGAATAAATTAGATCAGTGGCCCTGATCTGAATCTTTGCTGGCAGTGTGCCAGCATTGTTTTGACATAGAAGCATAATTGATGTTAGTCCTCCAGGAAGTCATATAAACGTGATCAATTATGAAGATAGCTTCTCATTACTATTTTATCATTTTCTACTATTATTTCTATTCTCTATTATTTTCTATATTACAACCTTAAATGCTAATGCAAAACTAAATTTTGCACTGTTTAACACACAAGTTCTGCAAGCAATTTGAAATTGTTGCACAAATCCCGCATTTTAAATACTTAGCTGCTATATTTATGTATATCTAAAACAAGAAAAATGCTTTATATAGCCAAAATGTCCAGTTTAATATTGTGCATTCAGGTTTATGTTTTAAAATTTTCTGAAGATGTGATCAAGACAGGAATAGTTTTATGTTATTCCCAATCTGCACTTCAGTTTAAGGTTATGGTTTAATCTGTGGAAAAAGAGGTCCAAGTGTGACAGGGTTCTTGCCCATTAGAGGAAAATTATTAACTTTTAAAACTCTTTTATTTCTGCCCAGGTGGCTCATCTTGGTCTTTTGTAGGAGAAATGCATGACCTTGTCTAAAGTTTCCTGGTGGAAGCAAACTATCCTCAGTTGTATTCTGTCTCCTGTGCTTTATTCCCTCTGAAGCATCTGCATCTTCCCAAGGTCTCTTCTCACCTTTCCCGTTGTAGTGGTGGGAACTACAGGGCTCAATCATTCTCACAGTGTCATCCTGTCTGGCCCACTCTGGGTTTGAAAATCTGGTTGTTTTATGTGCCTCTGGAGCAGGAAAAGTGTTGATCATTCCTGCATCTGTTTATATGGGGGGGCTTGGGGGAGGTTGGCTTGAGTTTCCTGGACTGGTGTTGCTTTTGTTGTTAAAAATGTCAACAGCAATGTTGTTTACTTGTTAACCTTGTAGATTCCAAGCCACATGCCAAGCAACTCGGATTTGGTGTTTATCAGTCAATGAACACTCCTAGAAGAGTGCCTGTGCACTGAAATCAGAATTGCACACGTTAGATACCAGTATGAAAGGATAGGCAATTTTGCATTCAATGGACCAGTGCCCAAATCTGTCTCTCCTTGCACTTTTCTTCTACCTCTGAAAGATTCATTCTGTCTCATGGTAGCATTGTCCTTTCTGAGCTTTAGTCTATAAATATGGGCAGATTAGTCCATATCTAGCCTGAAAATTTGCCAATTTTTAGTCCTTGGGCACGTAATGATAAAAGTTTTTGGCCTATGAAAAATAAGTTGATGTGTGAATTTATAGTAAGCTAGTTCTTTAGGGGGGTTTGTGATGCTGGTGTAGTTTGCTCCCTGTGTGGAGAACCTTAAACTAAGAAAATAAATTCTCTTGATGTCTGACAAGGGAGATGCATTTTTTAGTTGAACATAGCTGTCGTTCAGTGCTTCAAAAATTGGAATCCAAGTTTCTTATACAGTTATTATAGTGAGGTATTGTGGTTACCTTCAAAATTAATGCAGGTCTAAATTTACATTGCTCACATGTAAACTTCAAACTCCTCTCATAGGAGTCTCACTGTTTGTTTTTGCTTTTTTTGATACAGAAGCTCTCTAGAGCCTAGAGAAAAGCCATGTTCAGCCTTGGAGTAGACATCCAAGCAATTCAGTGACACTCTAGACTCCACTGACTGTGACAGGAGTTGTAACATAGCACTCTTGAGTACACCCAAAACTTCAGCATCTGGAACTGAATCCCACTCTTTGTTTTCAGTACCCCAGATTGTTTGAAGTTAATGGTCAGAATTTCTCCACAGGATCAACAGATTGTCAGTGTGTGTTGCTTAGCTTACCATTGGGAACTTGTGAAACCTGATGCAGTTGTATTTGTCTTTAAAAATAAGCATGTTTTAAAAATTATTTAGTGAAAAAAGCAATCTAGAGGATATATTGGTGCCACAAGAGGTGAGATGCTGGCAGTCAGACTGTTATTTTAAAACTATTGGAGGCAGCAGCTTCTCCAGGATATAGAAATTGGTGACATCCCCTCCTGGCAGCCTCTGACTTTCAAGGTGGGTGACTCCCAGTTCCCAGCCCTGCACTGATATTTCCACTCAAAATTTGCCTGCCTGCCTTCTTTGACCCCTGTGTAATACATGCTAGTTCTAATGTATGTGTTTATAAGCAAAGCACAAATATTAAACTCATCTCCATTTGCAAAACAAAAAATGGGAGAGCAGGATGGTGTCTCGAGGTGTCTTCTTCAAAAGTTCTGCTTGTAATGTCTAGAGAAGGTTACTGAGATGCTTAAACACAGATGTTGTCTCACTGCTATCTGAGAAGATGAATCCAGTGTATCTCATAGGGTACCCCCTACAGCTACTGTGATGGCTTGTGATATTCATATAAAACATAGATTTGGTACCGATGTATTTGGTTGTTGTGCATAGGCAATTGTTTGTTCTCTTTTTCTTTTATTTGTTTTTCCTTTTTTTTTCTTGGCAAGGCCATTGCGCTTATTGCAGCAGGCAGTCTGAGTATGGGCCATGTACTAGGCTTGAAACTGTTCCAGACAAAATATTTTTCTACTGGTTTTATGTTGGGCTTGGGTGATGTGATGCTGCTCCTGCCCTGACTTCTAGGTAAAATGTCTGAGCTAATTGTGACTTTGTTGTTGGGCTTTGTTGTTATTGTTGTTTTTGGAAGGCTCCAGCCCTTCCAAGTTCATCACTAAAGACAGGTGTTTACTTGTGGGATGGTCATGAAATGAATTCATCCTCACCATAGTGAGGATGTGATTGTGTAGTAAAATTTCACCTTGGTCAATTTTTCTGCATTCATTTGTTTGTCTCTGAGGGGATGGGAGCACTGGGATGCTCTGATTTTGTGTTTAATGTGGAAAAGCTTACCTGTCCATTAAGAGAACATAAGAAGAAAATGGGAGGTAAAAAACTGTCAAGTAATTTTTGCTGTGTCTTATGAAAACTGCATGTTGTTCCAATTCCAGTTGTTCTTGACTGAGCTGGATGGCTTTGCTTATGATATATTGGGAAACTGCAATGACCACTAACTATGGACAGTGACACACACCTATGGTACTATAGTAGGCAGGGACCAAAGGAAAAAATAATTTTGGAGACTTGGAGATGTGAGAATCAAGGTATGAAAATCCACCTGAAGAGATTCCAAAGACAGAAACATGTTTATTTTTTAACACCACTGAAACTCTGCCGCATGTTTACTCTTTGCTTTTGCTGACTATGCTGTTATGAACTGTAAGTAGGCAAGAAATTATTTAAAGAATATACATTTTGGGTTTTCTTTGTTGTCCTTAAGAGTTTTCAGCTCTGCAGGAATCTTGTTTCCAAGCATTGTTCCTGTATCCAGCAAGACTAGAGGCAAATTTAGGAAGTGGAAGCCAGCATTTTCATGTGATGGCAGTATTCCAGAAACTGGTGCTCTAGGATAAACAGTAAATACTGTGAGGCTTGCAAAACACTTACTCATTCATTGCTAATACCCTGCTGATATTTTTCATTGTTAGAGAGCATAATTTCTCTGCTGTCTCTGCAGGTGACATCCAGTCACATCCCCTCAGCATGACACCTGTCTTTGTTTCCAGCATCCAAATCTGAGGGTAACAAATATGCTATTACCCGGTACACAAGCACCCCGCACAAACATCCTTCTCCATCTGCTCCTCTCCCCTAATTACAAGACATTTGTAGTGCTGGGAGTTGCATCTGCTTAGTGGGGACGTGAAGATCCGGTGTCCTCCTGGTAGAGGCAAGGCTGACACCTAGTGACCAGACGTATTTATTCCTGTGGGAATTCAGTGTGTTCTGGTACAGTCACTATTCACTCTTTTTTGGATCTGGAAGATTTGAACTTCAAAGTGAGTAGTAAGTTTATTTCATCATCATTTTTGGGCTTTGTTTTCGTTGTTTCTAGTGTACTCCTCTGGAGATGGAGTTCAGCTAGCTTGCGGGCTTGTTCATGCCTGATGTTGTAGAGGATGTTGGTTGTAGTCTCCTGGGATCTGTTCATGCCAGCTGTGCTGAGCAAGCTGAGGTGGCTGATTGCAATCAACAGTAAGTTCAGAACATCGTGCTTTTTGACTTTTCCTTAATAAAATCATGACTGACTGCAACATTTGTATTATTTTTGCTCATCCCGTGTTAAAGAATCCAAAATCAAATGTAGTGAGGTATTCTCTGAGTTGCAGAAATTTCTTCCTGCAAATGTCTGCTGACCAGAGGTAGCATCTTACAATTAGGCTGCCACCTGGAATGCACTACCAGTTCCATCATCATTGCAGATCCTGCTGGAAATGCTCTGAGTTCTGGGCCTTAGCACACTGCATATTAAAGAGGAATAGTAAAATCTAGCTAAAAGACTTACAGAATGCTTTCTTTGGTTATGTAGATTAGCATTTCAAGAGTATAACATATTGATGAGAATTGCTTTTAACCTTTACCAAAAGGAGTGGACATACCAATTTAGGAAAACAGCCCCCCAACCTGAGCCAAAGGAGTAGTCTCCCATGTTGACTCCACAAGTAGACTGCAGAGGGTTTCAGTGGTTGCCCATGCTAATGGATTTCACACAAATCCCTTTACTGAAACCCTAAAAATGTCTCCTTGGAGCAGTCCTTGGGATTGGAGGAATATTTTTTATTTTAATTAGTCTTTTAAATGTCTTGTCATTTACATGAAGTTATGTGAAATAAGGTTGATACAACATGACTGTTCACTACTAGTTCTGTGTTTGACTACACAAAGAGTCAGAGCTCAATGTTTTTCTATGCTTGAAAGGAAACTTTAATTCTTCCTGAATGAAATAACTAGGAACTTGCACAAGCCCTGTGTTGTTGAACGGAAAAGGCAACCTTTTTTCCTTCAGATAATCTTTTATATCTCACTCAGAACTTTACGTATGGCTCTGATTCTGTATCTGTGGCATGTTTCTAATTACCCCATGAAAAAATAAAGGTTCTGTATTTGAAATCTACTGATTTTTCCTCTGCTGACTATTGTTGATAGGACTAACCGTCTGGAGAGAAGGCTAGCATATTCTCAAGTCAAATTTCACTTCACAGTGTGGCTGCTGGAATGAGGGTAGCAAAACTGCTAGAACACATACATACACTGAATATTTTTTCCCTCCCTGAAAACTGATGGTCCAGTTCCATGTCTCAAAACCATCACTGTTTGCCTGAGGTGAAGGTTCTATTCTCTCACTTGTGCTTGCAGCCATCTTGGATGTCTCTCACAAACAAGGTTATAAGCTTGTTCATTTGCATAGTCACTTTGAATAATTATTTTTAGAAATTACAAAACCTAACTTCTGAACTTAATTTTAATTAATTTATTATTCCAAACAAGAGCCATAGAGCAGGTAAACATGGCTTTGACCAGGGTAACTAATAGACTTCAAATTATTCTTGTTGAAAGAGAAATATTGGGGACTCTGAAGACCTGAAGGCCTTAAATACACTCCATGAATTTATAAGGAATTATTAATGTAATGATTACTTTTTTTTTTTTCCCCAGGGAATGGAGGTTTTGTTAATTGGTCAGACTAAGCCAATTGTTTTCATTATTTCAAACCCCAAGTGCAGGATTCCTGCCTTTGTTCAGAGCAAAGGGGAAAAATAAAGTTCTCTAGTTTCAAATAAGTAGGCAAAAAAAAAAAAATTGCAGGGCATCTGTAAGAGCTCCATCTCTATGTACTGGTAGACATCACCTCTGGAAAACACACTGAGAGCCTCAGTCTTTGTCAGTCCTATGCTTTGCACTGGTAGCAGTAGTCTCAAAGTAGGTGTCCAAGGGTAGATCCAGGTCCATGTGTCTGCTCCAAAATAACATTTGTTGTGGAGCTTCAGCAATGCAGACATGGAAATATGTGCAGGCAGAGCAACCATGTGAGCTGGTTTTGGTTGGGCTAGAGCTAATTTTCTTCACAGTGGCTGATATGAGGCTCTATTTTGAATTTGTGCTGAACACAGTGATGATAATACAGAGATGCTTTTGTTACTTCCTTTTCTGCTTTTCATACTGCCATCCTGGTGAGGAGACTGGGAATGTATGGGAGAGTGGGAGGAGACACAGCCTGACACAGGTGACCCCAACTGACCAAAGGGATATTCCAGACCATGTGACATCATGTTCAGTGTATAAAGTGAGGGAAGAAGGATGAAGTGGGGAGGCACTTGAAGTGATGTCATTTGTCTTCCCAAGTCACTGTTACATGTGATGGAGCCCTGCCCTCCTGGAAATGGCTGAACACCATGGGAAGCACCTGCCCATGGGAAGCACCGAATCAATTCCTTGTTTTGCTCTGCTCCTGTATATGGCTTTTGCTTTCCCTATTAATGTCTGTGTCTCAACCTACACGTTCTTTTTTACCCTTCCAAATCTTTCCCCACTTCCACTGCTGTGACCTGGATGGGGAGTAACCTGTGTCCTTCTGGCCCTAGATCTCTGGGTTGAAATTCTTTGTGACTGGATTGGGAGTTGAAGGTTGACCTGCCTCCTGGCCTAACACAGGGTTAGAAGAGTTTAGAAGAGTTCTCCTCTGTTTTAGAAGAGTTTTCCTTTGACAGAACTCACCTGCAAGGCCCCACTATCAGCTGTCACATGGCAACAGGGAAAGAATTTACTATCCTTTCTTTGTGCAGTGTCAAACCCAGTCAAGACAGTCACTGGCCTAGTCCTATGTGCTTGTAAGACTGACTGCCATCATATGAAAGCAGAGAATGATCTTTCAGACTCACATGCCTTTGTCAGAACTCTGCATGCAGTCATGTAGGAACCAACAAGTAAGGCAGGTAGCACTGTAACTCTTCTGATTGTATGATATCCAAAATTCCCAGAGCAGTAGTGCTATTTCTGACTATTCAAGAAGTCAAGCCACTTATACTTTCCTTTTATATAGTAAGCTTTACCACCACTTCACTTGGATTTTGCCAGTATTTTATTGATAATGCTATTGAATTCATCATACACTTGCAAATATGAAGTACAATGGCATTTCCTAATTTCATTCACGGCCAAAGTTGCAGTTAAATGGAAGTTAAAGCTCAGTGTACCTATTTGATCTTAGTTTTTCTTCTTGTGACCCAGGATGTGTCCCCAGTCCACATTCCCTTGTATTTTACACAGCTGTTTTCTAAGAATTCCAATTAATGAAACCTTTAGGTAGAATAATTTATGGTGTTGAGATTGTTTGTTAGGTTTTTTGTTTTGTTTTGTTTTTTCTTAAAAAGCCACCAGGAAATACATAATTCTACACTGAAAAACTGTTTTGTATTTCTGTCCACTAATACTCTTTATCAAAAGAAGTCATCTGTTTGTGATAATTTTTGCCTAGAGTGTTACTGACACCTTTTTCAAACAGGAATTTTTGAAAACCCCTAATTTCACTTTCCTATTAAAGCTTATCAAGTAGTCCAAATAAAGACGTCATGGTGAAACTCAGGCTCATGGATTAAGCTATACTATACTGTGTTACTTAAATAATGATGGAATTTTTGTGGTCATTGGAGAATTAATTAATTTTTTGTATGTCTGATCAACTTATTCAAATTATTAACATGAACAGAAAATGCTTGCTAAAATAAATAGATCACAGGCCTATAATGAAAGAAAATTTTTTTATGATGTGGAGAGAAATGAGAGAAATGACTGAGTCCCCTAGGACATAGTCCCATAGGACATCATAACTCATGGCATGTTTTCATTGTGATTAACCTATCTGTACTAATTTGTTCAGATTAATTAGATTACATATCTTTGAGTTTTTTGCATCCATTCTGAAAACAAATGTGTCCCTTATTTACTATGAGAATATTGTAGTTTGTTGCCTCTTGACTGATAATCAAAATCCAATCAGCAAGCTACTCCCTGGCGACTGCTTTGTTCTGGTAGAAATCATAGTGTACATAAACCACTGATTTCATCAAACGGTAGCCTGGCAGCCAAAAATACCTCATCCTTGTATATAATCTTAAAGAATTTTCAAGTAAAGCTTTGACCTGGATGTCAGGATGCCAGGCAGTCTAGAGTTTTCTAGGAGATTGATAACTGGTATTCCATTGCTCACAAAGTTTGGAAGGCAGAGACAGCAACAGCTGTCCATGTTGGCCTTGCCACTCCTTCACTAGACAGTAGAGCTCTCAGCTGCAGGCCTGCCTGGGAAGGAGTAGAAATATGCTCTGGGAGTTAACAATAATGCCAGCTGACATTCCTAGAATATGACAGCTTCTTATAATGTCCACTTACAGTCAAAGCTAATTCCCTTAATCAGGTCCAGGGAATGATACAGTCAAGTTTTCCTGTGTTTTAACCTAATTTCCTAAGGAAAAATGTGCAGCAGCACACACTTGCCTGTCCATGCATGCATTTGGCTCCCTTGACCTTTCTTTTGAAACCTGTTGACCTGTCTCAGCTCTGCTTTACGGAGGAGTAGAAGTGTTAAAGAAGGAAAGGTCCCACGAGCCCCATGAAGACAAGTGGAAGACTGGGAGTGAAGGCTCACATGTCCCCCATAGATTGGGGCTTAAAAGTCAGTTCTTTTCCTCTCACCAGACACCATTTCACCAGACAGCAGACACAGGCTCCCAGACTTCAACTGGAGAATCCAGGCTTTAGCAAGAGTGCTGCTTCTAAACCATGGGTAAGGGCACATGTCTGCTGCCCTTGGTGCTGTTGGAACGATACACACACAAAAGTACTGACTGGACAGGAGAAGGATGAAATCAGATCCACAAAATATCCCATCAAAAGTAAAACAAAAACATTTTTTCCCCTGAGTATTTTACAGTCGGGGAAGTCATAATACTGCTTGTAACACTAGTAAGATCTTCCTTCACTCTTTCAGCAGTGCTGTGATTTATACAAGCTTAACACCCTTTAATGTTGGAAAATTTAGAACTGTAACCTTCTGCTTTTGTATCAACAGTCCTAAAATTTTTGAAAATTTTATGAGTGTATTTAACACAAATTCAGATCCATAAATTGAATTTTTACATGCTGCCTTGTTCCAGTTTTGCCTCCATTTACCTGCTGCTATGTTGGTTTTCTTCACTTGCCACTTCTAAACAAGGGTGACATTTTGTTGGTCAGTGTCAGAACAGATAGACATAAAGCACAAATCGATACAGAGAATAAAAGTTCTAATTGGTAGCTGCTATCTGCCTAGAACATTTTCCTTAACAAGATAATTTCCTAAATTTCTGTGAAAGGAACTTTTATCCTTCTTCCTAACTTATGCCAGGCAAAACTTGGTGGTTACTTTTATTGATCACTCACACAATCATAGTGTTTTGCTTAAACTCATGTTGCATATGTAGACCAATTTCAAATTGCCTGAACAATATCTTTCTTTTGATGCTAATAGTCTACTTTATGAGAGGAACCAGCTTCTTTTTCTCTCTGGCTGGAACTGGGAGAATGCACCTGCCTGGCTGATTTGGTGGAAAGCAAGAAGGGAGTTAACTGAACTATGCATGGGGCTAGCAAGTTCAACACGTTTCACTGGTTGAGAAAGAGACTGGCTGGTAATTCCTGGCATCTGCTAAAGAGATCAAGTCACCAAAACACATTTATTGCTAAAACACCAGCACTGATGATGTAGAGCAGCCAGCTGCCCTATGAGGTCTGGGGCTGAGCTGGGTGTCTCCCACAGCCACAAGGGCCAGGAGTGAGGAAGGCTGCAGCAACAGTGTCCGGTTTGCAGACATGTTGTTCTTCACTGTAGAATTTGTGACATTGGTGGTTAAGTGGTCAAGTGTGTCTCTTTCTGACACTGATTAGAATAGTCTGTTGCTCTTTGGAAATGACAAGTGAAAAAATGTGCAGAGTGGAGACAGATACAAAGCAGCATCAAAAGATTCAACTCACAGGAGTGAATTTGAGTTTAATTCACTCGGAACAGCTTTCCCAGTCGCGGTGGTGATCTGCGGGGCTTTGCGAGTACAGCAGCACCGGTGGCTATCGGCAGGGAGATGCACGCAGAGTTACACAGTGAGAGGTACACCCATCAACTCCGCTGCTTTACAAGAAATTACAATTAAGGCTGAAGCGCGTTTGTTTGGGGTTTTTCTCTCCCCGGAGTGCACATCCTCGGGAGAAGGAGGGCGGCACGGCGGCCGCTGGGGGGAGATGTTCTCCCGGGCACGCCGGGCTCTGCTCCCTGCTCGGCGCTGGCACTAAAAGCTGCGGATTTGGGGCGGGATGCCTCAGGGTGGGGAGGATCCGAAGCAGGAGTACTTCAAAATGTGTTTAGCACCACAGCAGAGCGAACCTTTCAAAACGGTGGGAAATGTCCCCCAGAAGTCTTCTTCTTTTTTCTTTTTTCTTTTTTCTTTTTTTCTTTTTTCTTTCGTAACACATTACCCGTGAAAGCTTTTAACGCTTTCAGTCACGCGTGGAGATTAATGAAGCAGCAGCTTCATGGAGGGAAGGGAAGGAGAGTTTTGAAAGATAGTGGTTAGTAAATGGGAAAGCTGCCATTATATTACCTTTACATTTCCTGGTGTTAAAAGCTGCAATCCTTGAGGATATCTGTAAGTCAGCAAGGGCAAGATGAATACTCTTATTACACTGAAAGAATGAAGTGGTGATGAACCCTTTAAGATTGCCAGGAGAAGAAGAATTACAATACAAAAAAAATCACAGGTCTCTTGTAAAGACAACTTTTCTTTCTCTTAATAGATTCAAATGGTGATGGAAAGTATTCATTAAGCATAATGTGTTTGGACCAGATTTCAAGAGGTTTAGAATTCCATTAAGCTACAGCACTCTCCAAATGGCCCAACTGACCTGCCTGTGAAATTACTGTTTGGTGGGAGTAAATTTAGTCCTCTTGCTTGCAAATTGAAGAATTGAAGGTATGCTGAGGCCTAATCTTCTGGCTGGGAAAACTGCACCAAGCAGTCAAATACAGCGACAAGTAGCCTTGGAAAATCAGATACAATACAAACCCACAGCATTTTCATGTTCATTTCCATAACCAAAGCATGGAAGACCTATTTTGTGATGTGCAGTCCCTGTTTATAACATGATACTCTAAATATCCTACTGAAAAGGCTAATTTTCACCCTAAAATCAGGTAATGTGCTATTCTGTGGACCCAAGCACAAAATGGCCAGTTTGAGGATGACAAAAGGTAGGAACAGGGTACTTCTCATGCTGATATATTTCTGACATATAAGACCCCTCTCCAGTCTAATAGACTGGGTAGCCATAGGAAATATGATGTGCTCTGCATATAGATGATGAATGATGCTTGAGAATTTTGCTGTAGAGTTCAGTAAATCCAGATTATTGTTTCAGAAGGCAGAAGTGATTCCTGAAATTTCTGTCATCATCTCTTTGAAAAGATCAATCAGAATAAAATGCTGAGCAGGCTAATAAAGGACTTCTCAAATTCTCCAACTATCTGATTAATTTCTTACGATTTTGAGGTAAAACTATGCATCAGCACATGAAGTGTGATCAGCCCAGTTTAGAAGATTAATTCCCAGATATCATGAACCTGGTTTATGAACTAAGCTGAGATCTTACTGTTCAATTGCTTTGTTTAGGTGTAGACCAAAAAATAAAATTTTGCTTCCTTCAAAATTGTCCTTGATGTTTTCACAGGTTTTGCGATACTTCCATAATGGATGGAGATTAAGAACAAAAGCACAAGGGCAGATTCAACTCCTTCTGAATATAAATCTTCCTCTATGCAGAGTGTTTTGTAATATAAAGAAATTCCCTACTGAAGCAATCTTCTACTTATTTATTTCAGGATCACATGAACTGGTAGAGAATGTCCTAAACTTTCTTCCTAATTCCTAGTTTGACAAACTGTCCAGAGTCAGAATAACCCTGGCCTCATACTTCTTCCTACAGTCTCCTGCTGAGTGTAAAATATGTCTGTCTTGTGGTTTGAATAAGGCTTTTAATGTGCCATGGGATGTCACGGTCCACAGAAATGGAATACAGTGTTCTGCTTGCTGAGAAACAGAAAAAAAGCTAACCAAACTGGTTTCTTCCTCCTGAGTACATAGTGGCTGACTGGAAATCCAATCACTGAGACTAAAAATATCAGTCTTGATCACAAAATAAAAAAACACCTGACAGATGGATTTAGTCTTCCTTTAGCACAAACATCTATTTGCCACCAAAAGTTTGGTGAGTTCACTGGTCTTGTCTCCCAGAGCATTATTGGCAGACTGTGAGACAAGGTGGATGTTATTTCTTTAAAATAATCCCTCCAATAGGGAATGGTCAGAGCTCTCATGGGAATCATACTGGTTTATAGTTTGTACGTGGCTGGGGGAAAAAGAAAATCTTATCTGACCATATAAAAGAAACAACTTTTGAAATCAGGGCTTGATGCCTCCCCACTGCAACGCTTAAAAGAGCTGAAGTGCTGACCCCATAGTCCTCACACCTCTGCCTACAGGCACAGACTGCTCTGACCAGGCTGGACAGTGATTTCTGTGCAAATGCCAATGAATATAGAAGCACTTCAGGAATAGCACACAAGGAGTGCAGCACCAAACATCTCCAGTGTGGCTGAGCATTCCTACAGATTTCTTACTGCCTTTTTCTCCTGCCTTCTTCCTGATGCAAGAATTGCAGAGCCAAGTGAGATGTGAGATGGGTAAGTTCTGTCCAGCCCTTACGAAGACTCACCTGTGAAAATGGCCACCAGCTGATGATGAGATTTCAGAAAATCAGCAAAATAAATCAACATTGTTTTGAGTCAAATTTTGTCCAGTGGACTGGAAACCTCAGAAAGTGCATAATGAAGACCATGGCCACAGGCTTTGTTCCTAAGTGCTTGAGCATGTAGAGAACTTGGTGAGACAGCTTAAAGATACCTTCTGGGAATTTTTTTTTTTCTATCTCACTCCTCTACCAAGATGGACCCTAACACAGTCCTGATTCTTTGGATAATATTACTTTTCAGCACTTTCTAATTTCCAAGCCAACACTGAGATGTATTTTCTTCTAGGTTTTACAGCACACTTTTTTACCATGTTGGACTCAACCAAGGCGAGTCTCCATTTTAATAGATGTATTTTCCACAGGAAATTAATGTATTGTTTCTCCAAAGCTATTTCAGTCTCTAAACTTCACTGCAGTCTGCCCAGTTGCACGATATTTCAGCCAGCTAAACAAACCTAGTGCCCCTGACAGTCCTTTTAGCTAGCCAAGGGAATTGTGTCAAGCTCAGATTTACTACTTGGATTCTCCAAATGGCAGTGCCCTGCAAGAGATCTGGTGGATGAATATCCCTGTGATTTTTTTCCCCCAGAAACCTTGTATGGAGGGAATACAGTATTTTCCTAATTGCAGTGTTAGTTTTCTGACCACATGTGTGCCATGGTACCTACAGGTACTAGGATATATGGTATATATGGACAGTATGTGTATCATGCTAACTATAGACACCAAGATATATGGTATTTATGGACTTTACATTTATACAGATATCAGTGTATTCTGCCTTTGACTGTGGATTTGTATATTCGTAAAAGTCTTTTCATCCAACATTCTGGGGATTTTTAAAATTAGCATGAGTAGTTTAATTTCTCCTTTTTCTCAGGAGGCATTAATAAAAAGGCAGAGGGGTGCAGCTTCACTTTTACAGTGGCAAATGCTTGCAAAGAGCAACGATCCCTTCCCTGAGCCATTCTCTGTCGGGATGACAAGTCGCTGGCGGCTGTCAGGTCTGCGTAGGAAATCTCCACAGCGGTGCTGAGAATGTTTATTGTAGGGAGAGAACTTTTGCCCTGTGAAGTCACCTCCTACTAGTCACCAGTAGGTTTCTGATATTCTATCACAGGAAATTCCTGGTGGACCACAAAAGCAATCCCCTGAGTCCAGCTGCTGGCGGGGAGCAGTGGTGCACCACACTGCCTGGCTTAGCCTCAGCCTCCAGCGTGGGGCAGAGCACCTGTGCCCTGCAAAATGCAAACTCTGTGCTCCTCAAACAATGTTAAAATGAACTATACAAAGGGGCAAAGGTCAAGCGAACCATTATTGTGCTGCATTTTATGCAAACAAAAAAAATGTATTAGAGGATGTGCTTTGTATTGTAACAAGGTACTGTAAGATTATATTTAGGCTTCATGTCTTTGAAGCCCTTGGTAACACAACTGTATAATCACAGCTCTTGATGTTAATGAGGAAGTTATATTATAAGGTACCCCATCTAACTGGGAACAGTGTAGGAAGAATTAATAACCTTTAGGGAAGCGTATAAAACCAGCTCTCAAGACCTCCAATGCTATCAGGTGAATATATACACATTTCTACAAAGGAGAAAAAAGAAAAAAAAGCTATTGGGAATTACTTTTGTCCCCTTTGAATACTAAGGCATTGCTTGGCAGGTGTCAGTTCTTTTCCTTGCACAGCTTGGAGGGCACAACCCTCATTAACACTCCATTTTCCTCAGCTCTTTTGCCAGAGTTTCAAGTACTCAGTCGCAGTAGCAAGCAAGACTAGATGAACCTTTATCTCTGTGAGATAGTGCAGAGCAGGGAAGCAGACTTGGAAAAGATGAACACCATGTATGTGGCTGGATGTTGTGGGGCTGTTCTGTCCTGTAACTAAAAGAAATCAAACTCCTCCTTTCTTTATGAAGATATGGATACTGTGAAAGTAAAATAGTAACCCCTGCTAAAAATGACACACCTCCAGAGAGGTGCTATTAACCTCTAATCAATGCCTAATTTTATCTGCCTGCAACCTCAGAATGTGTAAGCCCTCTAAAAAGGGCCATCTCAGGAACTCTTAGGATTTTGATGCCTTGCTCCTTGTTTGGTTCTTTCTTTTGGTTCTTCTTGAAGCTCTTCCCTATTCATTGATTTTTGCATCACCACACCATGGCTGACCAGCCTCACCAGGGCAATCCGTGCCAGTGTGTGCAGGTGCAAGCAGCCAGGAGCCAGCACTTCAGGCATTGTCTCCTTTAACCAGAGCAGTGCAGCAGAACAAAATTATGCTTTAAGATGTTGTGTGGTCTGGAGTTTAGGTGGTGGTGCATTTTTTTGAGTTAATGAGTATGGCTGCCTCATCTGTTTTTTGCAGAGAACACTTCTGGGAGGGGAAAACTATGTGTGGCTGATAATAAGCGCTATGGTAACCTGCAGCAACTGCACCAGGTTCTTTTAATCCTAAAGCATCATATTTCCAGACCTAGGAGAAAGGCATTATAAGATATTATCCAGAGTCCCATGTGATTAAGAGGCACATGCACCATTTTTAAAAACTGACTTACTGAGAAGTGATGGACTGGGTAGGACCTGTAGAGAAGTCAGATGGGGATTTCTGAAAACTGTACCCCTTATTTTAAAAGAAAGGAAAACGTGAGGCAATCACAGCTGATTCAGCATCCGGCAGTCTCAGCCAAGTCATATTTTACCTCTTCCCTTCCCTCCCCGCACAAAACTTCCAGGAAAACCTGCAAAGAAAAGGCATATGTGGGTAGGAGGAGACCTGCTTTTAATTTCTGTACCTCCTATTCAACACAATGCCACACAATGCACAGGATGCGAATATCCCAAGGCACCTTATACAATACAAGTAACAAAAGCGCACACACATGCACCAGAAAAGGGGGAGCAGCAAGCATGACATGCTTCTAAAACAAAATGCAGATAAACCTGTCTATAACATGCTTATGTAAAGGAGAAATGTGAAAAAAAATCATTTTACAAAAGGAGAAGGTGGATGCTGAAGAAATGTTCAGGTGACCACAAGAATTTGATTTCCATTCCAGAACAGGGTTTATCTGGTTTTCCTTGCCATGTGGAAAGCAGTGGTCAGGTCTTCATTATCAACAGTGCAATGGTGCCTTCCCAGGGTGAAACACCCCATGATGTTTCTGTGATCCCATCTATAGAGCAACTTGGAATCAGCAGAGTCATCTAATGGCTGTAATGATAGCAAGCAGCAAGTACTGTGTTTGGAAACATAGCGTGGCTGTTCCCTGTTTCCCCGTCTTTTGACTGTGGAGAGAAAGTGTGTGCAGGAGCTGCTTGCTTCCACAGACCCACCATCATCTGTTTAAGAGAGGTCATTCATGGGAGAACTACTCTTGTCAAGTGATGGAAGGTATTTGCAGAAACACCCAGCATCAAAGCTACTTTCAATACCAAATGAGTCTATCAGAGGCTGATCAAAGAAATCTAAATTTTCTTCAGCTCTCTTGCTGATGCATTGCTCCACATTTCCATTAGGACAACAGTGCTGTGGATGAAGCACCTGGAACCTTGCCTGACCTGCTCCTGCTTGCAGGTTCATGAACAAGTTAGTGATGAAGGAGCTCACAAATCTGCAAACCTACAATCTAAAAAAAAAAAAAAAAAAATTACAATCTGCAAAAAACCTGGCATGTAGTCCTGAGATAGTTTCAGCAACAACGTATTCTGTGTTTTTGAACAGGAATAAAAGCAGAATACTTTAAATAAAAAGTGAGAGACAAGATCTTGCAGTCTTTCTTTATTAAATGCACCATGTTTTAATGTAAATGGATTTGTACCTAGATGAAAAAAACTAAATGATTTTTAGTCAAAACACTGTTAATTACGGCCTCAAAATCAAATATGAACATACAGTGACATAAGGGAGAAAATGCAAGAAATTTAAGTGGTGTGTAGCTGTGAATCCCTTCTCCATATTTCACATGGTCACTAGAGGAACTTAACATGTGTTACTTCTATATTTAAGAAAAAATGGACTTGGCACTTCTTTTTTGTGTTTACATGTTGATGGGCAGTTGCTAACAGTATAAAGTAATTTTAGTGGCCAAATAGGATTGTTACATAGGATTGTGACACCTTAGCTGCCTAATTCTGAATTAATAAATAATTTAGAATCATTTAATTCTGTAATTAAATAATTAAAATTAAATAAACATGAGCAATATTTATTTTTAAAATAAAATGAGCATTACAAATAGATGTATTTGTACAAATACAAATAAAATGAGCAATACAAATTATTTCTTTTATGGAGTTTTGGTTACCACATCAAATCCATACCTGGTGTAACTTTTAACTATGTTGTAAATTTACTAAGAAGGTGGGCTAAGAACAGCAAAAATACCAGACAAGATTTTTTTTCATTATACAGTGAGACAAGGTAGAGATTTTATATATTGACTCTTGAAATCATGCCTGGAAAAACCAAATGGCCCAAACTGATCTGCGGTCATGGTATGACAACCCTGCCTTCTGTGGGGTGTAAAGCTGTAATTGCTGTGTTTTTAAAAGACACATCCAAGTTTTCTGTAAATTATGTGTGCTTACTATATAGTATTGTATACCACTACTCCTTACATTGCACTCTAGTCTTTGATTTTGTTTTCCTAAAAAAAAAGGAAAAGAAAGGCAAAAAGTGAACAAAGTTGGGATTTTTTTTATACTAGGTAAGTAAATGTTACTAAAAAACTTAGTTTATCTTTGGTGTGTGTTTGTGCATTGTGTACAAAGTTTTGTATTTTGATGAGATTAAAGAAAAAGAACCTCTCATTCAGCAGGGTCCAGCTCCACTTCCCAGTGAGCTCCTCACCTATGGATTGTAGGTTGAAGGCTTCCCCTTCCCACACAGCACTGCAGAATCTGGCTTTGTCTGGCATCTCGTAGTCCTGACCAGCTCAGGAAAAGGAGTCATTTGTTGCCTGGACATTGGTCTGAGTGGTGAAAGTGGCCAAAAATGAATCAGTAGGTTCGTTCCAGTAAGTGATTTCATTTTTTCTTGTGCTGAAAAAAATTTACTTGGCTGAAAGCCAGTGATTTGCCTAGAAAGACGCTGAACACAAATGGTCTCTGATCTGTGAAAATTAGCTTGTACTATGCATCAATACCATTTTAAATTTTCTAGTGTCTGTAAGTGTGCACTTATAAATCTATCTTTTTATAGTAAAATAGCTCCCCAAATTTATCCCATGGATACTCTACTTGTAGTTCCTTGCAGAAGATAGAACTCTTATCTCTGCATAACATCTGTTGCTGTATTTCCAGTTATCCAGAATCCAAATTCCTTTGTGGTCAAGCTGTTATAGGCAGAGTCAATTTTTGGAGGGTCTTGTCTCTTCTACGGGAATTGGATAAACCAAATGAAAAATTATGTCTGATTACGAATAAACATTTCTGCAGTTTAAAATTATTTCTATTCTGCACAGTTGAAACCAAGACCTTGTGGAGGGACTGAAGCTGCTGAATTTTGAGCATGCAAAATCAGAAAGACTGAATCAATCTGAAGTAGCCCTGAGACATGAGTCCATGAATTTAGGGAGTATTTCAAGAGTGTGTCATGATCAACAAAGTTCTGTCTGCTCCATAAAGGAATAGCTCTGTAGAGAAGCCAGAACATCTCACTCATGAGCTACAGTATCGCTAAATTACTTTAAGAAAAATTTACTTTTTTTAGCAATTGATCCTGTTGTTTTCCATCAGTCTACTTTTGAGTGGGAAGATAACCTTTCTCTGTACAGAGTACAAGCTACATTGGATCTACTATGCCGTCATTCCAAATTTCCTCCATCAGACTCCAGGGCAAAGTAAAAGCAACATGCTTTAAAAAACGGAATAAAATATTATAATAATAATAACAACCCCACATATTGAAAAGCTGAAACTTCCAATTAATCTTGAGAGTAGAAAGAGTTTTCTATAGGGGCAATCTACACTGAAAGGAGCAAGCTTCATGCGAGTTAAGGTATGAGAAGAATCTTTCTGAGATCTTTGGAGTGTAATAAAGCATAACCTCATCAGGGGTGACAGCTTCACACAACAAAACAGGTCTGACACCCCAGTGTTTCTCTGGTGCATGCAGAGTTCTGATGCTGTCCCTGATTAAAAACAGTCTCATAACCCAGATGGACATTAATCACTGATATCGACAACCTCAGCCTGGCAAGGCAGTGGGAAGTTTGTACAAACCCCAAACCCTAATTTTGCAGTTAAGACTTCTTTTTCATTTTGGTTTTCACTGGAACCACAAACATAAATCTCTCCATTTTTGTGGGTTGTTAACACACAGAACCTGAACAGAGGATCAGAGCCATCTCCTTCCTCTACTTGTGTGCACTGGGTTCCATCAGAACCTCACCTAAGAGTGATTACACTGATAACAGTGAAATTTGCTTTCAACTAGCTGCAGTAATGTCTTCAGATCAGAAACAGCACTTTGGCAGTTTGTGACCCATATTCAGTTTTGACTCATGCTTGTATGTCCAACTAATAACCTTAAAAAGCCCCCAAACAACCACAAACCCTTCTGTTTCCATCCCAACCCTGCAACACAAATGTGTCAGACAAAATGACATTTTATTCTAAAGCTGCTGGTAATGTGTTATGGCTTTATGATAAAGCACCTGGCTTATGCTTAGGTGCAACACCACAGACTTTATTGCTTGTGCCAGTTGCTATTAGGGGAAATGAGCAGTTGACCATATTACTGGCTCCTGCATCTCCCAGGAGTAAAATTTATTTGTATAGATATGTGTGAATTTGAATCCCCTTCCCAGTCTTGAATAATTAATCTTGGGAAGGCAGGATAAGAACACCCTAGGTACGTCACTTAACTGCAGGTGGTGAGTGTGGGATATTCTGTTTTTAATGCAGGTTTTGGCCAGGAAGCTTCATATCCAGTGGACATTCTCATATTTATATAATTAGAAAAAAAATCACAGTGTCTATCTAGGATTGTTTGGACAAGAATTGTCCGTTATTGTCTCAGTGCAGCAGGAATGTCAGCTATGAAGAGAGGAATTCTTCACATCCCACCCATGGGAGCAAGAGGGAATCTCTGGCACATCCCTGTGTCCAGTCCAGCAGCGAGACAGCCTTCAGTTGTTAAACACAGCACAAATTAAAAGTGAACTGCAAAGCAGGGGGGAGCATGGGTGTGTTTTGCTTTGACTGTGCTGCAGTGCACAAAGGACACATTTTCCTCCTTTTTTTTCCCCTCTCTGCTTGTATTTCTTTTGTTTGTTTGTTTTTCAACATCAGGAATTTGGGTTTGTTTGTCCCTGGAATACTCTGTGACTAAGCTGATCTAATAATAATACTGTAGTGAATGCTGAGAAATCAAATGGAAGGGGTTTGGTGGTAGATGTGATAGCATTAAGTAAATGGTTTCACTCCATCTTTAGGGACTTCCAACCTAAATGATTTTATGATTTCTGCAGCTGGGGCAGTGTCAGCAATCCTCACAAGGCACAGCACATTATGAGCCACCTCTGCCTTTGCTAAAATTGCACTGACAATTGGAATACTAAATTTCTTGGCCATATACCTGTGGAGTGCTGAGGTGGCTGAATAGTAACAGTGTTAGGTGGGTGGATCCTCATGATAGATCATCCTTATGATGGATCTGTAAGCCATATTTCATTCAAGCATTCTGATGCTGGCCAAGAGAGTGGAGTTCTTTGTGGAGCTGTGTAAGGATCCACTTCCACCTTTAAAATTCTCAGTCAGGTGTACTTGATTTTTCCCTCTCTGCTGCTTGCACTGTGCTAGAAGTGCTGGATCACATTTCATGACAACACAGAGACCATTATATGCAGGGTGTTTCTCCTGCATGGAGGCTGCCACCACAATGCTTCAACCTTCTGTGAGGCTCATCACTGCTTTGTGAGGTTAGGCAGCATCTCCCATTTCCTCGGTATTTATCCAGATCCAGAAAATTCATGGCCCCAAGCACAATATCCAGCTACAGATTCTTATTAGAGAAATAGAAGTTGGGAGTGTTGGTAGCTGTAGTGCCCCCGCTAGCCCCTGCAGTGCTGAGCACAGGGCTGTGTGAATGGGCCCAGCACAAGGCTGAAAGGAGCTGTGCACTCATTCCCCATAACAGCTGCCCCCCAGCCCAGATAGGTCATAGCTACGGAGTGCAGCATGCATCAAGCCACACACTCTCCTTGTTAGCTCTCTGTGGAGATGCTGGTGTGTATGTCTGCTCCCTAGAACCCAGGCTGTTTCCATGAGAAGGAAGTGTGGAAAATATGTGTGATGTAAAGAGCAGCAGCCACCACCTCCAGGTTTCCAGGGGAAAGAAAGCCTAGATGGGTGACTTTGGAGAGGAAACTCTTCCTGCATTTTCCTTCTTGCAGCTGTGAGCTGTTGAAGGATGAGTGATTGTGGCTTCTCCTGGGCTTCTCCTGCAGGTCAGTGCACTGCATGTGCTGGGAGAGTTTTAAAATGTTAGCTGGGTAAGTGTGTGTGCCAGAGCAACAGAAGCAAGGAGTCTGTTGTGGGTACCTGCACACAGAGAACAGATTCCTTCGGAAGACCCTGGGGAGGTGATACAGGGGTGTCACAGTCTGGAGAAGCACCAGAGTCTGTAGCACTGGGCAGGGCAACAAAGCATTGAGGTAGGGACATGGATTTGGCTCATATGTGAGTTTTGGAGCCAGGCTCAGTGCCTGTGCCATGGGGATATCTTCTGACATATTTCTGTTCCTCCTTTAGGGCCTTCACATTTGCTTCACCCCTTGAATTATGCAGTAAGTGCTCAGGGCAGGGGCCTTTTATATTATAATATTGCCTGGCAAGGACATGGAAAGTAAGAACAGCAACATACAAACATAGATTCAGAACTTATATCTTCATTTCAGGCCCTTGGTTTCCCTGGTATTGGTGTTGTAAAACCCCTTTCCAGTTGAAGTCTGTTTCTCCAGAGGAACTTTGAAGCCATAACAAAAATAGAAGCATTTTTTTCCATTTGATCCACTTTGTACACCAAAAGAGAATAGACAAATAGATGATGCAAGCTCACTCCAAGAAAAATAAACAACCAAAAACCAAAAAACCCAAGAGCACTAATCAATTCATGTAGCTATAGAAGTGATTATTAACCATAATAATTTCTTTTCTGTTTCTGTACCTTTGTCATTGATTGTAAGTCACAGCAGAACCCAAAAGGAAAAATCTGTCCAGGGAACCTTGAAAAGCAGCTCACAGGCAGGATGGCAGGTGTAGGAATCCATGGTTGAACAGTGGCTAGGCTGGCTCAGCAATTTAATGAGCTAAGATTGATTAATACTTCTTTCTAATGCTACTTGTATGAAACATAGAGGTCTTTGCCATTTAATTTGATATTCATTCATTTGCCATTAGTTTAGCAGCAAATTTAAACTTTTCCATGCCCAAGTACAGCTTCCATATTCTGTTATTTTTCTGCTTATTGATTTTATCTACTTTTAAGTGTAATGCATCCTATATGAATTATTTTCTTAAATGGTATTTGAGAAAACTCACGGATTACTGGAAGATGAGGTCTACCATGGAATCCTCCAACTTGCAAGCTTCCAGCACCTACAAGAAAGGAAACCTACAAGAAAGATATAAATAGAAAGGCTTTTTACAGGAGCATGTAGTGACAGCATAAGGGGCAGTATTTTCAAACTGAAAGAGAGTAGGTTTAAATTTTATTGGAAAGAAATTCTTTGCAGTGAGTGTGGTGAGTCACTGGAACAGGTTGTCCAGAGAAGCTGTGGGTGCCTATTCCTGGAAGTGTCCAAGACCAGGCTGGATGGAGCTCCGAGTAATCTGGTATAGTGGAAGGTGTCCCTGTCTGTGGCAGAGGGGCTGGAAAGAGGTGGTTTTGTATCATTCCGTAGTTTTGTAATTTCATGATCCTTGTATTTAACCTATGTGTGAGCTTTCTGTGAGATTATTTCAGTTTTAACCATGATACTTTTCAGAATTTAAAATGAAGAAGTTCAGTAGCTCTTTCTGAATCTAGTTAGTCACACCTACCTGGAATGAGCTGATTTGGGATATTGATTGTTCTGTGCATCTTCCTCATCATGATTTTTCCTTTGTTAATTTAATGTCTTAGCAATTTAAGGTTCTGAATACCAATGGTATCTCATTAATAGATTTTATTTTCGTTTTTGTACATTGTTTTGACCTTATATCTGGTAATTGTGGGTCACTACCTGTAATGAATAAATTGGAAGTCCAGAGTGGTGGCTGGCAGATTCAACTCAAAAGCTAGGGCTAGAGGGATGAAACAAAGGACACACTTCCTAGCATCATCTTGTTTTTCAGGGCTTAAAGTTTTCAATAGGTGTATCCAATTATTTCTTTCAGGTACAGCATTATGCAGTTGAATACATATCTTATGGGACTTCTAATTTAATACAAAAATATTTATTAACAGCATCCAAAAAGAAGTTATTCAATGGATAGATGTCTGTTCTGCATGGTCACTGAATGAAAATTATCTTTATCTATTGAAAACCAAAATATGTCACTCTGCCATATCTCTTTAAATTCAACTTAATGGTTTCTGTCTGTATTTAGTTTGCAACCATATTACCTCATCCCAAGCTGGCAAGGCTGGGCCACCTGGGATCTTGTGGGTGCTTTGGGAAGTGTTGGTGATTCAGCACAGCAGCTGGCATGCTGCCCTCTGAGCCTCCATGGAAAAATCCTTCACCACTGCACCTGGGCACCATCTGTTGAAGGAGGCGGCATCTGTCAGATGAGGTATAAAACCGACCCTTGGAAACTCCAGGGTGTTTTCTCCATGTTGTTACATGGACAATGTTCTGGATAAGTAATATTTTTATGAATATTTCTCTTGAACTTCTGAAATATAGACCAATGCACACATCAGTTACTTCAGTACCTTCTGCGTTCAGGAGATTCATAAATTAATAGCAGTCCCATGGATGCATTAACTTGCAACACATTCGAGGGTTTAGCACTATTCCAGTAAGTATTGTTTAAATTGGGAGGATATAGAAGGCAAAAATATTTCTTTTCCTGTATAAAAAGACGTGATTGAGCCAGGTTTAACTAATATGCCAGTAAACCCCAGCCAAAATTCCTTGTTTAATCAAGACAATATCCAAGGACTCAGATTTTAAAATGTGGCTCCTAACTGGGTTGCTATGAACAAATGACATTAACAGGCAAAGGGGCTTCTTTTTGATTATATTTAGTAGCGAGTTTGTCTTAAAAATGTGAATGGCCACAACATATCCCCCAGTGACTGTCACATCTTAGCTTTTGGAAATGCTGGGGGCTTTAGGTAGCACTTTTTGCTTGTTTTGCTAGCAAAGATTTTTGTTCCTTGATGTGTTCTGTCAAGGAGAAAGGACATTTCTGGTCTAGCCCCAGCTCCAAGGACCTCCTGCTGCACTCCTCTGTCTTCCTTTCCCTACGGGCTAGCTGGTGTGGGGCATAGTGGTCGCAGGGAAGAGGTAGGCAGGGATCACAGGCAACACAGAGTCAGCACAGGCAGTCCCTCCAGCCACCCGGATCTCTCCCTTCCCTGGGAAGTGTTGCTCTCAGGAGCTGTGAAGACAAGAAGGTCAGAAGTGAGCTGGGGGAATAGCTGAAGTTTGTTTGGTTTCCCTCTCCACTGGCAACTCCATACATGAGCTTGGAAAAGCTTTGCAAAGTGACAGGCACAGAACCACAGAGTGGGCACGTACAGGGGCTGGAAGCAGCCTCTCTGGAAGGGAGCAGTATGGTCTGTGTGGGCCAACAGAGAAAATAAGAAAATTCCTGTCTCCTCCACACTATGTACATTTTTCAGTTTGTTTCTGAAGTCCACACATCCAGGAAGTGGCATATTTTAGCTCAAAAGCTACAGCAGAGACACAAAGTTAGGCAAGTGAAATAAAATCAAATGTAACACATTGCAATGGTGTTTCTGGGTTTTATTAAATTCTTTTTTAAAAGAGTTCTGCTGTGCAAATACAATGAGCTGAGAGATTTAAAATACCTAAATGGGCAAAATCTGTGCGATCATGTATTTGAGGCAGATTCATCTCACTTTTATCTGCTTATCTGAGCCTGATAATTCCAGTAGAAATAATGCTCTGGACATCAATCCAAAATTTCTCCTGATGCCTCTGTGACATTGATAGATTGTAGCACAGCTTCTGAACTGTAGTCTGATGGTCATATTGTGGATCGTACACCTTTAACCCTACCTCTGCAGAAGGGGGTTGCATTATTCCTTATTACTTGTCTCTATCCAGTCTGAGTTCACAGTGATAAATCTAGCTTATAAGGCACTTACAAAGATGGGTGTGGTGTGCTGATAGCATTCATGATTAAGTGCTTTCCTGTGTCAAATATAGCCTGTAATATACTACAAACAGGCAGTTGATTTTTTATACAAACTGATCTGGCTGCTATCAGACTCTGACATTTTATACTAATACTTAAAATAAATCTAGAAACAGGAAAGAAAGTACAGAATTATTGTTTTAAGCTAACTGTGAGGGCTTATCTTCAAAGTGACAGAGTTTCTATTGTATTTAAAGAAACTGGTCAGTATACTGGCATAAAGGTTAGAAGTACTCATGAAGCTGGAGTTAAGTTCCAGCTTCAGTTTTCACTTTTGATATAGACCCTCTAAGATGCTTTTTTTGTTCTAATATGAAGATTTAAAAATACTTTTGCTTTATGTTTTTCCAAGCTTGCCAATTTTGCGTTAAAACCTACTCCTATTGAAATCACTGGGAATTTTGCCATGCATTGTAAAAGGTTTGGGATGTGGCAGCATGTACTAAAATCTGTGTGATTCGTTGGAGTACTTGGACAAGAGCTAGGGATATGTGAGCTACCATCATCAGTCTTTTCTTTCCACATCTTATCTCAGGTAACTTTTGCATGCATTTTGAGATCCCTAATTTAATGGCTAAAAGAATGCTAAAAGTTGTGTCCCCTTGAAAATAAAGAAGACAATTTTGTATCTGAAAGTGTTCGTCTTAATGTATTTTAGAATTGGCACTTCACTGTATGTGAGGACTAGTTAGACACATAACCCAAAATCAAGCTGAAAACAAAACAGATTGAGTATAGAATATTTAAATGAAGGTCATAAAATGGTCATCTGCTAAACAGAGGGCACATTTCACAATCATGTGTGAGATTTTGACCATCTTGAGGCTACTTTCATTGCCAGGCAGTTTCCATAAGCCTGACTGAGACTGAGCTCATCAGTCTTCTGTGCAGCACACACCCATGGTCACACTAGGCTTGGCTCCAGATGTGGTGTGCTAAGGGAAAGGTGGATCACACTTACACTGTGATGTGATCTGAGCTTCCTTTCCCACAAGCTGGACAGATCAGGTGTGATATTACAAACCCTGGCAGATTTCTTGAGTCCAGCTCACCATAAACACAAAATGGGGGTTTGGAGTTTGAGCTCCATCTAGGCAAAAAGGCAATGGTGTGGAATTCTGAATAAGGACCAGAAGAATGGAGTTTCCCATCATGAGCCTGTTCTCAGGCCTGATGATAACTTCATAGCATAGATGTCTATTTTGTCATTTTGCCTGGAAGTGAAAATTACTAACTATGACATGTCAATGTCAAATTCTGAATATAAGGAAATGTGACACTAACACAAAATGATGGAAAGACAAAAATTAAGAGCTTCTTTGAAATGTGAAAATTTGGTGTCTTGAAAGAATGGAGTGACACACTGCTTGTGAAACATGCAGGATCCCAAAAATTCTATTGAATTTATGCATAATGTCTTTTTCTTATTACTGTTACCATATGTTGTAACTCTCCCCATAGGCCCTAAACCTATGAAACACCATCAGGGAACAACTCAAACACAAGAGAAATATTTTTAGAATTGTTTGCATGTCCAAGGTTGCTGATGGGTTTACAAGTCCTTGCTTACAGCAAGAAAATCCAAACTCCAACACTTTTTTGGCAGCTTGATTAGTGTTTTCGGTAGGTATTATCTAAAGAAAATTATTTCTGTCTCCAACTGACTAGTCTGAAAATCAAACTCTTTTTTTTTTTTAATTAGTATAAAATTTTTTGAGTCAATAGACATACATGGACATAGACATGTATGTGTGGGGTGAGTGGCTGGTGAAGGAATAAAGCTTTTCTAAGGCATGCGTAAGAACATTTTTTTGATTAGAAATTAGAGCATACATTCCACCAGTTTAATTACCCAACACACAAAATGCTACAGTCTTTGACTTTCTGAAGTCTCCTGAATAATTAAAATAATTTTCACCTTATAGAAAGAGAGGAAAATAGTTCTAGCACAAGTCCATTTGTTTCTTCTTGCTGACCAGTGTTTTAATTCAGGTTAAAAGGGGGACTTGTGTGTCACTGGTCATTTTATTAGAGCAACACTTCTTTCCTCAAAGGTAGGAATTTTTTCCCAATAAATTTTATTAATATTAAAATTACTGTAAAAATCTCATTCCTGTTCCTGGAGTGTGGAAGTTTAGTGAGTTCTTTTAACAGGCTCTGTTTAACACACTGTGATGGCAAGGGGTGAGGCAAAATTGAAGGAAAAAATGCCTGACTGACAGCACCCCACCCAGATAAGGCCACTGCTTAGAGAAACTTGGGAATGTCTCAATGCAAGTACTGTGCCAGGAACACATGCTCCACTGCATCCAGGAGTGATTTTCAATCACTCTTAAAGAGGTCAGCAGTAGCAACAGCCTGCAGGCTTGTTCTCTCCTCTCAACACAGGAAAGACTCATGCCCCTCCTCAATCTGATTTAGCTCCTTTTTCTAGCAACCTCTACCTTATTTATAGAATCACAGAATAATTTAGATTGGAAAGGACCCCTGAAGGTCATCCAGTCCCACCCTTTGCTCCTGACAAGGCTGATTTAAAAGCCCGATGAAGTTATTCATGGCCTTGCCTCATCAGGTTTTAAAAGTATCCGAGGGTGGAGATTCCCCCACCTCTCTAGCTGGATTTAACCACCCTTACCACAATTATTTTCTTCTTATCCATGCTGAAAAATTCCCTGGATGCAAATTGCGGGCATTGCCTATTGCCCTTTGGCTGCACATCTCTGAGACAAGTCTGACTCCCTCTTGTCCTTTAAGCAGCTGAGGATCAGAGTCATATTCCTCTCCAACCCAGCCTTTCCTTCTCCAGACTGGCAACCTCATTTTCCTCAGCCCTCCTTGCAGATCATGCCCCACAGCCCTTGTGCTCCTCCCCTGGACATCGTCTAACACATTACTGCCTTTTACTGGGAAGCCCAAGAGTAGACATGACAGAGCATTCCAAATGTGGCCTCACTGGAAGGGAACAGCTGCTGGCTGCTCTCTGCTGAGGCAGCCTGGCATGTTTTAGCTTTCATTGCCTCAAGGGCGCACTGCTGACTCATCTTCAGCAAGTTCTCCACCTCAGGTCCTGCTCTGCAATTCTGCTTGTCCTCCCAGGCAATCTCCACTTTGCATTGCTGCAGGGACTTCTTTTGTCCCATGTGAAGGACCTTTCCTCTGTTCTGATGAACTTTATGATGTTTCTGTCAGCCAGAAAGGATATATGGTGTATATCAGCAAGTCCATCATCCTTTCCTTCTCAAGATCTTTTCAATCTGTCTGTCTTTAACTTTCTGACTTTTCTCAGAAGCCTGTGGACAAGCAACTAGCTTGCGCCCCTTAAATTTGTCTCTGCACCACAGAATCTCTGTGTTTTGGAACACTTTTTACTGCCTATGAATAGTCTTGACAGGGTTTATCAGGTCACTCACAGATGAGGGTAAATCTTAATCTCTCAGATGAGCACACTACACTGTGTTAAGCCAAAAAGCATCAGAGAGGACTGCAAGCAATTGTTTCACTGGCCAAAATGAAGGAAAAAGTAATGAACAGAAAGGACAGAAACCTAATTAAGCTACTTTTAAGCATCTGGAGAAAGTATTCAATAGTTAGGGAAAATTTACAGAAGAAATACAAGAAAAGAAAAACTTAACCAAAACCTGAGGAATATCATATAAGAATTGGAGTACAAGAAATTAGCATAAGATTAGCCACCAGAAGGTATCAGTTCACTCTGACCTTTCTTCTATGGAAATGTCAGTGCCCCATTCCTGGAAGTGTTCAAGGCCAGGTTGGATGGGGCTTTGAGCAATCTGGTCTAGTGGAAGGTGTACTTGCCCATGGCAGGGAGTGTTGGAACTAGAAGATATTGAAGGTGCCTTTCTATCCAAACCATTCTATGATTCTGTGATGGCAGGGCATGTCATAAACAGGACCTTATTTCTGCTCTTGAAAGTGAGAAAGAGTGTAATAGCAGCTTTTTCTCCTGCTGGAAAACAAGAGAAATTTCTGGACACATGTGCATAAGAAATTTAGAAACATACATTATCTGGGAGTATGTTCTTTTTATCACAGGTGGCAGAAAAAGAACCTCAGAGGACTGAATTTTATACTGAATTCCATGTCTCCTATTCTGGTGATAATATTCAGGAGAATGCTAAAGGAGTCTATTGAGAAGGCAGGACTTTGAGGAAAACCAGGACATTTGCGCACCTAATGGAAATTCTGCCAGGCTTGTCCCTGGCCAATAGATAGGAGTTAGCCACAACTTGTGTATCAAGCAGATGAATATATAGTCCACAATCTCTTAAAAACTTAATTTAGGTCCTAAACTTTTAGACAAATCTTGTATAATTTGTGTCAAACTCTTAGCTTTTCACTTGAAATCCCAAATTGATCCCTCACTGCCTCTCAAGATGTGATTATGAATACTTTCTATGCAGTATTCTCAAAAAGCATTTGAGATTTTTTGAATACTTTAAGAAAAGCAAAAATTGTCACCCCTTGTGTCAGCAATACATGATCACTATCCTAATTAGAAAAGGACTGATAATCATATTAATATCTGTGAGAGCTCTCCTGTAGAATTCACGTGGGACAGATTCAGTGTCTAAATTATAACTAAATTTTTGCATGGTCAAATAAGAGAGGTGAGCAAAGATGCAATAAGTCCCTCCATCATAATGATTTGAACGACCATGTGTTTGTCCTGCAAAATAGAAATACCTTGGAGCAGGAGATAAACATGGAAAGGGAACGAAATCCAGATGTCCTTTGTTCATGACACTGTGAGGAGGAAGCTCTAGAAAGCCTCAGTGCCTGACTCATGGCAGACCACCATGACATCGACTTTGGAGTGAAATTGAAAATGTAGCTTCTGACAGCAGCAAAGATGGTCGATGGCATTGACAAGGCTCAGGGGTCAGACTCAGAGGTGGCAGACTGATCTAATTTCTGGGATTTGACAAAAACAACACATCTGGTTTAAAAAACAAAACAAAACAAAAACTTTTGTGAGAGAGAAAAGATGGCTTGGAGTGTCTGAAAGGTCTTTGCCAGACGCTCTCACTCAGCAGTGCAGTTCTCACTGTTCTGGATCACTTCTTTGCTGTTTATCTTGAGTAAAGCCCTTTGTAATTAAGTTAATACTGATTTAATCATGACAATCATAGCTGGTAGATATCCAAGGAAATGATAATAAAAATTAAGCAGTGTGCAGATTGCATCTATGACAAGAGATTGAAGAATAAAGGAATACTACAGAGGCAGGCCATGCTGCACTATTCCTTTTGAAAGTGGCATTGAAAACAAAATGAAACAAGCCAGAAAGCTAGGATTGCTTCTTCTGCAAGATTACACATGATTTGTGTAATATACTTGGACTAGTTTGTTAACACAATCCCATGAAGTGGTGAGAGTTTGACAGCCACATTATTACATCGCAACTTGGCTGAGAGGTTGTGGGAGACAAACTCATTGTGTTTTAGGTCATTTGTGTTCATTAGCAAGTGCAAAGTCATCAAAGCCATGTTTGCCTTCTGCTAAGTGGAGCTGCAGTTCTCTCACCTGGACTCAGCATCATTCAGATATGCAGCAAGGCTGTCCCATCTAACACCTCATCTTTTAAAGAAAATGAGTTGGGATCATGAGGCATTAGGCATAGCTCTGCTCTTTCCTCAGGTTTTCTAATTACCCAGCAAGCTGTCTGCCCAAAGTAGCAGTGGATTGGAGGAGTCTTGGGGGCAGGTGGTGGAGCCACTACCTGCAGTGCCAGTACAATACTTCATCAGGCTTAGGTCTCCATCCTTAGACTGGAGCTTGCTTAGATAAGGTAGCCAGTGCTAGCAGGGGAAAACCCTTTAGCATGATTCATGTGTTACCTGAAACAATGTCACAGCACAGTTTCAGATTAGAAAATGTAATTACCCTGATCAGTTGTTTACAAAGAAATTGTTTGAAGCTTTCCAAAGACATTGTTTGCCATCAGGGCAGTATCACTTCCATTGTGTGTTTTGTGTACTGGCTTGATAGATAATGATGGGAGCTCCCAGAAAATGACTCTCCCTCAGGGCATCAAAGTTTTTTAGTATTTGTAACCCAGCTACAGAATCTCATGCAAGATGCAAAATGCAGCAGTCTTTCAATCTGTGACTATTTAAGCTCATTATGTTTTAATTTGAAAATTGGACATAAGATTTATGGCCTTATCTTGAACACACTGAAGTCAATGGAAGTTTTGTCCTTGGCTTTATTTGGAACAGGGTAGAGTACTTGTAGTGTAAAGTTTGAACTCCAAGCAATGGATTCAAGAAATAACTAGATCTGAGTAGTTATCGAGATCACTTAGAGCTAATCAAATAAAAACTCCACAATTTTGAGGGAAAGAATGAGAGTGCCAGAAATTCAGGGCCACTAGTGCCACAGGAAGACATAGTGGAGAGCATTTCTGTGCTGACAAAATTTAAATCACAGTCAGAATCATTCTAAGCTGGCTCAAGCCAGAAAGCCCACGGCTGACTTGCAGAGCTGAGCCACTCTGAAGGACTGCCATTTAATTTCAAATTGCAGTTCAAAGTGGTGCTGAGCTTTGACATTACTTCACCCTGGGTGAAGAGTCAAATCTCTCACCAGTTATATTCTGGAAGTAAAATCTGTTTGAATGCTAGGGATTGCTATGTTTGAATACAGACAGGTTCAGATTTTTCTTTTTTAGTTTCTTCTCATTAATGTAAAGCTGCATGGAGTGGGGACGGGGGGGAATTGCCAGTAATTCTGCTACACTGATTTTCTGGAATGGGAAATTTTTCTAAATGGGAGGAGTTTTGTAAATTAACCAAACACAGTGACAAGAGCAGTAGAACACAAAGGTGAATGAAACATCCTTAACTTTAATTGTACTTTAACATGGTTGATTTCACAACTATGTGGCCACATTCTGCACTGACTTATAGTGCTTTACAGACAGGCCTTTTGAACTTCATCCTATCCTTGTGTAGACCAGACTTTGGCTGCCCTTAGCCTCTGAAAATGCTTGAAAACAGCAAGTCTAGTAATGCAAGATTTTACAATATTTAATTCATTACTTTTCAGCTATTATAGAGGTGCATCAGGTGTGTAAAATGTGTAGGTTTTGATTGAAGGGATAACTTTATTGTGAAAGGTATACTGAATGCAGCATGCACTGTTCAGGGACCCAGCTGAGCTGAGTAAGCTCAAACTGCCAGCAAGCTGGTTTGCTATCCAGTGACAAAACTGGATTGCATTGTTTCCACTTGGTACAGTGCTGGTGGCTAATTACATGCCCTGCATTAGTATGATGTGACACAAAGATGGAGGAGGGATTCATATTTGTAAAATCTGGGTTCAAACCTGAAAACAGCTTATATGGGAGACAAGACTGGAGAAATCTTTCTGTATGGCATTTATTAACTATTACTTTTCAATGGTGAGGCACATTTATAGTAATCTTTCACCTTTACCAGCAAAAGAAGGAGTAGTTTCAGTTGCCTTTGAAACCCAGCAGACTCCCTATTCCTGTGAAGACATCTAGAAGGCTGCCAGAGCCAAAAGGCATCCCTGTGACATCTGTAAGCAGTGGTTTCAAAGATCTCCTCCCCTTACACACACCCTTCATCTCCCCTTCACTTTGCCTTCCTCCTCCTCCAGCCTGCCCCCAATGGGTTCCTTGTTGGGGGCTGTGCCAGAAAGAAAATGCAGATCCTTATTTTAATCACTCTAATGGCTGGGAGAGCTACCCATACCCCCCATTACTACTTGTGACAGAGATCTGCCCCATGAACTGTTGGAATTACTGACAATTAAATGTTGACTACAATTCATGACACTGGTTTTACAAATCCAGAGCTAGGCTCACCTTCTCCGCTGTAGGGGTGCGCAGATCTCTCAGCCAGCACTCCTGCACCATGATGCCACTCCGATGCTGATTCTGCCATCAGCCTTCCACTCATTTCTGGCAATCAGATTACAGCATTTTCACATGCTTAGGTTGTCAGTAGGGAGGCATTTCTTGTCTCCCCGTGCTCGTGACAGCATTGCATAAAACCACTTCCTACATACAGCGTAATGAACCGGAATTTCTCCTCCTACAGAAGGCCATATCCTCCCTCCAGCTGCACACATAAAGTCAGAACTCATAAAGGCATGCTAACCCATGGCCTTACACAGTGCCATTACTCCTGGTCTCTGCTGGAAATAACCATCCAAATGGAACCATTTGCAAAATCCAGATTTCTTTTTTCATGTGTGCAGTAGCTTTCCAGTATTCCAAAAAGAAGATTTCTTTGGAAGGGCAGGATAAAATTCTTGAAGAATAGAACCCATTGATTTGAGCTATTTCTCCCCTTCCCAGAACAGCACAGAGCACAGAGACATCCAATAGACCACATACAGGTATGTGAATATCCAAGTGGTTGGAGCACTGGAAGACACTGAAAATGTGAAGGGGTCTGAAAAACTGGTATTTAATGCACTGATCTTTGGAGCCTTCACAATGAGCATTGTTAGATATAGGATCTGTTAAACAATGAGTCCTTGATAGGACATAATACCCATTCAGAAGCTCAGCTTTGCACACTTGCTCTTAAAACATCCTTAGCTCAACTTAAATTTACCTTTGTTACACACAATGCACATGTGACAGACAGTTGCATTCATTCATCTACTTAATTTAGATCTTTGACAGGCTTACCTACTCTCTGCTGTAAGACTGGGATTCTTATGGGTTCCTGAATCAATGTTACTGCTAATTAGTAAAATTAATTTTAAAATTGTCAGCATCAGATGCTTCAGCTATGTAACTATAAGTTACATAGTGAGTCTATGAAATAACATCAAGGAAAAGTTAGAAACCTGGAGGTCTGGGAGAGAAACCTGATTCTGCATAATTGCCTTCTGTGCTTACCTTATATTCCCTGCTTGGACAGATTCTCCTTTTGAATAAGAAATGAAATTTCCAGCACATACTGTACTTCATCTACCAGCCAGTAAAGACCCAAAAGTACTGCTTGTTGTTAGCAATCAGTTGAGCACCTCTTATTACCTCAGGCTGGCAGCCAAGCTGGCAGGTCTGGGAAAGGTATGACAATCCAGGATGCAGTATCCTGACTGTACATAATGTACTCTGCCAGCCAAGCAGAGGCTTTCCATAGTGAGAGGCATTCTTCTAGTATGACAGTAAATGACAGGGACAAAAGAAATGGCTGAGTTTTTCCCCAGAAACACTCTGTTCCCCTTTAGTTTCTTAACTAAAGGACTTAACAAGGAACTGACTTGTAAACAGTTGTTTTTATTAGCTTGCCTGCTCTTTTAAATTTTGACAGTGGCTCCTACAAACACCTGAACAAAACTGACCATTTGAAAAAAATATGCAAATGTTTAAAATATCATAAATTGAAAAAAGGAAATTTCAGGGCTTCAAAACCTATAAAAACATGTTTATGCATTTGTTCAGCTGATTTTAGAAGAGTTGTTAACTATTTCCAAGATGTAAAGAAAAATATGGAAATAGTGTGATGTTTGTATAAAATGTGTGCTTAAACTATAGCTCTTTATGGCAGTTTCTGGAGATTCTCTACTGGAAAAATATTTTCTGGAGGACGTGCTGACATGCTGCAGTTCCAAAGAGCAAATCCATAGTGTAACTAGATAGTCCCTTGTGGTAGTTAAGGTTTTAATTAGAGGTAAACACTACTTAGCTCATCTGATACAAACTCTTCCCAGGAGCTAAGCAGTTCACGATTCAGATTTCTGTCTGCCACTGTAAAGTGCAGTGTTAATGGGGGAAAGAAGGAGGAGAAGAAAGGAAGGACCACTAAACATACAAGGTCATTCTTGTCCTTTGGATGAGCCTTTTCTTGCTTCCCTAAGAAGACAGTTTGCACATTAGTTGAAGGAGGAATGCCAAGCTAACCTTTCAAGGAGGGGAACTTATGAAGTAGAAGTAATTGCTGGTGTGATTGGCCAAGTGACCCTCAGAATGATCTGAAAAGCTCTTCAGGGTGATTGTGATTTTGGTCAAGTACAAGGGTGAGGAGGAAGTAATGCACTTGCCTATGTTCCTTGTTTAACAGTCAAAAAAATAGATGGAAATCAGAAGTAGAAGCTGCAGAATCTGCTGGAAGCAAATTTATTACCTTTAAGACATACAAAATGAGAATCTTATCTCAAAATTTGAGCAGAAGAGATTTCACTCATGGGACTTAGCAGCCCACTCATTGCTCACATTCACTGCTAATTTAGGTACTGTGGTAGAGAGACAGACTAGCCCAAATTTTACAGCTATTGCTGGTCCTTTCATAACCCTCACTTATCTCTCCCCTTCTGCAGTGTTTTAAAATTACAGTGGATATTTATGGTGCTGATAGTGAAAAATATGGGCCTGCCTTTTAAATGGCCATCACTTTCTGTCACCAGGCAGCCTTATTATCTGTGATTGAAGAGGGTGAAAATCACTGGCATGTAAATGAGGTACTTGGTGAGGTGGCAGACGAAGGGGCTGTGGATTGACATGCACAGCCACCGAGGGGGAGCCAGCGTCAGACACCCTGGCTTGTCAGCTTTGCTTGGAAGGCTCAAAATCAACAAATCATAGAATTATGGAAACATGTAAGTCTTTTTGTAAACCTCACAGGCAAGCCCACCACTGAACCCTGCCCCTAAGTGCCAAAGTTACACATCTCTTAAGCACATCTAGGGATGGTGACTCAACCCTGGCTTCCCTGGGCAGCCTGTTCCAGTGTTTGACAACCCCTTCTGTGAAGAAATGTTTCCTAATATCCAACAGTAACTCCCCTGGTGCAGCCTGAGGTCACTTCCTCATGTCCTGTCTCTTACTACTTGGGAAAAGAAACTTAGACCCTCTTCTCTACAACCTCCTTTTAGGCTGTAGAGAGCAGTTAGGTCATGTTCTGTTCCCTCCCCTTCCCCCCCACCTCTCCAACACTCCCCCAGCCTCCTTTTCTCTAGGCTAAACAACACCAGCTCCCTCAGGCTCTTCCCAACAGACATTTTTCTCCAGACCTATGATGAACTTCATTACAAAGGGCTTATTTCTCATTGGACTCTGACCACTTCTTTGCCCAAATCTAGGAGGATATTCTAGAAAATCAGAACATCTTTTCTGCCAAATACTCATGTATCTTAAATGTCATTCTTACCTATTTGTAGGAAGAATCATCTAATCAAGGATGAGGCTAAGTGCTAATGTCTGTTTATTTTTAGAGAGTAAGTTAGCTACATTAGAATTTGTCTTTTGTTTGCTTTGTTTACACAGTGTTTTCAGACCCAGTTTTCTAAAGGTTTAGGAGGAGAGTTACTGAGGCTTTGCGCATAAATCTCAGCTGCTCTCTGCACTGGGCTTTACAAGTCCTGTGGCACCTACTCACAAGGATGCCTTTATTACCACTTTGCTTTCCAGTTTCCTGGTGCAAACTGGAAAAGAGGGAGCCAGAACTCATCGTGCCTGGATTTTACAATGCTTTCACCCTGCACTGGATATTAAAGGCAACTGGAAAAAAGTCTGTTTGGATTATCAGAGCACAACCCCACATAAACAACAACTTATCAGATATCTGTATTGTAAAAGAATCACTTGGTAGTACTGAGGAATATCACTAGAGACACATATTTCATGTGCTTTATGACTCATTGTTTTTCAGCTGTCATATTTGAAACAAAGCCTTAAGTATTTTGAATCATTTCTTCACCAAAACTACAAAAGCTTTGGGGAATTCTTTGGCTGAAAATTATGATTCAGGTGTATGTTATTTTTTAGGGATAGCTAAATAATAGTCTCATACACTGAGGTAAATAGGACTGTCTGATTCATGGCTACAGAATCCCCTGCAATTCTATCTGAGTACCTTGTAGGGTTCTGCTAATTATCTCACCACTCATCAGAAAATCGGGGTTATTCTCCTGTATCACTTAAGGTTGCTGCTGTGTGGAATAGGGACATCTGTCCATGGTTGCTCAAGATGTCTGGATCAGAAACCCCAGTGTCAGTCACTTATGTTCTTGATTACCCCCTAATCAAGTTTTCCTAACAGGAAGATACAAACTTTTCAGACTAAGTCCTCACTTCTGTTCTGTAGTTTGACACATCTCCCACCTTATTCAACTGTCATCCCTGCATATCTGTGTGTGGATGCTTGTGCATCCTGCTCCTGCACTTCCAACCTCTCTTGTACCCAGCACTGCCTTCAACTGACAAAAAATCCTTGTGCCTTCAGCAACTTTGCACTCTCTTCCCAAAGATCCTCAATGAAGCATGGTGGGGACATGCAGACTTAGATAACAAATTCTGTGTTTTCCTGGGGGCCAAATTAGCTTAGAGTAAGTCACAGTCACTTCAGCACCATGGCTGCCAGAGTTGGATCCAAGCTTCCCTGGTCACTGAGCCTCTTGCTTATGCCAAAACTTTTACAAGGAGCCGTAATTCCCACAGAAATGTGACTCTGAGGATGTGTTTTGATGTTCTGACTGTCCTGAACAGCCTGAGCATCTCCTGGGCAAATTGTTGGTCCCATGTTGTTGGGGAAGCTGCTGCTCTGTGGTTTCCCAACACCTAGAAAGGAGAAGCAGGGAAAGGGAAGAAAGAAGTGAAGGGAGGAGCAAATCAGCTGCTGCCAAACCCATGTGGTGAAGAATCCTGCAGCTGAACTCACCCAGCTACTCCACCATGCATCAACATTGTGTGATGAGAATGCTGCAGAGCTGGAGAAGAGGAGACCAATGGTGGGCCAGAGGGGAGGGGAAGGGAAACAGGAAACTAAGAATAAGGGAGAGGCAGAATCAAGGTGGAAATGTTTTGCTGCTGCAGTCCATGGTCTTATTCAGTCCTCCTCATAAAAAACCCTATCCCATTTTGAGAACTATGTCTGCATTGGGGAATGAAGAGCAAGACTGGTACCATGAGGATAAGGGCCGGGGCAGGCAGATGCAGCTGGATTCTTGTTAGTGAGTCACCGTTGTATGGGCAATGCCAGCATTTTATCTGGGGAAAGAGTTTTCCTTCAGAGTAAGGGGCAAAGAAGAGCTGGCTTTATTGCTGGGTCTTGCAAAACATGCAGAGCTAGGAAAAGAGTTAGAGAGACCAACATTAATTACTCCATGTTTGGTTCTGTTACTGCTAGAATCTCTATGGCACAATTAAAACTAAAGTATTGGAGTTAGGGATAGGATGCTGTGCCTAATGATAAGCCTTTTACTAATTGTTTGGTTCTGGCTTTGGTTCTGGTTTTGTTTTTTTTTTTCTGCTGGATCCTATAAAAGCTTCATGGTTTCTATCTACAAATTTAGACCGTAAATTGTGGAAATGTGTGTGGGTCAATAGGCAATCTGCTGTCTCTAACAGTAAGTATATTCTGGGTAGTTCTATATTTGTATCTAACAAATACGTTTAGTTTTGTAGCCTGCCTCTGTAGGATCCTGCAACCTCTTTTTATTTTTAATTTCTACTATCCTCCTGGATTTAGAGTTCCTCCTTCAATTCTATGCTTAGGCTTGTGACATTATTGACACCATCCACATTAAGAAATTCAGAGCGTTTTGCTACTGCTTTCAGCCTTTGCTGGGCTTTGCATACCACCTTCTGCTTCAGCCAGTTCTAGCTCCACTTTTATAGCTCATTAAGCCCAACCCTGTCAGTGCTGGTTGTTTCAACACCAGTCTGCATCTTATCCAATTCAGGCATCTCTCTAGGTGCCTGCCCTCATCACAGACCTCCAGGTATTGTAAAATCCAGTGATAAAGCAATCTTTTCATCTCTTCTTGTGCCCAACTTTAACTATACAGTAAAGTACAGCATAGCAAACTTGTTTCTGCCAGAACTCAGCACTCATTCACCTTTTTTTGGCTTAGTCTTCATCCTACTGTAACTCTGAATGTCCGGTAATAAAATCAGCTCTGTCCTGGGCACAGACTCTAACTTCAAGGTGTGATGGTTGCCTGATTACGTTTATAAGGATGATGGCAGAGTTAGCAGAGCTATATGCTTTGAAGTATGCATTTTGTACCATTGTTTATGCTGCAAGCTACACAGAGGCACTTTGCTATGATTATGCCTTAACCCTGTGCCACAAAGGTGAAGAATGTTCACTGCTGGATCCCACAAGCCCTGCAGCGTTAGGACGAAAGTTCAGTCTGACAAGTGAGAATAACTTCAGGCAGGTTTTAAAATAGAAAATTTTCAAATCTTGGGTTCAAGATAGGGCTTGGTAGAGTTTCTCATGATGTGGAAGATGAGTGTTTGTGCTAGGTAATGTTAGAATCACAGCTCCTCTAAGTTCTGACAGGGGAAGTTTTCTTGTTGTGGATAGATGCTGTAGGGCCATTAATAAATAATTATTTATGTTGTCTGTAAGAGAAGGCTGAAGAATTGAGATTGTTGCTGTATCACTGTTCTTGTAGGAAGAATTGGATTGGACAGCAAATTGTAGGATTTTGTGACAGCCATGACTTACGTGGGCTTTGGGTTGGGTCTGGGCTTAGGTTTAGGATGACTCTAACAGTGGCAGCTTTATAGTTAGGTAGATAAAGCTCTTAGAGATAAATTGAAGACCAGAACCATTAACATATTTAAAGAACAAATATGTGATGTTTTATTTCTGCTGTAGGAAGGATTTCTGAGATGCAAGGAGGCTATACTGGGAATTAGGATAAGGATTTTGGACAGCCAGAGCTAGATGTATTTCTGAATCATTAAAATTACTGCAAGGATGTGGGCTTTTGCTAGTCATGAGAAAAGGCTTTTGATTAGTGCTGAGGCAGTTATAAGTCACTGGGATAAGGTTCAAGGTTAGTGTATACCTAAACACAGCTTTATTCTCCCTTCATTTGCCTGTGGACAACAGCACATGCGCTTCCTGTTTGTGACTTTTCTAAAAATGAGTCTGAGCGGGAACAGTTCAGGTTTGAAGGGTCTTCAGGTTCCAAGGAAACTGGGGTCTCACTTTGAACTACGTGGCTCCACTCCTGTTCATCTGGAATTTGGAAATGTTAATTATGGAATGGGAAAATATCTAGAATGCCGTGCCCTGCTTAAATGCTTGGTTTTGGCTTTTAAAGAGTAAGTGTTACAGCAGAGATGTATCTGTCTTTCCTGGTGCCTGTTTAAGCTGTACTTATTTTGTTAGAAAACAGCTTAATTGCTCAGGGTGAAGAGTTAAAGTTTATTTTTATGCTGCTCTGTTTTTAGCTGCAGATTGACATAACTGGCTAGTAGTGGAAGCCCCTTTGTATGAAACATCCCTTATCGTATTTGTCCCTCGAGCATATTCTGTGCCAAATTATCACTCCTAATAGGCTGGTTGACTTTCTGGACAGAGGAAACATCTTGATAAGTTTGCTAAATACGTTATGTCAGAGAAAGTGCATCGCAGATATTTTATCATCTGCATAAGGATGCACTCGGTTCAGCTCTGAAGTGCCTAATTCCCTAAGCTCACCTGTTGAGCTGCCTGTTATTCACAGCATCTGATTATCCAACTGTGTGCACTTGGCTGCCATTTTTTTCAGAGAGACTTACGCAGCGGCGTTTTGCAATGACGTCAATTCCTTTCCTGTCTGACCTAGAAGACTTCGGTGACTCAATGTTGGCTAAGCAGCCTTAAAGATTAAATCGAGGACACTAGCTTAATTACTTTAACAGTTCCTTTAAAGGATTTCCCAAGAATGAGTATCATGACAAATTGTAGCTTAGGGGATTTTAGTAATTCCTGAAACTGAAGTTAATGATGCAACCCAAGATATGCTCTGTGTTCCTGTTGATATGTTGAGGATTTTTAAAAGAATAAACAGCATTGGGAAGACTTTTGTGATACAAATCCAAAATGCATGAATTCATGAAATAAATCTTACTTGCCTAGACCTTACCTAAGTAAGATTGCAGGATGTGGCCATAGTAGAGTGTTTAAAAAATATATACACAATTTTCTTATATCTAGTTATAGCAGTTTGTGAAAAATTAAAAATAATTGTCACTGTTAAATGTTCACACTTGTAATTTAAAATTATATTCAGATCTTATTTTCATCTTCAGGACTTGGCCATCAATTTGGAGAAGCTGTATTTGCAGTTGCTTCTAAAGTGAGTGCACTACAAGCCAGATTCTGATTTCTGTTGCTCCCGCTTAAATGAGAAGTATAATCTGTGACTTTCACCTTATCTCTCAAATATTTTACTGCTTTTTAGAAATACTTTTCATTGTAATGCCTGAGCAGAAAGACTGTGGGGTTTTTAGATTCTCACCCTAAGACACTCTCTATTGGTGTTATGTCATCAAGAAATAGAGTCAAAACTTTGCCTCATTTACAGTGATGTATTTCTAAAATAACTTTACCACAGTTAGTGCATTTATTCTATATTTATAATGGAGCAAATTTGAGACATTATTAACAACTTCTCTATTATTATGATTGGAAACTGTAATTTATCACAAGTTTGATATTTACTAATTCTGCATAGTTTCTTACTATTTGCAACTTGCTCTAGGTTGCAGCATTGGAACTGCAGGAGGAAGAGG
This sequence comes from Certhia americana, assembly GCA_018697195.1. NCBI lineage: Eukaryota > Metazoa > Chordata > Aves > Passeriformes > Certhiidae > Certhia > Certhia americana. The sequence continues at coordinate 114,052,047 of CM031858.1, forward strand.
ATCTACTTTTGGAGACCTGGAGAGAAAGGAGGCTGACTAACTATGAAGGAATTTTGGGGACTTCTATGCAATGCTTAAGACTTGCTCATCAACTCAGAAAACCTTCTCCTTCCATAGTGAAGTTCTCCTAACTGCAACTGAATTGTTCTCGTGGAAATGCTTTGGGGAAAAAGCTAAGGTAATTTCCTTAAAATACTTTTCCAAAGGTAAATTAGGATTGAGAATAACTACTGGTGATTAAAATATAGTGTTGCTGAAGGTAGTAAATCCTCAAATCCAGGGAACTCAGAATAAGATAAACTGAAAAAGGATAGCACATCCTTGAAGCTGAGGTAGCAAGATTCTCATTTACAAACTGGGGGTGGAGGAGATATCATTGAAAGATTTTTAGATTTCTGTGGTTACTTTTAAAGTAAAACTTTTAAGGTGTTTGACCTTTTATTATTTATAGGTATTACCTGCTGTTTAAAATACAGGTTCCTAAGACACAGAGTGACAAACTGAAAGCAGGACACTGAGTGGGAAGGCCTGGCCATTAGCTGCATGGCATGTCCATAAAAAGGCAAAGGAAAACCAGTAGTTTTGGCCTCTTTTGCTAAATTTAATAATTTGAAAGTATGCAATATTGAACATGTGATAACAAACAAGATACCCAAATTATTTACAACGTTTTATTTATACAAGTTTTATTTATAAAACTTAGATAGGTATGTTTTAGCTTGGTATGAACCTACCTCTCAAAACTGTCTGAAGAAAAGATACCTTACACAATGTGTCAGTTTGAAAAGTAGCCTCCCAAACCTATAAAGAGAATGGCCTCTCCTCCCTTAGACGGGGTCCTCTGGCTTGACCAGGTATTTTAAGAATATCCTCAGAAAACCCTAGAGTACTACAAAATACCCAGCCTATTTACCTTTGATAAGAGCAACAAAAAATGCAAAGAGAATTGTTTGCTCTAGGGGAGAGGCAGAGCTGGATGATCTGAAGAGTTTTATAGCCAGCTGTGTGTACGGAGCATCCTGAATTCCACAGTAGCCCCATTTGACAAGGACGGAGATTTCTTCTTTCCCAGCACTGAACACTTATTCCTGCTGCCTGTAGCCTCTTTCATCCACAGCAACCTCATTCATCCCCTTCAGTAACACTTTTAGGAAATATATTACTATAAGAGAGTGGTGATCCCATTAATTCCATTATATCCATGCATCTCGGATTTTTTATTGTTCAGGTGTTTTTTGCAGTTAAATGACTTTGAAAGAAATGAGTATGTTAGGGTATAAAATTAGTGCTATGCTTGGGTTTAACCTGCTTATATAGTGGGGGTTGAATTTCAAAGATACTGTCCTGAGACTCAAAGGAGTTGCCTTGGACTTCTGTGGGAACAGACGCAGAGGAAAAGAGCACTTTTGAATGGTTTGGTATCCCGGGAGCACACTAAAATATAAAACCAAGCTTTGAGGAAATTGCTATGTCCTGAAACACAGTCATTATTTCAAAGCAAGTAACATGAAAGAGTCACAAGGAGATGGCTGAGTGCTAAGCCATGAAGGTAACATGCACATGTCATCTTGGGGGAAAACAGATTCTGCTGGAAAAGATCCTTGCCTTTCTTTCTGAGTTGTCATATAGATGTGAGGTATAAACAAAGAGTAATCAAAAGGGACTTAAATCAGGAATAAACTGATATATGACTCTTCATGAAATATTCCTATCTTCACAGCTATTGTACTCTTTATCTAATTTCCCTGGCTATCTGATCAGAGCTGTTTATTTCACTGTTGAATTATTGCTGAAGTCTGAGAGGGCGCTGCTTTAAACAATGGGGCTGGTCAACAGTGTTAGCAATTCATTTCCATAGTATCTAGTCCTGTTTGGGGCTCCAAAGTCTGTAATTGCCCTTGGAGCTTTCTCTCGTCCCAGAAAACTTTTGTGAATATGACCAGAAGAGCACCAGAGTTTAGGCAAGACATATACATCAGGGGGCTTTTATGTGATGAGTGCACATGATATTGCTTTGGAATATGTATTTGCTGCTGGTGCCTGTTAAATTTGAATTATAAAGCTACTTGCGTCCTGGTCTAGTTGAAGGTGTCCCTGCCCATGGCAAGGGGATTTGACAGGTTGGCCTCCAATAGTCCCTTCTAATCCCAATAGCTCTGTGATTCTTTGTATAAAAAGGAGAAAATTCCAACATCAGAATGCCTCGTGATATTCTAGGCATTTTATTTAATGATTGTCTGTTGGTTTTAGCAGCAAGGATTTGGCAATAAGGAGCTCTTGTATGAGCATCCTTTATTACTGAGTTGGCTTCCCAAACTCCATCTCCAAAGCCTGTATTTACTTAAAGTTCTAAAGTATTATTGCCCTAGTGACTGCGGAAAGGAGGTGCAGATGGAGCTCCCCCTTCTTGACTTTGCAAAAAATATGACTAAGCAATGTAATTCCTGCCTAGAGTGACATTCAAATAATTTAAATCCTGGACTATCTGAGGGTTAGGAAATTATTTAAAACACATCTGTGTTTTCACTTGCCACAATCCACCAGTGCATGTCTGATGGTGAGGCACCTGCACGCAATGGCTATGACAGGGCTGCATCTCCTTTTTTTTGCCTGGTTGCAATTATTACATGGCATGAGGCTGAGGCCATTTTTTAAAACCTGGCAGTTCTGGACAGCATTTCTAGTAATAACTAGTTGGTTCCCCATCATTACCACCCTGAAACAATAAAAGCACTACTAGTATGTGATCTGAGAATTTAACCTGCTGCAGATGAGGCAGACAGCACCAGGGATTGTAGAATAATAGAATGGTTTGGGGAAGGGACCTCCAAGTTCCAACCCACCTGCCATGGTCAGGGACACCTTGCACTTGGTCAGGACATGGTACAGGTTGTTCTCAGTGCTGATCAGCCAAGCCAGGAGATATTGCCAGCAGTTTTCCAGTTTTCTGTAAGTTTGAAACAGGTTATAACAGAGTAGCAGATCCTTGATAGCGCCTCTGTGTATGTAGAGCTATATGGGACTGCTATTTTTATATTTTATTTTATCAAAGGCAAGCCCACTGTGATTTCCATGAGAATTTTAAGTTCAGATGGGCCAAGGCAGTGGCTAAATACGCAGTCACTGCATACAGTGGAGCAAGTGTCAGCTGCTCAGGCCTCTGGAAGCACATTATGGGAATGCTGTTGGCCTTAGCTTGCATTCCTAGACAGTAGAGCAGGCTCTTAATCTGCTGTCCCTGCTGGGGGGATGTATGTCACCAGCAGGGAGGTTTCCTCCAAACGGAGCAGCAAACAAACTCCCAGAGAGAGGCTGAGCCCTGCCGGCAAGCTCAGCTCCCTGCCTGCCGTGCCTGGGGAGACCCACTGGGACCTCGTTTGTTGTTTTATCTCTGTTGATCTGACACCAGAGGCGGGCTGGGAGGTCCTGTTTCTCAGTTATTCTTAGGGATTTTGACACCTGCTATAATTATCCCAGTGGTCATTTGCAGGGGGTCTAAATTCAGCATCCTTGTGCATTGTTCTAGAAGGCAGTTTGGGCTGCTTCCCTGGACACATCCAGATCTAGTGAAAATAGAGGGAAATTTCCATTAATGCTATGAGGCTGCATCCTTGTTAAGTTTGGGCTGGTTTTCACACCAATTCTTTCTGGAGGAAACTATCAGTGATAATCAGTGCTGATCTGTAATCAACCTCACACACTATATACCCTGTGCTGTGCTCCACTTTTTTTCTAGTTTTGGACAAAAATAAGGTTTTAAATACTAACAGTAAAGGAAGTTTAACTTCATTTCCTTTGCAGATGGGGAGCTCTAAATTGACTTATAACAGTTTAATTTCTTAGTCTAATTCCTCAAAGAAGCCAAAATTCCTGAAGTTTGCATCAAGGAAATTTCAATGTGCTCAAATTAAAACAAAATAGGTAGCTCCTGGCCCTTGTTTGCTTATTTCTACACACTGAGCTAAGAGAGATGGCACACTACCTATAAAATGACATCTTTGGGAATTACCAAGCAATATCACTTGTTTTTCATCCTGAACATTATACAGTACAAATAGGAAATAAAGTATTATTATTGGCAGTGAGAGACGACAAGCCTTGGTTTTTTGCTTGTACACAAATTGTTTCCATGCTTCATTAGCCTCTGGAGGTATTCTGCTTCTTTCCTCTCCTTTGGGACAAAAAGAGGAACTTGAGCACAAAGTGTAACCCCTTCCACACCATCCTCCCTCTGACTGCAGAAACACTTGCAGAAATTTAAAGAACTATCATGATTTATCTGACTGTTGCTTTACTTTATATTTGTGCAGGATTTAGAAAAACACCAGGGAGGATGGAGATAATTGCAAGTGAATAATTACAAAGAATAGTAAGGGATAGATGGGTAATTACAAAGCTTCTCTTAGGGATAATATTGCTTGTCATTAAATTTGATGGACTGATTTTCTATAGTGTAAACAGGCAAATCTGCCTTCCTAAACACCTAAAGTTACTTCCTAAGAAAGACACATTTTGTTTAGGCATAATTAACCCCTCCTGAAAAGAGTAAATATCTGGTTGGAATAAAATCCTTGGCCAAATTGCTTAGATTTACATGTAGATAACAGAAAGTCAACCACATAAAATTTTCATTCTCTCTGATTGAGAAACAGGAAAAAATTAACTTATCTGTTATTTTAATTTCAGAGGAGTGTGTTAATTTTCTTTTTTTTCAGTAATACGACTTGTTTTGTGATGATTCCTAAGAGGGACTGATCCCAGGTTCTTACATCTGAGCAGTTAAAAACATTTGAGGAATCTGAACGCAGGTGCAAATCAGTATTTTAAATCTGGCTCCTTTGGACTGAAACCAAATCCAATTACTTTCAAGACCTTTCAGCTGCAGTGAGTACAGCATAACAGCAAAGTAATATAACACTTCCAAGGTGCTTGTGCTAATGCTTGTGCTTATACTTGTTGTTCAATCAATTTTCTCTACTCTGCCTCTGAAACTCATAAAAAATTTCTACCCCAGGCAATTCGGGGAGTACCTGTCCCAGGGCAATATCTGCTTGGATTGCTTGGCCTCAGTATATTTTAATCCATGCTCCTCACTGCATGCCTGCTTGGATTCCCATACAGTCTCACTAAAGCACTGGGCATTGGGTGCATTGCAGCCCAGCTCTGTGGGGTTGGTGGGCCATGCTGCTGACCTCAAGGGACTGGGGGGTGGCTTGGAGTGGTGTGGGGCACCCTGCATTTGAGACCCTCACAAGGCCCACATTAAACAGACTCACTGTGAATCAGGAACATGAGTAGGTCATTTCAACAGCAGTGTCCTAAAGCAAGAAGATTTTCTCATTGTCTTGACAGCATAATCTTTATGGAGGATGCCCTCATTCACATAAATGTCCAGTCCTTGTAAATCCTGGTAATAGGAAAAGGAAGCATCCTAGAACTGTCATTTACCATAATAACCAAAGAGAGAAGTTAAAAAAAAAACCTCAGCAAGATAAAAATATATCATAGGGCAAATCTGTTGCCGTGCAGCCATTGCGTGATGGAGTTTCCATCGACATTCCCTTGGCAGTGCTGGCTTGTGAATAACGCACACATCCCCAGTGCCTGGCAACACCACTGCAAGGGCATGTGTATGTGCGTGCACCGCCTCACACCACTGCAGTCTGTGCACAAAGATAATTTTTTCCCCCTTCAGGGTCGCAAAGAGCAACGGTACAAAAGACTTTTTTTTAATAGAATATGTTCTTATCTTTCGTAAAACATGGACCCACCCGACACTTGGACTGGTCTGTGGGCCCCACCCTTGCCCTTTTGTTTGGAGCCTGGGATCATACGATGAACTGGGTTAGTACGTTGCTGTTTATGTTCTTCAAACATCATCTATTTTGTTTTACAAGAATATATCACACTGCTACTGACTTGTGCTGTAGTAGGAGGATTAGTAGGTAGCAGGGAACGGGGACCAGAAAGGGGAAGGAGGATGTGACACATCTCTCCTGAACTGCCAGTGTTTCCAGGCTTGGAGTTGGTGACAGCACAATGCTGGCATTTTAAAAATTAGAAGGCTGGAGCCTGACCTTACAGTTTTAAAAATCAGGATCAATAACACTGAAATCATTGTCTCCTCAGGAGTGCTAAAATCATGTACATGAAATTGGACTCTCGCCTTTGAACTCTTAGTTTTTCTAAGAGTGTTACAATCAGATGGCTTATGAAATTTCAGCAGGCACCTGCAGCAGGCAAAATATGTTTCTTTTGCCTACTTCTGATGGTTTTTACTTTGATTCATTCAATTCACCAGGCAATACCCATTTCACAGTGGTGTTGCTTCTGGTGTTTCTGGAGCCCAAGGCCTGGCATTGAGGCTCTAACACAGACTCTGGATGTTGTGCTATTGATCATGTTCTGGTATTTACCATTAAGCACTTTTCCCACAGGACAATGAACTACTAAATCAATACAGTCAGACTCAGTTCCAGACACATGGGGACTGATGCAGGGCCTCTGTGGAGCCAGCTGTCACAGAGGAAGACCTGGGAGGAACCTTGTCTCCAGAGATATATCCTCATCTGCCACAGTGGATAAATCAGCCTACCCTACCACCCCATGGAGAAAGGCTTTGTGCTTTGGCTCAAAGAAGAAGCCAATGAGGTGAGGGGTAGCCTTTCTTGCCCTCTGGCCACTCTTGGGTGGAGTGAAGGGGAGTGAGGAAGGTAAGGCTTTTGCCCAGCTCTGGGAGCAGGGTCCAGCATTACCCTGATATTGCTGTGCCAGAGCTCAGAAGTTGCAGCTGGTCCTCTGTAGGGCAAAGGGGCCCAGGAGAGGGACAGATTGCACTGTTGAAAAAAGAAAACTGTTGAATTTGCACTGAAATTCACCTTGGGCTGATTTTGTCTGCTGGTTTGTGACTGTTCTTTGCTCTAGTTCCCATCCACATCATGTTTCAAACAACATGACAGCACAGTGTTGACTTGGGTGGCAGCTCACCATGAAAACTTAATTCCTGCCACCCCTCTCCTGCCACTCAGCTGTGACACTGACCATCACACGGCCTTCCTGAGGGTACATGGCATCCCAGGGCAAGAGGGTGACTTTAAGGAAGGTGGGACACAGAAACTGTGGGCCTGACTGCAGATCCATAAGACCAATGATAGTTGATGGGGAACCTGTAATCTCAGCCTCTTCACTCCATGGTACAGGACCAGAAAGGCTTGAACAGTGGTTTTGGAGCCGGGGATTATAGAGGTTCCTCTGGGATAAATGAAGAGTTGTACTGTTGGAGGTGTTGTACCCAAACATTAAAACTCAGAAATAGTCTTCCGCTGCAGCATATTGGAGCTAGAGCCAAGGACCCAGGAGAGCACTAGCATCCCTGGTTCTATATTACTGTGTAGAAGGGGCTGGAGGGTTCCACTGGGTGCCTGCCTTGGGCTTGCTGAAAGCTTTTTCAAGTACATACAATATACACAAAGCATTTTATGCTCTACAAAATCCCCAGCCACTTCTGGCACTGAAACACAAAGAAAATGCTTTATATTTTTTAGCCAGATACTGGGCAGCACAGCTGATACTAGATAGTCCTGCAAAATCCTATGTCCTAAACTTGATCAATTCCTATGTTTTGCCAAAATATCAGATTGGTTTAGAAAACAGCAAGATAAAGTACTTTAAAAACAGACAACATTAAGACTTGCTTGCAACATGTCTGCTCCTACCACAAAAGGATTTGTAGAGTAAAATGAAAGTATTTGCCAGAGAGGTTTAAGACTGTAAACTTATTGCTGTGTCAGTCCTGTGGTTACCTATTTCAGAGGGCATCCTTTCAACATTTGTTCCACACTTGATTTTGGTCTGGCAGGATAGCCATGTTAACAGTGTGCTTCCAGGTATTCATCTGGGTGGGGCGTAGAGCTGGACACCTTCCAAAATTCTGCTCAGTGCTCTATTAACACCCTGAAATCCAACTTGTGAGTGCTATAAAACGGGAGAAAATAAGGACTGAAAGGGTGGAGGGAGAGAGAGAGAAACCCTCCCTGTACAGTATTTGACTCTTTTAACCATAATAAAATTCCAGGTGATGTTTCTGTATCTTGTGTAAACCCAGATTTCATAGAACCTTATAACTTAGTTTGCTGCAGCTCAGGTGAGTAGGGCTCATGCAAGAGGATGTGATACTTCAGCATAAAACTCTGTGAGTCTTCAGGCATAAGCAAAATAAAGGCAATGAAACAAACAGCTTTGACAATATAGACCCTGCCATACATGTCTAAGTATATTTATTTATTTTAATTATTTATTCCCTTTTGATTATTTCATGTTACTATACAGAAATCATCTACATCTGCCTAATATATTGGAGATACAGCTCTTTCATTCCAGTACCTCTATCCTTAATAGGACTATGTAAAAAGCATACTGTGGCTGGAGCAGAAAGACTGGGATTTATTTTATTAAGAGCAAATTCCTGTATATGTCTCCTTATTCACATTTTCTTTCTTGCAAGAAATGGCAGTGAGAAACAAAAAGCATGCCAAAAAAGGAAACCATCCATTTAGAAAAGAACCAGCTATTTGGAGAGTAGAAGAATCAAAAGCTGAACTATGGCTATTTAGTATCATGTGGGCCAGTGGAACAGTTTCCAGATATTTTTAGGGGAGAAGTGTGAAAAGAAACCCCCACAGTCTAGATACCATCCACTTGCCAGAACAGATGTACTTAAGAGGGGTGGTAGTTCCTGCTAGCCTGATTGACACACTTGTGATTATACTGGATATTTGAAGTAGGAGCTTTATAACCTGATCTAGAGGTAGAAGACATATACACTGTAACAAGTCCTGCCCCTGATGTGCTGTGCACGTCAGCAACTCTACAGGACCTGTTTTCTTTGCAAAGTGCAGAAGCAGCTTCTTTTCCAGTGGAAGGAACTGGACTTGTTGACTACCTGGCAAGAAACATGCACATTGAGTCACAGAGCAGAAGAGATTATAATGTAAGCAAGTAAAATTCAGGGATTTTCTGTGAGGCAGATCATGACTCCTCTGCTGTTAGTATGTTATAAATGCACTCTCTATCTGTCCAAATATTCTGAAGAGTAATTTTGTTTTTTAATAACTTCACCACAAGCATTTTTTTCTTGCATAGACAGGTTTATGTGTATCAAAGCACTCAGAAATGAGTGCCAGAGGAAGAAGCTCCAAACTTGCTCATGAGCGACACAGATATGTCTTACATAGAGACTTGCTTCTGCAATTTCTTTTCTTACAGTTCTGCTCATGTTTTCATAATGCTATGTGAAGTTCCGTGTGGAATATATTTTAAAAAGAAAAAAAAATAAGGAAGACTCAGTATTTTCATGAGTTCAACATTTGGTTATTTTCTCATTTTGACACTGCAGCTCTTGTCTCACAGAACTGCCTTTTTTAGCTGTATTAACCCTGTCCTGCTACAATGCCAGGTACAGATTATTTCTGTCACTAATCACAGATGGAGTACTGGTTTATATTTTTTCACTAAAAATTTGTGGGCAAACTGTAGTGTTTGAGAAACTGCCTTGGAGGGAGCTTAGCAGTTTGGTCAGAGACAATTGTCCTGTTAGATGGAGAGTAGTCTCATCCACCAGGAGCATGTACCAAACTCTTGGACCAGGAGAAAGACTGGGGTAAGATTTCAGGGAAGCAGAGCTGGGTAAATACCAGTTGCTTTGCAGGTAGCACTTCTGGTGAGTTGCTAGCAGACATGGTTTTTTGGTTGAAAATGAACGAGTTAACACATCGAAAGGAGTCACCATCCCTCAGCAGGAAGTTATTATCCTTCAGCTGAGGAACAGTAGCTGTGTGTGTTCTGCTCTATTGTGGTGTTAAGGACAATAGGTTGGTTTAAATCATCTTAAAGCATGCTATTTTGATAACTTGCTTCTGTAGGAGCAAGCCCAGCTTTTGCACCTTTTTTCAAGGAAATCTAGTTTTTTATAAAGTTTTACCTGGTCTCTTTTGATGTGACATATCTCACTGATTATCAGAGGTGCTTTAGCTGGCTGGTCTCATTTGGAGGACTACACCCCAAATTTGACGCTTTCAAATTCAAGGTATTTTGAATTAAGCTCACAGGCCTAGACAGCTAGACAGAATTTTTTCTTTGAATGAGATTCTTTATTCTTGCATGACTAACATAATTGACTTCATAATAAGCAAAAATGTCAATGAAGAAATTCACTTATGAATAGAATGCAAAAAATATCCTGAAAGTGCTTTCTAGTGAGAAGCACACAAAAACAGGGATTTTGAATAGTTTTACAGAATTACCACTAACTGTAGCAATAACAGCTAACATTTGTAGTATGAATTTTTTTTTCCCATTCTGAGTTTTTGTAGTTTTAGGTATTTTCTTCGTTATCTCACATTAACTAGTTAATTTGCCTGTGGCAAATCATATTCCAATTCCTTTGCTCATTCATTGACCTGTACAATGACTTAGGATTTTCTGTCCTCTAAACATGAATCGTAAATGTCGTTCTAATATGAATATATTCAAGAAGCCTAACTATATAACCAAACCAGTATTTTCCAGGGCTGCTCTACTGAATCTAGCATCTGTGGGTATGAAGGGAAGAGAAACAATGTCCTTAAAGTGAAAATGAAAATGAAACCACCAAATGAACCACATTCATCCATCCATCCATCCATCCATCCATCCATCCATCCATCCATCCAT
>CM031858.1:114062766-114369068 GCA_018697195.1 Certhia americana
ATCCATCCATCCATCCATCCATCCATCCATCCATCCATCCATCCATCTTCTGTTTGTGTTGTCCACAAAAAGAGAGATTACAAACATCTCACAGGAAGATGAAGGTTAGAAATCTATTCTCTGTGGCTTGTACTGAGAATTATAGAATGAAGGTTCCATGTAAAAATTAAAAATAAAAGTGGCAGTCTTCTGGGTAGAAAGGAGATCTTGTTTGCATGCATAGGTTTTTTTCAGATAATGGGATTTCTGGTCCTAATTTTAAAAGATGAAATGAGACAACATATACACATAGGTCAACAGGTAGCATTTTCAGGCTAGAACTGTACAAATCATTGGGGCCAGTTAATATAGAATGAAATTTTGTATTTGATTTTCCCATCTTAAAATGAAGAGATTGATTGTTGAGAAAGATTTTTGCAGAAATCATCGCTTGGGAGGACCCACTTGCATGACAGGCCTGACATGAGTTTACTAGTCTTTAAAATATGTCAGAATGAGTCATATAGCTTGATGGAAAAGAGAGGAGAGGAGTGAAGGATACTGTTCTTTTATTTTCCAGTAAATCAAATACAAGCAGTTCAATGTCTGTCTCAGTCACTGCCATAGCCAGATTTCTATATTGCTGCCTTCTCCCTGTTCTTGTGTGGCACTGAGTTTGACTAAAAGAGAAGTGCTGACCTTTGGAAAGAACTCTTCTCCCATCCTGCCTTCTATCTTTCCCTTCCTTGCTGAGACAACAAAGGGTGGCAGTAGTTCTCTCCAGCCTGCAACTGGGGGAGCAGCACATTTCCAGTATCAGTGCATTACAAGTATTGTTATTTTTTCCTGTCATGTTTGTTGGGGTACAGCTTTTGGTTTATTTTTCTTGCAGAAAGGCAGGAAAGCCAATCTGGAAAAATACTGCTCACATGTCATCAGTAATTACTTGGCCGTTGTGCCAGGCACTGGCTTGCTGACAGTTTCAAGACAGAGAGTGGGTGAGACCCAGCTGCAGCCAACAAGAAGAAAGAGGGAAAAAGATCTTAATCTGCCATGGGCTTCACTTGCCCTCCCTTCTTTCCCTTCCATCTTTCACTCTCCTTGGAGAGCCACAGCTATTACTACACAATACAAGTTGTGTAGTTGTTCTAATAACACATATAACTTAATAATAAGTTCTCCCCATTCTTCACAGGACTGCCAGTCCCTGGTGGGTGCAGCTTTCTGTCCAGTTTCTTCCACCCATTAAATGGAACATCTAAAGAAATCACTTAGTCTTGGGAGGGAAATGTCTTTTGGGAATAGATATCTTGCTCCACCTCCAGGAAATAAGTAATTTAATCTGTAGAGTCTGTGAGAGTAACAAGGCTCATGATTCTGCAGGTGGTTTTCAACATCTATTTTTAAACTTGGGCAGTTTATGAAATAACATCTGTAATTTACCTGATATCTTAAAAACCATTTATGTCATCTCCTGGAAGGCATGAACTGTGTCCAATACAGCAGCTCAATATGCTAACCTCAAATAAGATATTGGATACAGGAACTAAGAATGCCCAATATTGCTTAGGTAGGACATATGAGGGGACAGAATGTGATGCATGGAGAGTCACCAGGCAGGACTCTTCTCTCCCAGACAGCACTGGAGAAATCCTGAACCAAGATTTGCAAGGCAATCACAAGATGTGCAAAAAGAGACTGTTGTGCAGGACAGGCAAACTGACCTTGTGCTATTTCCTCAGGTAATTGATGTCCCTTAACACAGCTGGCCTGTGAGATTTTCAAGATTTTCAATATCTTTGGTTTTTTACAGTCACTCTCACTTACAGTAAAGCCAGAACCCAAGTGTCTATTACTGTAGCAATGGTCAGCTGCTGTATTAGCTGTGGTTCTTAAGTTGTTCTGACATGGTGCTGAATTCTGCTTACAAAATGTGAAAATGTAGGTGCTGGGGTAAACTTGCATGTGGCAGAAACTCATGTCATACCCATGGTCTCAAAAATGTGACAGGGCAGTAAAGCCAATACAGTCAGCACATCTAAGTAGTGAGCTCAGTCTATAAGATTGAAAATTCTTACTCTTTCTCTTCTCAAATTATTTTCCAGCAAACCTATTCCAGAAAGCTGTACAGTACACCAAGAGAAGCTTCACCCCAAATGCCCTTTATGAATGCAAGCTAAAACCTGGGAAAAACTTTTATGCATCCTCCCCTCCTTGCCTGGGTTGGCATAGCTGTGAAAAGATACACTGATGAATATTCCCACCTTTTCTTTCTCTTCACTCAAATTCTTCACTCCCACGGACTTCTGCACAGCAGAAATCTTCTCTCATACCTGAAACCAGTGCCAACATCCTTACTGGCTATTACAGAGCATGTACTTAGAGAAAAACTTGAAAAGTTTGCCAAGAACCTGATTTTAATGCACAGACTGCAGCTTCACTTCTTCAATCAGCTGAGTAACATCTTGCTGATTGGACTCCTCCTGCAAATACAAGACACTATGTTCAAACAGTGTCCTCTGAAACACTTTTCTCTTTATCATACACTGAGATTTTCCTGAAATTTGTGGTTTATTGATGAAAGCTTTGTTGATGTTGTTATTATTTCCAATTTAAAAAAAGAATCACTTCTGGTTTTAGGAAAAATCTAAATAATTCAGGTGATTTTTACAAGGAGAACATCAGACAGCATCAGTTTATTGGTCATCTTTTCTGTGACAGAAACAAGAGCATGTTTCTTTGCGGTGTGTACGGAAAACTGAGCTCAAGCTGAGAAACCTTTTTCTCTCTGGCTAAATCAGCACCACATTTTCTAGTACTTGCCAATACAGATTTAGAATGCATTGATTGGCTTAAAGATCAAGAATGTGATAGGGAGATACTCTTCACTCTGTGCAAGCTGTGTCAAAGTTCAGCAGAGAAGAGTTCTAGGAAGCCAGGATGGTTAACCTGTGAATTAAGCCTGTGCAGACATAATCAATAAAGCTAAGAGTAAAGTACTTCACTATTGATCAGCAGTGCTTTGGTTTAAGAATCTTGTATTAACCAGTGATAAATGTGCTGCACTGCTTGTTTTCTTATCCGCTAGATTTTTAAAATGTGCTTCCAGAAAAAGGTAATTTTTGTGGGTTGACTGATCTTCATGTGTTCTGTTTCAGCCAAGTAGGAAAAATTACAAGGCTGAGTGAATATTAATATGGTAAAGATTTTTCAGGCTTAAAGAAAAGGAGTTGCAAATTTGCAGCTGGTATTTAGTAGCAAGGGGTACCCAGAAAATCTCAGCTTTTAGGCAAAAGTTGCAACTGATAATGTAGTTCTGTTGCTATCAAACTGCTATCAGTATCATGTCAGTAGGTATCTGTTTCAGTATTTATAACCTACTAACAACAGGGATGTGATGTGGTCTAATGACCTGAGGACAGGACTAGAAGCCAAGAGGAAGTGGGGAAAGGAAGCTGCACAGAAGAACAACTTCTCTGAACAGGATGTCTGGTCTTGCTGCAGCCCAAATTTTGTTGTATTTTTCTTTGGATTTCAGTACATCTTGGGGGGTCATACTCCTGATTCATTAGGCATGTTTGCAAACTACAAAATTACATGACCGACCATGGTATTAGTTGGTCAGAACTGGTCCCTTCATCATGTCACCTGGAGTAACACTAAATGCCTCAACTTAGTAGAACACAGAGGTCACAAAGACACTTCCACTGCAACTCTTCAAATCCTTAGTGTTTGAGATGATTGATGAGTTTAAAGTTTTAAGAAACTTAATGAAGCAACATTCTAAAAAGGTTCTTTTGGCCAGGGTGTGTGCCAGGTAAAGGTGAAACTGGACAAATAGGTTATGAAAGGTCATTCCTATCTGCAAGGAAGAGTAGCATGGAAGAAGGTGCGGATATGTTTGTGAGATAAGAATGAGAAAAAAGCATTATGTGAAGGAAAGATTGATGTCACAATGAAAACATTTGCAGTGATGTTGTTAACAGATGTAGGAAGATGTGAATAATTTGTTTTACTGTTCTTTAATTTAAATTCCTGTTGTTTTCCTTACAGTGCCAGTAATGTCTTAGCCTTCCTTGTCCTTGTCCTGCATGGGATTCTCACAGAAGAGATGCTTTGTGCTTCATCTCACTTTTATGTTGTGATACTTATGTTTGCTCCACTCTGGAATGTGTTTCTGGCATCTTTCCAGGCATGGGTGGAAGAAGACAAAGAAACACTTTCTTGGGGGATGAGGGTTAGGACAGGTGCTGGGGCTGGTAAGCATGAGCATGAAACATTCTTTGCTACCATTTCTTGTGAGTTTGTAAACAAAATGTGGTTCCTAATTAAAGCAACCACTAAACCGTTTAACTTGCATAACTAGAACTGACTCAATAGATTGGCCCAGGTCTCACTGACCCTGGCAGAGTGACAGGACTTGTATTTTGTGTGGTTGAAATGTTCAATAATTTCTCCAGAGCATTATGTGCAAATAGGCTTTTCTTTAACAGCAGGCATGCATGTCTTTTCCTTTCACCTTTCTGCTTATCAGTCAGCAGATCTTAGCTAGACAATGTGAGAAATCATTATTTTCTCTCATCTTTTTGTTCCTCCATGTCAAAAAAGGGATCATTTATACAAAAACTATGATTGTATTTTTCTACAAGGAATGAAAACCTTGCCATATAAAATATCTAATTTAGAGGCCTAGGTGGAAACTGTTCCCTGTATGTGCACTGTGAGCAGTTGGAAATCTTTAATTATAATTTAAAGCATATGGAGCTCACTCCCTTTCAGAGGCAGGATTCTGCGTGGATCCATGACCTATGTGGTGTGTTTGAGAAGCAGCTCAGCACCTAAGATTCTGAATTAAATATCATTAAAACCAAGGAAGAGCAAACAAAATGTGAAATTAAATACACACCATGCTACTGCTGAGCTTGGCATTCCATCTTTATCCTCTGTGTGTCCTGGACTTTAGTAACAGTATGTGGAGTTCACAAAGCATTTCTTTACAAGCTCCCCAAAAGCACATTGCAAATGCTGCAATGAGTGCCTTTAGAAGCAATTCTGTGTGCTTTCTTCATTGATGGAGATTCAGAGATCCCATGGAAGTTCTCCAGAACACTACATGTTTTAGTTAAGACCCCCAATTCTTAGTCCTGGTAACGGTGTTAGAATGAGAAGGGAAGGATGAATAAAAGGTCGGAAAGAAAAGAAGAGAAAGGACAGAAACATGGGGGCAAGCTTTTACTTCACTAGAAAGAGAAGGTGAAAGATGGAAGAAGGCAAGAGAGGCTTCAGTTAAGGAAAGTAGTGGACTATTTGTAATAGGAAGCAATTAATGATGCTTTGGTTTGTTCATTCATTGTGGTTTTATCTGTTATCTTTCAGATGTGAATTCTTAGGTTCTCTTTGTTTTGCAGAAGAATTGAATGCCAGCTGCTTCAGGTACACATGCTAAACTTCAAGACTAAAATCAACAAAATTCCTTATGGTATTTAAGATTAAGTAAAAGTGCATGCTCTTTGAGGGAAGCATATGAAGGAAAGTCAGGTGGACATTTACCTTTTCCTACAAGTCTCAGGCTTGAGGGTTAAATTAAGAGGAAGGAAGATTCACTGACTGAAGATGCTCCTATTCAGTCCTCATGACATAACATGAGAAATACACCCTGCAGGGTCTGAGTATGGCCTGTGTCCACAGTCTACACAGTCTACAACAAGACAAGAGGAGATGGTGTCTGGGGAAAGGCCTGCAGCCTGCAGGATGTCTAGGGTGATGTCTCTGACTATTCTCTTCAGAACCTGCTTATGGAGCTATTTCCAATGAATTTGACTAACCCCCTTTGAACCTGCTGCCACTGACTGCCTCAGTTGTCTCACGTGGCAGCAAACTCACAAAGTTAACTGCCTGAAACAAGAAAAGAAATGGTTTACCTCTCTTAAACCCATTTCTAGGGATTTCAATAAGTTCCCTCTCCTTCTGCTGCTGCAGAACTGGTGGTTGACCATTTCAGCTTTGTCACATGCACTTGTCTTTGCGATGACCTTTGGCCACATTCTTCTCAGCCTTTTCCTCTCCAGCCTGAGAAACAATCTTTTTCTTCAGTCTCTCCTTGTAGGACAATCTAGTTTTTTATCTAACCTACTTGCACTACAGCAGAAGCTATTAGGTCTAGTCTAAAGCTGAATTTCATAAGAATATATCTAGTGGACATTAACAATTATTATTGCAATGAAAACATTGCTTAAGTGTCTGTCTGCATCCCAAACTTTCAGTCTCTTTCCTTACAAAGCTACTCTCAGGCGGTTGGTGGACTGTCTGAGTAATTGATTTCTGTTATGGCTCACAGCAGCTACCACTTCCTAAAGAAGAATTATTCTTTTGATTATTCTCTACTGATTTTTGCAGGTAGAACAGAGTCAGTGGTAAAACATCTAATTTCTGTGCTTTGAGCATGGTTTTATGGGGTTTTTTTAAAAGAATCACCTTGAAAATCTGGTTAAGGAAGTAGGTAGTTCAAAAGGAGAATGTGGCAAATGTTTCATGCCAGGACTGTGGTTTATATCACTGAATCACTGAGGACAGCTTTTGTCCTAGTTTCCCCAGTTTATATTATATATATATATATATATATATATATATATATAAAGCCTTTATATTGAAGGCTTTCAATATATTTGTCAGGTAGCACTGTGTACTGTGTTTCTATGGAGTTATAAGGCAATCATTAAACAGCTTATGCTCTCAGCTAAACAGCAGATGAAACAGAACATGCTTTAAAATTCTCTTAGCATTCTCAGGTCACAGCTTACTAAACAGAAGCTACTCTCTCTCTCTGTTCAACTGCAGGCCCCTCAAATGGTCCTGTTTTCTGCAAACAAGACAAAACAAGGAAATGAGCTATCATCCCTGCCTTTCAGTGCAGCACGTCCGCTGTCCTCTTGACAGGTAAATCTTGTGAATGTGTTCACCAGGGCTGTCATGTTATTGTTTCACATTCCTCTTGTAACAGCATGTGATCACAAGTGAACACGAGATACTTGGGGGCAGTACAATGAAGACCCTGTTTGTTTGCTGCTGTACTCTCCGAGAGAATCTTTTAGCACCTGATAGCCCTGCATAGATTAGGCTTGAGAGGACGTCCATTCCCAACTGAAACAATAGTAATCTACATCTCTCCTATTGATGTCTTCTCCTTGCACTCTGCACCTGATTCACTTCTAATCAAGAAGGCATTGTATTGGTGCTGCCTGTATAACCAGGATGGTGAGTGGATTTCGGATTAGCTCTGCTTTCATCTCCTAAACTTTTTTGAGAAACAGCAAGCTAAATCAGGATGAGGATGCATTCTAAAGGCTTTGAAGTACTTTGTTAGTAAACAGAATGTATCAGTGCCTCCCTAAACAATATCATGCCTTTCTAAATCTACTGCTTTTTATTAACAAGACATTTGTTGAGCAAAAAAGTAACTTATTTCAAAGAATGAAGAACTATCAATTTTATATGCATTCAAAGACAAACAAGTTCTCTGAAATGTCACCTGGAAGGTGTTTCTGAACTGTGAAAAGTGTGCCATTTCTGAAAAAGAAAAAAAAAAAAAAAAAAAAAGAAACTGTAAGTCATGTCTGTGGTTTATTTCTTAAAAAAACATAAATATGTCCATAACAGCATCTGTTCTAGGTCAGACCAAGGTCTGCTTAACACAGTATCCAATTTCTGGCAGTGACCAAAAGCAAATGCCTAAGGGAAACTATAAGAACAGGGCAAACATATATCTTGTTTTCCTGAATGCTCTCCCAGCCTTCAAACATTTGAAGCTCTGGGATTTCCTGAGCTAGATATGGTTTCTATGTAGGTAGTAACCCTTTATGAATTTCCCTTCCTCTGGCTTTCTCTGGGTTCCCTTGAACTGGTATAAATGGCTTCCATGCCATTTCAATTTTAACACATTTAAAGATTTTGTTGACTCAAAAATTAGTGTGCTTTTTTTCCCTAGTTATGGTTTAATAATATGAAGTTATTAAATTCCTTCATAAAAGCTTGTCTGTCTCATAGACTTACTGCTATAATGCCACTCCAAAGAAGAGTATATGCTGAAATGTCTTTCTTAATTATATTTAAAGCTGTTCATACTATCTATTTAATAGCAGGAAGAAAAACAACACTCTCCAGTTTTATGTATCCAATTAAGGTTTCTTACTTACTACCTACTACCTAATCTGCTTAGACTCTAATTTTACTCAGGAAGAGAGGTTCTGATACAGAATTATGTAAATTAGAAATGAAATGCCGTGCTCTAAATTGTCTTTTGAAGCAGCCACACTGCTTCTGCAAAAGGAATTTATGGAGAGCAGCTGAAGGAGTTCAAGGTGCTTGGTATAAACACTTCCACACATGAAAACAAGACACAACACACTGACTAAATGGACTATGTATTTTCCAACCATAAAAGGAGAGGTAATTTTAGATAAGCAGAAAAATCCAGAAAGGTCTAAAAAAGAATATGCCAAGATTAATATTACTGTGTTTCTAAAACATAAAATGAAATGTCTGGACACCTCAAAAGATCAAAATATTTCCTTGAAAACTGTTATATTTAAAGCTATTACATAAAATAGTAGAGAGAAAAGTAAGAACTAAACCCAAAGCCCTACAGAAAAATATATTTTCACTATTTTCTCTACAGCTTTCTCAGATCAAGGATGTCAGAGGAAAACATTAGAAAGGGAATATTTTATATTAGGACAACTAATATAGAAGAAGTTGAAAAAACAGTCAATCTTTCAGACACATGAAACTTTCAAGAGAACTCCCATATAAGCCTGGTATCTTTTTTGCTTTCTGACTGATCTATTTATTAGCCTAGTTTTAACAGGGACACTATTTTTTCCTACAGAGTTGCATGGTACTGTTTCACTTTCTCCAGCTCTTTTCTGTCTCCCCTTTCTGTTTTCTAATTAAAATGCTCTGGTTAGTAAAGCTCATTCTTTCCAGTACAATGAACCAAAACATGTCCCTAATGCCCAGCCTGTGTAGTGGGCTGGACACAAAGAAAGGCCCCTAGAATGTGCTGCAAGGAAAAAAGGAAATCTACTTCTTTAAAAACTTCTGAAGCTTAATAGTCCTTCTACATCCAGAGATTTGTGTCTCAGGTTGAGACTAAAGTAGGTGTCTAAATCTGGGGAATCTCCATCTGCATCCAGGACCCTTGGAAGAGATAACTTACCCTTATTACTCTTGCCCTTTAAGTGCAGGCACCTAGCCTTAGTGATGCTGGGGATCTGTAGTAGTCTTGTGTTTCTTTGTTCTTAGTTAAAAAAAAACCACAGATCCATAGAATAGGCTGGGTTGCAAGTGATTTTAAAGATCCTCTGTTTCCAACCCCTCTGCCATGAGCAGGTAGGTACACCTTCCACTAGATCTGTTGCTCAGATCTCTGTCCAACCTGGCCTTGAACACTTTCAGGGTTGAGGCACACACAACTTCTCTGTG
Organism: Certhia americana; assembly: GCA_018697195.1. Lineage (NCBI taxonomy): Eukaryota > Metazoa > Chordata > Aves > Passeriformes > Certhiidae > Certhia > Certhia americana. Next base: position 114,072,226 of record CM031858.1, read on the forward strand.
CAACCTGTTCTGGTGCCTCCCCAACCTCACAGTAAAAAATTTCTCACTAATATCTAATTCAAACCGACTCTATTTCTGTTTGAAGTCATTCCCTCTTGTCCCATGCTCATGTAAATGGTCTCTCTCCATCTCTTCCATAAGGCCCCTTCAGACACTGAAAGGCCACAATTATGTCACCCTGAAGCCTTTCCCTCTTCAACCTGAGCAATCCAAATTTCCTCATAGGACTGATGCTTCATCCCTCTGATCAATGTGACAGCCTCCTCTGGACTTGCTCCAGCAGGTCCATGTCCTTCCTGTGATGGAGACTCCAGAGCTGGATGCAGCACTTCAGGTGGGTCTCACCAGAGTGGGGCAGAGGGGCAGAACCCCCTCCTTCACCCTGCTGCCCAGGCTGCTTTGGATGCAGCCCAGGACACCGCTGGCTTTTTTGGCTGTGAGCACACATTGCCAGGTCACCTCCCATCACTCTTCCACCAGCACCCCCAAATCCCTCTCAACAAGACTGTCCTCCATCTGTTCACCGACAGCCTATGTTGGTACTGGTGTTACTCTGACCCAGGTGCAGCAACTTGCACTTAGTCTTGCTAAACCTCATGGGGCTCCTATGGGCCACTTCTTGAGCTTGTGAAACTAAGTTCTGCTAGATCAAGCAGAACAAGGCAGCCCAGCCTGAAGTTTTATGGTAAGTGTTGAAAATTCCTCCCATAAGAAAACAAATTATTTTTCTTTAGATAAATTTGCTTGTTTGACAGAAGCTGGACTACTTGACAAAACTGACTAGTGTTTGGGGCATATTTGAATATAGCAGTATGATCAGGGTTCATAGCAAAAGGACAAATGAACTCATTGCTGTTAAAAAGGTGTCCTTTAGGGGCAGTCATATACCAATATTCTGTTTTAACAGAAATAATAAGTAACTGCAGGTACTAGCAATGCTTTTTGAGAAAACAGCTGCGTGGAATAGATGACAATGAATCTTGCTCAAAACAGCATGGTGATTTCTAATTCTTATTTAAATTCTCCTCTTAATTAATCTCTGATTAACTGATGAAGGGATACATCTACACAGCAGGGCCCAGCCTTTATGCTTAATTAAAAAAGGCCATGATATTTAAATTGAAACCATGAAAGTTTGGCAATTAGATCTTTTAGAAGTTAACACCTTCTCTTCAGAGCTAATATTTGTACATCTTTTTAAACAGAAGCAGTATTTGCATAGGTATTTTAAGCAGAATTTCAAACTCCGGGGTTTGAAAAAACAACCAACTTCATGGATATACTACTAAAAATTATATTACATTTTCAATTAATGGGAAGGAGTTTTTGATGACACTTCTTCCTTAGTTGTTTGTCCTCTTTCCCTAAATGCACTAATGATTTGAGTTTAGAGATGCTGAAGGATAGCACTTGTAGGACAGACCTGCTGATCTGGGACATATATTATTAATGGCAAAAATCAAAAGATAGAAACAGCTGGTGGTGATCTTGTCATTCACAGCAGGTGAATCTAATACAAACTCTCCAGTCACTCTTGCATTCTAACTAATATGTTGCTCTCAGATTGGACAATGGAACATTTTTCCTCAAAAGACTTAGATTTCATTAATAATCTCTGATAATCACTTTCATTTTTACTGAAAGGAACCAGTATACTGCCCACTATTGCTATAATTGTTAACACAGAAAGAAAGCTTCAAGAGGTTAAAGATACAATTTTTTACAGAGTGAAGTAGATTGGGCACCTTCTGAACCTTCTTGTTTTAAAACTGAAGTGCAGAACTTTACACTTCAGGTCAGGCTTCTTGCTGAAGCGTGGTTGTCAGAAGTTTTATACCCTTTTGGAAACATAAGTTCATTTTCCTGTTATTCTGTGACTGAATTGCCACCTGAGTCAGGAAAGAAATTATTTCTAGGATGGAAATACAGCTGAAGTTGTTGATAATCAAGATGTTCAGCTGTTTTACTATGGCTGGCAGCCAAGGACTAAAAGACTTTTGCAGAAAAAAAAAATGTTAACAAACTTACATAGCTAGAGAGAAAAAAAGAAGAAACTTTCCAAAGACCTTGTAATATGCTAAATTTTTACTATTTCTACAGAACACTCTGTCCAGCATTTCCTTCCATTATATTGTAGGACTTTCTTTGGGGTGGAGGCCAGAACCAGTTTCTTTAGGAGATATTAAGAGTCTTCTTTCAAGCACCTGCTCTGAGTGGCTCTGAGAAGGCATCTATTACTTGTGGAAGCTAGAGAGGCTGTCTTCAAAAGCCTAATTCAAGACCTGAAGTAGATTACATACATACATACATACACATATATATATATATATACACATATTTGTAAATTTGGACTGGCCTGTAGGTCTATGTATAAAACAAAAAATAGCAAAAAACATATCTAGCCTGGAGAAAATATTCTGATTTTGTGCAAGAGAGGAAATTTGGAAATTTCTTATTACATTTGGAAAAACAAAATAAGTGTTGCTTAAGTCCTTATTTGTATTTGTATTGTATATGATTATTAAAATAAAATATAAAACTACTTGATGAATCTGAACAGAAAGTCCTAAAAGGCCTCAGGAGATCAAAATGCTTCCATTTTAAAAATACAGTAATGATATTCATGTGAAATGCTTTAATATCTACAAAACTATATATTCTGTCAGAAGTGACAGAAAATTTCTAAACAGCTGTTGATATAAGTTGGTGGCACATATCATTTTTACTGAGCCACAAAAGACTACATAACTTTAAATAGTGTCATTCCCTCTTTATAGATAATTTAAATAAATCAGATAGTGTGATAACTAAATGTACACCAAATCCCAGGGGCTTGAAAGATTTTTGAACTCTGCTGCCTCCAAACAGAGGGCAACTTTATGCTGAAGGTAGTTAAGAAGGGACTTTCACTTGTATAAATGAATCTTTCGGGTTTCTTATGCTCTCTTTTCTGACCATTATACCTGCCTTTTATGAATACTGCCACACTAGTGTAGGTACACTGTTGATTTGCTTCAGTTTGTTCCTATTGCAAATTTAAAAATGTGTTATATAATGCGTTATGCAACTTGCATATACTTTGCATGTTAGGAAGATATGGAGGAGCTAATTGTGTCACTATGATTAATGAAATCCCCTATACCAGACTTTAGAGCCACTGAAGTACAACCTACTCATCTTAGCAACTGTTCATGTGGTGTTTGGAAATGATATCATCCACCTTACATTTTTGTATTTTTACTGAGGCCACTTCATTTACATAGCAAACCCCCACATGTGTGAGTTTTAAGAAACTGTAAAATAAAATTCTTCAGAATATAGAAATAAAATCCTGATAGAGAATAGCGTGGCTGGACTCTTGTTCTGAAGGCTCACAATTCTGATGTGAATTCTGCATGACCTCATGCAAAAACCTAAGTCAGAACCAAAGCTTGTCCAGCTAAGACATTGCCACAGCCATACCAGTGAGTTATCCGCAGATAATTCATGGTCCTACATTGCCCATTCTGACTCTTGTCAGGTTACCAACCCCAGTGCTAAATTATATGTGTATATATGTGTACCAAAAGATCAGAACAAAATCAGCCATTTTGTTTAAAGCTGTATATGCCAACAGTTTAGTCTGGATCCTCTCCTGAAATATTGGAGGCATCCCCAAATATTCTGCTTCCCTGATCCTAGTGCACCAGTCTGGCACAAAGGCACAGGCAAACATCAATAATATCTTGCATCAACAGCAACTTCTATTAAGTGCCAATAGTGCATTAATATTGTAGAAGCAGCAGAACTGGTTTCTGGTGTCCAGAATGCAACCCTCAGGTATCAAGTTATAGCATCCACTTGATTTCAACTGCTGCTGTAACAAAGTTAGTCTAATGAAAATCATATAATTTAGTGACCTTGATTGCAGCTTTTTGTTTGAGTCTTTTGTACTGTTTTAACAACTGAGTTTACATTAATAATACCTAGGGGGAAAAAAAAGTGGGTGAAGAAATTCTATCTGGGAGCATTGCAAAGAGAGAGAAATAGGGTAGTCCTGAAACAATTTATTTTTACTAGAGCATATAGCGGTTTATTAAGATGTGCTTTTTAAGAAGGAAATGTTTTTATCCATATATTTTAGATCAAACTTCTATATAATGTTTCTATTCAATTCCTTCAAATGAATAAAAATGTATTAGGGGAGTAAACTTTTATGTTTAATGGCAGGGGGTAGGAAAAGGAGAGGGTGGAAATCAATCTTTCCTGAAAACATAATACAGCAATAAAGTATACCCATGCTCAAGCACTGTTGGCTGCTTTATGATTTTTTTCTCGGTTCAAACAAAGCTGTATTCAAAACAAGGATAAACATATCAATGCTAATTTTATATAAGACTCTTCCTTGTATAGTAATTTCACCTATTCTATTCATATAGCAAAGAGCAGGATTTCTTTGATCTCTTCCTGCCATCGATGTTTTGCCATTTAGACTTCTACTTAATGTCTTTTGTTCTGGTATATATTTGCTAAAAGTGACAGATCATTCTGTTTATAATCTACATAACTGTCTATATTTCTGCCAGATGTCAGCTACTGTTCTTTCCTGTTAAAGTTCTCAGGAATATATCCCAGTAAATAACTCAGTACCAAACGACAACAAAAAAAATGATGGTATCTTGGGTTCCCATGTGAAAATCTCAGTATGAATGGAGAGCTTCACTAAGTACTACATAATTATGTACTTAGAAAATAACAAAAATTAGGTGACTTCTGTGGAGTAGGATTTCTCTCAAGATGGTCCTCTATTAGAAAAATTAGTTGTTCTGCTGTACTCGGGATCATGAGACATATCTTTTATTGCTTGTTGGAAAGAGAGATGATACTCTCATGCCTGTCTGGGTTACTTGCTTACTTCCCTACTTGCTTAAACACCCCAGGAATCTGTGACTGACATTTCCTTTAGTGCCAAGAGATTGCAACTGCCACATGCATCAGTCTTCTTCACTCAGTACTACCTATGGTATCCAAATCTCTATTTTTACCTTTAAAAGCATAGGAAGGCAGATTGCTTTTGTAGGGGTGAAACTAGGGTATGAATGACAAAAAGATATCTGTGACTTCACCATAAGGAACTGAGGAAATTTTCAAAATTAAACTGTTCTCTGCTTATTTAACATTTGTTAGTGCTTATCACAATATCATTCAGGTCTTTTCAGGCTTTGTAAAAAAACCCAAAACCAAACCAAAACACTCCCCCCCCAACAAACAAATAAACAAACAAACTAACTAACTAACCCCCCCAAAACAAAACTAAAACAATAATCTCTTTTTCTATTACCTGTCTACCCAATTGGTGGCCTGTTTGTGATGGACAGTGAATCATCATACCTGCTGATAGACATGGAACCATCAAACACAGGAGTGTGTGTGTGTGTTTGTGTGAGTTTGTCTCTGTGTGTGTCTGTGTGGGATGTTTTCAACCTTTACCTAAAATTAAGTCTGCTTGGATCATTAATCTCATGCAGAGTGTTGTGACCTGTTTTTCCAAATGTTTGTGGTTATCTATGATCTGCACCAGATGTCTAGGAAGATAAAACTGAGATTTTAGGTTATTAAGTGAGTGGAGAGGGTGTGTAACATATCTGATACTGGAATGATACCTAAAAATTTCATTTTCACTTCCTCATGGAAAGTTTGTGAATGCTATTACTTATTTTGCTAGAGTTAGCATCCAGTACATCAACATCCTTGCACTTTTCTCAAGCACTGAATTTCACTTTGCTAAAAAACACAAAGCAATCTAGTGATGAAAGCATTCAAGAATAGATTAGGGAACCCTTGTTTAGAAGTAGCCAGCAGCCACAGAAGATGATGTTACACAAAGTGGGATGGAGAAATGCCTGGAGGAATTTTGTGGCTTCAGATCATTATCTGGTAAGTCTCCTGAAAGCTCCTTAGCATTCCAAACCAAATTCTAATGGCAAACAACATGCCCACTAAATCTTTCACCTTACAGTTATATATCCCTTATTAAGCCATCTTCAGCCTTCAAGCAGGAGGTAAAGTGGTTTCATTTAATCCAGCTGTTCTGATTTTTAAAATGGCCTTTTTAGTTAAGATTTCTTCTGGTTCCATAAATTAAATAAGGCATATTTTTCATACCATTTCTACTAGAGCACACAAGAGGGAGTTGGCAAATAGCTGTGTCTGGTCTGAAAACATTTTTTTTTTACAGAAGAAATTCAATAGCTATTATTCAAACCAAGAAAATTAACTTATATTTGGCTGTTAGGAAGGCAACAAGCAGGAATAAGAAGATAGAGGAGACCCCACAGAACTTAATTATTGGACTAAAGAAGTCACAATATGAAGCCTCTTTCCATTTACATAGATATTTTTTAAAAGGTATTTCTAAAGTAACCTCCTAACAGCATCATGCTGTTACTTTTTTACAAGGTCAGATCTTTTGTCCTCCAGCTTGGTCATCTGAATTTCAGCTCACTATGATTTTTAATCAGGTATTTACAGCCAAAGTACAGAGTTAATGTTGCTGGATGTAATCTAATGAAAAATATCTTTTAGCTGTCTACTTGGAAAGGAAATGTGTTTATTAGCCACAATGCCAAGAAGAACTGTCAACTTGGAAAATCAGATGTGTATAGGATTAGGAAAGCACATGTCTCTATCTCTTCCCTAGCACTCTGCTACCTCTACATGGAGAAAAGCACCCATAGAGGGCAAATAAAGCAGTCAGATTTAATTCACGGGAGGAAAAATTAGGCTGAACTTCATCATGCCTTTGAACATACCACTTACTGTAAATAAAATATTGTTCTTTTCATGATGTATTAGCATTAACTTTTTATAGCTACTGCATACATAGGGAGTTGTATGCATAGCAAATGATAGTTGGCAAAGATTTTTAAAGGCCTTGTTAGCTCTGACTTGCAGGATTTGTGGATATACTTTCAGTTCATTTATTTTGGCTTGCTCTTAAACTGTGCTTTGATGTTCAAGTAAGTGTAAAAATTCATTTTGAGCTTTAGGTGGACCAACCCAATTTTACCTTCATTCCAATTTAATAAAACTCTTTAGATCATGCCAGGAACTGTCCTAGTTTTTTGCTTAAAACCTGATCTAAAACTGGGCCAGATTTTTTCAGGCTCCACTAACTTTCCCATTATGGTAGTGCCACACAGTAATGTTGCACAAGTTTGCTGTTAATGGCAGCAAAAAAGAATTACTTTTGGACAAGTGTCATGCCATGAACCAAATTCTTCTCTCTTATTTCCACACGAAAATGGTTAAGGTGATGGAATCACACGATTTTAAACCTTATGTAATTTAGCTCTGTATTTTTTCTTCTGTAGGGCGTTTTGCAACTAAATAGTAATACATAAGTTCAAGCTACCTCCCACTCTGCTTTTTCTGCCCCAGGAGTACTTATTCAAAGCAGAACAGGTCTCACTGACCTTGGCAACACAGGGAGGTAATATATTTTCACAAAAGTGGGGGTTTTTTAACCTTTCTCCATCAGGAATAATCATTGACTCTCCAAAGGTATGAAATACTCCAGCGTTTGAGATGTATTTTCAATTTTCTTGAGTACTGATTTTTTCTTTATGTTCCTGTTGAACTGGCCTGTTTTGCTGTAGGTTGGACAAGATTCTTGGTTATTCTTCCATAATTCAAGAGAGTGCAGTTGAACAATCCCCCCAGCTAATTTGGAATGAGTTCCTGCGCACAGAATTGGGCGCAGATCCCAAAGCACGTGCACAAGTTTACTACTGTGAGTAATTGTAGTTTTAGACAGCTTTTTGGAGCTGGTGCTGGGTTTAATATCTTGCTTTCATTAAATGCAGTGGGCACTGGCTTGCACCCTTTATGTTTTGGATGGCCTCATACAATAGTAAATTGTTTGGCTTCCATTTAACTATATAAGCGTAAAATAGCAGCAACAAAATTGAAGTCCCTCTGTGCCTGAAGATCATAGATCAGCTGGGATGTGGACATATATTTTTACATTAACTGACTTAAAGAGCTAGTGGGGAATATTTGGGCAGTATACTATTTTGTTTGCTTGCTTTTTATTCTGAAAATGATGATTTCAAGTCAGAGTAAAAGGTAAAATCCTATAAAATTCACAGTGGGACCAAGAAAGACACTAACATTCTCTAGGATACTTGATATTCTCTGAACAAGAAAATAAGAATAAAAAATGAGATCTAAGGCAAATATTAAGCAGTCTCATTCATCATTATGGTTCCTGGCTCTGGTATGGATCTCTCCTCTTCTTTATGGCTGTTTTACCAGATATCAGCTATTCTAAGATCATCTCTTTCAGCATCAGGATTTTCTTAGAGATAACATCTCTAAACTACCAGCAGTCAGATTGCCAGGTTTCCTCCAACACTTCCCCCCCTGCCACCTCCCCAAAATAAGTGAACACCAGAGCAAGATCTTCAACACCATGAAGGAATGAAACAAATGATGAAATGGAAAACAAATGAACACTCAATTAGGCAAGTGGCTCTCCTGCTCTCCTCATTTTCAAAGGAAAAATATAAAATGTGTTTATTTCATCACAGTGTGGAACAGGACAAAAATATAAATTCCCTCATTTCACAGAATGGGAAAATGATTTTGTCAGCCCAGCTTAGATGGACTCCTTAACCAACTTTGTAAACTTTTGATGGTGTAATACAGAGCAGCAATCCTGGATCTCACAGTGTAGGCAGCTCTTTATAAGCCAAATTTTGTTAGAGCTTTCCCTTTCTCCTTAAGTTGCTCCCTGACCTATTTCCCATTGGGCAGTATATCAGGAAGCAGGTGATGTTGGTGATGTTTGGAAACATACCAGTGCAAACTAAATGCCTTGGATCCAGCTCTGGTATAGTGGAGCAAAACCAGCATTAAAGCCATTTCCTTTGGTGTGCCCAGGGTCAAACTAAATTGCTATAAACAAACTCAGTCTGCATCCCAGAAGAAATGTTTATCTGAAATAGTACTTTCCCTGTTGCTTTCCCCTGCTTCCCTCTTCCCCTTACAAAGCTGCTAGAAGCAAAGTACTAACACAGCAAACAAGGGGTTTTTTTTCCCCAATAAGTTTAAAGAGACAGTAGATGGGATTTTACACTTGTAGCTGTTCATCTTCAGAAAAGAGTCCAGTTGCTACACAGCCTAAATACAAGAGGCTCTGCTGCTCCCTGTGCTGTTCAGTCCCCTCTCAGGCCTGATAATGCTTCCTTCCTGACCTCTCATGGCTTCCTGCCTCAAGCCTTATCGCAGCAAAAAACTTGACACTGTACTGGCTGTGCCACTTGGAATGTATTTAAATTCAACAAATAGAAATACCCTTACCTTTACATTTTCAAACAACTATCATCTGCAGATCACTCGGTAATTTCCTACGGATACCTTTTTTTTTTTTTCCTTTTAGGTATGTATTGAAATAGAGAGAAGAAGAAAAATGAACACAAAAAGGTAAAGGGTAAAGGGGTAAACCTCTTTCTTTTAGGTTGACTTCTCTGCAATCTGAGAATCCATCTCTCAGGATGATGAAATCAACACTAAAATTACTTTAACAGCCATGTGTCAGTTTGGATCAATTGAGGAGTATATCTCCTGCATCTAAACACTTTAAAGGGAGAATATTGCAGAAGTTCAGCATGTGAAAGAAGCTAAGATGGAGCATCAAAATCTAATGTAATTGAATTCCCAGTGCAGAAATGGAATCCTTTGCTAGCAATGCTGGTTTTTATCCTCATCGGAACTAAAAAATGCAATACCACCAGCAATACCTCATAGGACTGTAAGGATGCCACAAGAATGATTCTACTGACTTTAGTTGACTAGACCCAGCTGTGCAGATTTGAATAACGATTTTAAATTAAAACATTGAATTTGCTAAAGTGAAGAGTGTAGTCCCTCTCTAGCAAATTAACCTCAAAGCCATGAAGAACAAGTTAGCAACATCTAAATGGAGGAATAATCTATGGTTCACATACTTTTAAGGACAAAAATGCACCTTACAGAACTTCTCATGTGTATAGAGACCATTTTATTATCATATTTTAGGGTGAGAGGAGACTATTAACAATCACTAATCCAAACTCTGGTGTTCATGAATCTTAAACATCATCAACTTTCAATTTGATTGCCATCATAAAAACCTCAGAATAACACCACATCAAATACTCCTATGGGTAAATTGGGGAAACATTTCAGTTATGTCAAATTCCATGAGTTTCCAGTCATCTCGACATTTTATGGTTTTTCTGGTATGCTAAAGCTCTGTCTACTATCAAAAGTGTATTCCTTTTGTACATATTTGTAGTCCAGATTCTTCAGAGTCTCTTTGAAAAGTTCAGTAGATTCCTTTTTTTGCCCCTTTCTTCAAGGACTATTTTCCAACTTCAAATTATTCCCTTGCTTTTAAAAATTATGTCCTAATCTTTCATGTATTTTTCTGAAGTGTTAACATCAGAACCAGACATAACATTTGGATGGTTATTTCTTTAATACCAGATAGAAGAGGTGATGGTGATACCACCATTTTATTCTTACTTAATGTTCCTTGTTATTTGTAGATTTCTATGTTGCCTTGCAAGCCTATATTTCAAACAAAGTAGGCTCAATCATAAAATCCCAAATGGGAAATTCACATCAAATACATTTTAGATCTTTAGTATTATTTTGTTAATATAATCTAGGACTTTCAATGTCAAAGAACTAATATCTATGTTTATAACTGTTAGGAAATAAGGGGATTAACTCCACTGAAGTCAAATGTGGCAGACTATAAACATGTTAGGCAAAAATGAAAGAAAAATTTGTTCAATAAAATTCCATATAAAAATATCTAATATCATTATTTAAATTTTAGGGGCATATTAGAATATATCAACATATTTTTAATTCAAAATTTAAATAGATTTATTTTTTGTTGTCTTGACATCATTTAAGAAAAAGAATCAGAAAACACTTAAAGGATAGGGGCATGGTTGATTAAATAATGATTTTAAAATTACATTAATTCATTAAATTAATTTTTCATTAAATAATTTTTTTATTTTCAAAAGAAGTCTAATCAGATATTTGATAATGTTTTCCTTGAGGTATAATTTTACTGGACAAAAAAATACCTATTTTTATATTTATATTTGTTTATAACACATATTCAGCTGAATAATATGGGTTAATTAAGAGATTTCAGCAAATTATTCTACATGGAATTTCTCCTATCATATAATTTTTTTATCTTGGTAATGTACATATATATATATTTATATATTTATATTTTTTTTTATATATATATATATATACACACACATATATGTAAGTGTCATTACATCCCTTTCTCCTTTTTTTTTTCCATATCACATTTTGCTAATATTAATTAATAAATATTTTTAGGAAAAACTGTAGTTTCCCACATCTGTAAATGTGCCATAAGACTTGTGAACGCTTTTGAAATATAAATATTTTCTGGTAATAAGCGACAATGAATGGATTTATTTCACAGCCAAAGCATTGGGGTGCAACCTCCCAATGTATGTGATTAAGCAAATTGAACTGGTACTTCAACCTCCCTTCAGTTCACAAAAGAAAGGATTCCTGAGTGGGAGTTCCCTACCAATCTTTCCTTAGCAGAAAAAGATAACAATGCTTTAGAGTCATAACCTCATCCAGTTTCGGTACAACCTCCTTCCTGATTAGTCAGTTGGAATATTGTAATTAATGATGTCATGGTAATGATGAGCGAAGAGTACCTGCATTAAAATATCCATAAAAATGGTCAATCCAGAGACTGGATTTTCTAAAATTCAACTTTTGACTGAACAATGTTTTTTCTTTTTGACTAATTTTGCAAATAAGCTGCTAAACTCTTTAAAAAAAAGAATGTGTCTTGCATATCTAAGAAAAATGGTATTGAGTGGCTTAAAATCTACCATGCTCTCTTACTTAAGCCTATCTGCAAAATGTCAGAGCTTGAAGTTTTCCAGGAACTCTTGTATCAGCTTGAGGGATAAGGTTAGACAGAACAAGCACCATTTAAATGGAATCCCATTTGTTTCCACACTTAGTAAGCTTAGTTCCTAAGTGATCCTTACTAATGCCATGCACACTTTCTGGATTTTGGGTTTGGTAATATAAAATGAAGGTGTTGCAAGGTTTGATCCAAAAATGATGCAATAATCTTTTAAAACAATCTAGAGATTAATATAAAGAGAAAATATTTGAACTGTCTGCTGAGGCTTGGTGTTGAGCACATCTGTCCCTGTGCCCTGCTCTATATTCTGGTTGTGGATTTTATGTTGAGGTTGTATTCTGACCTCTGGATCCCAAGGGTGGGTACTGTATAAGAAGAGAGACTATGTGGTTGATCTTCCTCCTGCTTTGTCCCAGATGAATTGATGGAAAGGGATGTAAAATAAGGAATTTAAGACTACATGTGCACTGGCCCAAGAAGATGAATTTGCATCTGAGCAAATGTGTTGCTCTCCACCAAAAAAAACCATTAAAGCTAAACAAAAACCCTTTTCTACCTAAGCTTAAATTTGAACATTATTGCCTTTTGTTTTGCATGTCATGGCCCTCAAAAAGTCATGTGCAGCTTTCAATAAATAGCATAAATATGTCTTTTTAGTACCGACAATTTTTTAAATTAACAAAAAGCCACCATAGTCTGCAAAATGTTAATCTTACAAAAGAAATATACAATTAGATTCTCTAGTCTTATCTATTCAGCTAATTATGTAGAACCCATCACTAAAGTATCTGATAGCTGCATAGTCATTCCTGGAATCTATTTTCATTAAATTCTCATGACACAGGGAAATAATTCCCCTTTTAGAGTTGACAGTGATTCTCTGATTTTCTGCTGAAGGTTAGTAAAATGAAGTGTCATATTTGATGAGGAAATATTATAAGGGATTGTCAACCTAAACCACATTATGAACCATGGTAGTTGCTAGCAATTGCAAAAATTAGACTACCTTACATATGGGAGTGCTTTTAAAAAATCTGGCTGCTCTTACAAGTGCTAAAGAATTCTGAAATGCTATAAATTTTTTCTATAATATATGCTAGTATGCTATCTACTAAAGGAAGAGTCTTGTAAGACCTTTCTCCCATAGCTGGAATAATGGTTATGCGTAAAAGACTGGTTTTGCACAAATGTCTGTGTATTAACTCATTGGACACAATAGAAACTTATAAAACAAGGTAATCCTCCCATTTGCAAAAGCTAGATAAGGCCAAAGGATTTTGAACTGTTCTAAAGAGAGCACTTCACATGACAGTAGCTATTTAGGACAGTTTACGTCATCGGGAATAGGACTGAAATTAATGTGGATTTTTATCATGTCTTACTGTACTTCCCTCCAGATACTTACTAGTGGTCTAATAGTGCTGTGCCAGAATTCCATGGGTTTATTAATATTCCCTACACATTGTGTTTGTTTCTGTTTTTTAAAGTTATTGCCAGATTATAGCCTGTCTGTGCCTGATAGTGGTTGTGTTTGTATATGAGCACAGGGTCATCTGATAACAAATTGTAGTACTGTGCGATAAGCAGTGTTTAAGATGGGTGCAAGCCAGAAACCTATGGCTCCCAGTATACTTTTAGAAAGTCCCATCAACAAAAGAAAGAGTTCAAGGTATTTCGGAAAAGGTCATTGATTACAACCAGCTTCATGATCGTTCTGGATGTGTTCCTTCCTGCAGAGACATAATTACATTTGTTTTACAGTCAAACTTATTTTCAGCTTTGGGCAAGGACAATTGCTTTCAAATCTGATTTTTGACTCACATGTACCAGTTTAAGAAAGCTGTTAGCTCAGAGTCAGTGAAGAAGCAGTAATGGTCATGAGATCTCCTTTGGACCTCTCAAGTTTAAATTTATAGAATAGTGTTGTGAGTAACTGAAAAGCATTTAGTTTGTTGATCTTGGTTTCTTCCAGGAACTATTTATTTACTATACCAGAGTATCTTCCAGTACAGGGAATTTTACTGCAGTTCTTGCATCTGTGTCATTTCCCTTTTTTTACTTTCAGCTGAAGCACAGCATTTTCTGAGAAAATCACTACAGCTGCAATCTAAGTGAACCCCTGGTCTCTTTGGAAAATTGGATAGCCTTCATCCTCTGCCTTCTTTTGAACTCTTTCATACATAGTGGTGACAAGTATTTTGAGCCTAACATGACAAGACACATGTTGTTATATTTCCTAGGTATTATAAGCTAGTACAAAAGATAAGTACTTTCTTAAGTGTGTTTTTACCTAAACAGTTCATTTATCTGTAGGGCTGTGGTCTCAACAGGAGTAGTGATTGCCTCAGGCTTGTAATATTTGGGGTTACATCCCTGCTTGTGGTCAAGCTGTTGTTGTATCATGACTGTTGTTCTAGATAGGGGTGGGAATAGTATCCTCTGCACCAGTACAAACAATATTTCAGATGCTTTCTGAGACTTTATGCTCATTGTAAATCTTCCTTTAATTAGTATGTCTTTGTCTACCCTGTGTCTCTCTGCACAACCTATGAGGATTGAAACAATTTGCCCCAATTCACCTTCATTAATAGAAGACATCAGTGTTTAGTTTTGTACCTTTTTTTTTTTATCCTGTACATTAGAAGTCGACCTGTTTATTAGCAACTTTACTACTACACTGCTTGAAAAAAGGTGTTGATCAAAGATTTTGATAGTCAGTGGGGAAATCCTGTCAGGTTATGGAAATTCACTTGGTCCAGAAAGAGGATATAAGACAGAGTTCTTTGCTTTTCTTTTAAAATGACAGCAGTTTCCGCAGATACAAATCTTTTCATCTTCCTTTTAGTTATATTTTACTATGACTATAGGAAAAAGGAATTGTAATTTTATTTGTTTTCTCAGTTCTCTAATGTATGAAACATGGGTAGAATTTTTAGTAAAATTCTGCTTATTTTAAAAACTCATAGCCACCAAGTTTTTGTTTGCTTTTATTTTTTTGGTTTTTTGTTTGTTTGGTTTTTTTTTTTTTTTGTTTGGTTTTTTTTTTTTGTTTTTTTTTGTTTTGCTGGTAGTTTTAAAAATTATACTTCTTTCAAGACATTGGGATGACAAAAGTACCAAAAGATTCTTGTCTGAAGAAAAATACACTGCTGTATATTTCACTGTTTGGAGTGAAATAGTGAATAGACCCTGCCTTGTCCTGAGAGCCATGCAGTGTCACAAAAATTCCAATACTCTTTATACTGTTCCAGCTGAGAGATGACCAAAGGAGTTATCCTGATCAAGAAATACAGGGAGCCATAACACAACTGGAAAGAGGAAGGAAATGCCAGTAGAGGTAATGCCCACATTTGTGTCTACACTGGCAAGCAGACCTGGCCTCTGGTCTGAAAGGAATAATCAGTCCTGCTTACAAAGCAAAGCAAATCTCATCCTCCCAAAACAACCAGGAAGATGTACACTTGTGGTGTCATTCAGGGTCTATTAGAGCCAAGGGGAAGACTCACACTAACTTCAGGACAATAGTAATGCAATCTACTTTGAAAGCATTGAAACCATTAGTATTGTACATTCTTTTTTTTTAACATTCGACTTGTGTGTTTTGCTTGCAGGTTTCAGTGTTAAACTACTCCGTATCAGGACTAGTTGCTACAGTTTCCTCTGCAAGCTTCTTTTTTTCTTCATTTCTTTCAAAATAACGTGCCATCTTTCCAACATAAACACCAAAGGGAAATAGATGAGCGAGTACGTAATCACAAAACTATCTCAGGCAGCAGGCTTCTGAAATGTGTTAAAACCTCAATCACAACATGCTTGTGCTCCTGCCAGTGCCTGATGAATATCCTTGCCGTTTATCCTCTCTTCTGACCACTTCCCTAGGAATACTTGAAATATAATTAGCTTTTTCAAACATAGTTTCCTATAAAACAGCTGCAGCCATTGTACAGTTGTCCAAAAATAAGGTGAATATATTGCACATGATATCCAAAAGGATTTATGCTAAGTTGTGCCTTTGTTAACTGAAAGACAAGTGTGAAATTAAATAAAATTTATGTCTTTTTTTTTTTTTTTTTTTTTATATGTTGCAGGAAAAAATCTCCGGAATTTCTATTGCTGGTTGGTTTTTTCCCCCTACATTTACATATTTATGACTCAAAAAAGGGACACCAGGAGCCAAATTTTCGGGTACCTAAATTGCATGTTGATGCCCAGCAGTAATTCTCTGGCGTGGCTGGTCCCTCCTCCCACCCTCAGCACCCTCCAGCATCTGGGTCACTGAGAGGCTGCTTCAAACCCCAGCTCTCTGTAGGTATTACTTGGTATGAGATCAGACTCTCATGGCACAGGTGAATGCTCTGAAAGACTCCAGAACTTTTGGTAACTCCATGCATGTTCTATTTCTGTCAGGAAAACCTGAAGAACAGATTTCTCAACAAAAGTTTTCTTTGCCTAAATTTTCTCATGGATCATAAAGCTAGAAAGTAGGGTAATCAGGCTTGAACACCTGTAAACCACATGGTACACTTTTCTGGTTTAAATATGATGTAGTTCTAGACAAAAATATCCATGAGAGATTAAATCTGTGTCATTTATGTGCTAACAAGGGATGAAAAGGAATTAACAGAATGGAAAAATTGCACTAAAATTTTTAAAACATGGAAAACATGCAGGGCTATCTAATTTTTTCCTTTCACTCTCTGTCACATTTTCCTTTCTGTTGCAAACTCCTTTTTCCTCCTGACTTCTATGCTGTCTCTGCAGTTGACCCATAAAAGAAAGAATGAGCTGAGAAAAACCTTTGTATTGCTTTCTTTCAAAAGCTGAAATTGTAGCCTCTGTAACAGCTTTCACTTTTTCAAGATAGATATAGATAGCCTTAAATTTTTCTTTCAATACCATTTATTTTTCTCATAAGGTTCCAAGTCACCTTGTGCCATGGTTTCACAGCTGGTTTGTGACACACATGTATCTCCACTTCTAATGTATTTCAAAGGGAGCACTGTAAGGCTGAGAGTTAAGACGTTCCTTGAATTTCTTCTCGGAAAGACTTTTATCTCTGTCATTTGTGGCACGTACGTTTTGTAAATAAACTGGAGTTTTCACTTCCCTGCTTTGTTATTGGAAGCTGTGATTTGGGACTGGAGCCATTCTGTCCCTCTGTGAAAAGACACTTGTTTATGTGTTGTCTAGAATATTGGGGCCTGCTTGCCAGGGGATGTACAGTAGATGTGACATCTCAGCACAGACTATTTTGTCTGCCCTTGCCCTGACTTAAACAGTTGGGTTGAGAAATATTATTCTTTCCCACAGCAGGTTTCTGCCAGTAAAGAAAGACAAGATGAGTTCTTAATGCTTTTACACCCATCCAATGCTATAAACCTCCTGGTTTCAGATATGGATTTTCTACATTAAACTGAGGGAGCCTCATTTGGCATTATGTCTTCCAAGAATAAATTTTTTATTCAATTGAAAATTCTGTTTATAAAGCCCATCTGATACAAATTCTGTAATATAGAGAGAATTGAAAATTCATAACATCTTACTAGAAACTACTGGAAGCTAATAATAGCTTGGAAGAATTTTGTTTTGGTTGGAGCATCCATCAGATGACTTATAGAAAGGTGACACTGTAGTCATGCAGGAATATGATCCTTGTCTCTTCCCTACTTGTGGCTGCTTAACATTTTGAGTCTGTTAATGAAGTGCTGTGGCAAAATAGACCTATCCTCTGAAATGGCACTGCTAAAGTAACAAAATAAGTGAGGGATACCTATCTCAGGCATAACAGTTGTGAATAATTTGTCCTCTTCTATAAGCCTCACTTTTATAGCATATTTAAGGTAAAAATGAAGGTTAAGGATCTTCCTCTGCTCAGCTCAGACTTCATTCCCTCCTCAATCTAATCTTTTACTGAACCAACTTCAGCAAGTCAGAGCACAATTCTACAGAACAAGAGTTCTTAGAAAATAGCATACCACCCACACCTGTTTTAGATAACAAATGTTCTTCGTGGCACAGAATAACCTGAACTTTGGTAACAACTCTATTGTCTGTAAATGGTGAAAAGAGAGAGATTTAATGTTCAAGATACACTTCATCTATCTCCAATATTCTCCAATACTATTTGCAGGACAACTGCAAAACTGTACTTTACAGTAAAAGTCAAAATATTTGTGAATCTTCAAATCTTTAGAAGAGCAAAATATCTGCATTGTGGGGTTCACACAAGAGTCCTGGGTGAAAACAAAAGATAAATTAAAATTGTCTTTCTGTAAAGCAATTATGACTTACTAGAGTGTAAACTTTTTGGAATAAAATTTCTTTGGTTTTTATCTGTGTTAGTTCTCTCATTTCTTCTCTCATCAAGTCTACTAAGTGCTGCTTTCTTATGATTAGAGGTAATTATATAATGAAATCCCACATGATTTCATTGTTTTTCAGATTTCTTTTCTACTGTACTGGAAACTGATTTTCATATCGAATATTCTTCCTTCATCAAAGAAGAAGAAAATACCTTACAAGAGCTTTGTTTTCCCAGTAACAGTAGGTACCTAAACCCAACAAATTTTGATAAGTACGAATAACCACATTTCACTAAAATCACTCAGGTTCAGTTGACCTGTCATTTAAAAAGCACTGTTTTCATTTTGACATTACATTGAAACTCGGTCTTGTGCCATGAATCAGTGTTAAATCAGGAGGAGGTGTATTTTAAAGTGACAGGTATAATTTCCAAACAGAGCCTTATTGTTCTAAATTAAATAATTATCTGAGGACATAACCTAGCACTCTTTTATGTGACCTTGCTTGATCAACTCTCCCAAGATGTTTTCTTAGTGCCTTAAGTTGTGTTTCACCTGGAATAAGTGTTGAGGAACATATTAAAAAACCAAAAAAACCCAAAAGACTAATATTTTCTCATTGAGACTGTGCTGAGGGTATTCCAAAACCAGAAGTGAAGGACGGCCTTGCTTTCTCTATTTGAGAAGCAAAGAATCATGAGAGAAGTGATGGCTTACTTTTCTTTTTCATGGACCCTCCTGTCCTCACATGAGGAGCATCTGTGATTATTTGTTTAGATAAGTGTTTTCCAAGGTACAAAATCATGTCTTTTACTCTATTACATTAATCTTTCTATTTTACTGCTTGAAAAAGTGTTGTTCCTGTATGCCTAAATCAGGTTTGAAGTATTTCTTTTATGAAACACTGATTACTGTGACAGCTGTGTACATGACTGCAGCTGTGGTTAGGCAGCACACTGGCAGTCCTGAATCAGTTCAGTAGAGTTTGGAGAAAATTTTTTTGTAGATCAGATTTGCTTTCTCTTATACTGTTCTCATAACTTTTCTTGAAGTTAATTCCTATGGTACCAGTTCAAGTTGCTCTTTATTGAGATTTGACCTGAGAATGCTAAGCAGGGGGAAAAAAACCGACCAAAAAAAACACTGAAAAGAAAGAAATTGATCAATATGGGGATATTTCCTAAATGGAAACAGATCTAATGACAGTCAAAGAGCCTTGATATATTGTAAACTTTCCCCATTTGCACTGGATAGGGTAACTGTCCTAAAGTGGGTAATTTTACATACAGCTAAGTTAGGAGTTTCTATAATGTTTTCAGTTGCCTGACTTCTCTAAGTTAACCTGGGGAACATGAGAATACTATAGAAATAAGCACTTTATTCCAGCTGATTACTAAAAGAGATGCTTGCAATGTCAAACTTGCAAAATTCAGTGTAAATTTAAGTCCTTATCTTATCTACTTTGTCTTTTTCATTTTCATTGAGTTTGTGACTGATCTGAAAAAGGATTGGTAATAACTGAATTAGCACTTGAAGACAGTGTCCAGTGAAGCTAAATGAGGAAAAATACTTGTTTTCTAACCCTGGAAAAGATCAGGCTCATCACCTTAGCTAAACCTGCACAACAGAAAGTAGACATAATTCATTTCTTGGTGCGGGTTAATTTTACTCACAAAAATGAGTAAGTGGTAGGGGTCACTTTTTCTAGCAATAAAGGATAGATTTTTTTACTGCCAGTTTGTGAAGACCATTATATGTAGTGGAATTTTTGTATCTGCTCATATAAGATATCATCCAAATGAATGACAGAGTTCTAGCCCAATTTCTTCTCTTCAAACCCATCCAAAGAGGAATACATGCCTCACTTTTTTCAGTGCCTAAATGACTTAATGACTTATGTATCTGGATTTTAGCATGGATTTTTGATGGTGCATCATATTAGACTTCAGCTTGATATAATGTTATGAAAAATGCCTTTAAACACTATGACTCCCCTGATGG
Organism: Certhia americana; assembly: GCA_018697195.1. NCBI lineage: Eukaryota > Metazoa > Chordata > Aves > Passeriformes > Certhiidae > Certhia > Certhia americana. The sequence goes on from CM031858.1 coordinate 114,092,503, forward strand.
CTGCAGCATCTAAAAATAAATTCAAATGGGATTACACCTTTATTGTTCCAATGAACAGCAACTGATTGTCTCATTGAGAGCCCAGAATGGTGACAGAAACTTGTGGTCATTAGACATAACCTGCAAAAATTGTTCTTTTACTAAAACAAGGTGAGAAGAACCTAAAACATAAATGAATATTTTTTGTTAAGTCTGACTAAATAGTAAAACATGTCTAGCTATTTGTTTGCTTCAGTTTGTTCAGTTTGTTGGGGTTTATCTATTTTGTTTTGTTTTTTTAGAGTAGTTTCACATAGTATGAGCTTTAATTCACAGTGACTTTCAGTGAAGTTTGAATTCTTCACTGCACAGAACATGGCTGAAAATGGAAATCTAGTTGTGAAATAACATAGCTTTGAAAGTAAGATGACATAACATCTCAAAAGGCAAATTCCAATATGCTTCCTATTGTCTTTGTTGTCTGGGACTCAAGAATTAAACTCTGACACCGGAGTACCATCCAAAGCACCTGTAAAGCAATTCAGTTATTACTTGAACATGAAATCATTGAGAACATTTTTATTCACGTAACACAAGAAGATAAAGCACAGTTGTGTTGCCCTGTGTTTTGTCTGTGTTGTCCATTGGTTTGGGGTTTTTTTACTGCTAGAAATGACTTTGTGAGACTTCAGTTTAATTACAAAAAAGAAAATATTGAAAAGAAGTATGGTGATCTTATTCTTTCATGACAAAGAGGAAACTAGAGAGGTATGGACTTTTTCATGCCTGCTACCCCAATGTGGAGAGCATTTGAACCCCTTTTAGGGGCGGTTGTATTTAACATACTTTTCCAAATTGGCACTTACTGAAATTTGCTGCATTTTGTTTTTTAAACTGCAATACATTTTGCATTTGGCAGAGGACTGAAGTTATTCTAAGTCTTTAGAAAATGTTTTAGAAGTTCTGTTTATTTTTTAAACTTCTTTCTTGATCAAGCAAGCAGCATCAATATATGAGATGTTTCTAAGATCCTGGAATGTGACTTTAAGAAATTACAACAGCTACAAATCAAGAGCCAAATCCCTGCCTTACACAAAATGTACCAGTGATAAATGAAGGTCTTACTGACCTAATAAAATGCTACAGATTGATATTCCTTTTGTTGAGCAGCCTGTAATTTCATTAATTTTATTGACAGTAATTATAACAAGTTTAATTTATGGTGGCCATAAAGAAAAGTTAGTCAACCACATGAAAATGTCAGCATGCTCACTTTGGTATGAGTAGACTGAAGAAATTCTTTTTTTGGAGTGGTGGTTGCTGATCTGCTGTCTTCATTCTGCAGTAGTGTTTGATAGAAATTTGTGAAGTTTAGGGAACTTGCTTTCACGATCCATCAAACAGTTCTGTTTGTAAAACTGAAAATATATTTTTTGTAGCCTTGTGACTTTGGACCTGTGGTGGCATTTCTCAAAATTTTTGAGAGGGTTCCTGATAGAACTGTATGACACATCAAGCTGTCTATTCAGCTGGATTGTAGGAAGTAAACTTTAAGTGAGGATTTTCTGGTCTTCTTTCTCTCTGTGTTGAAGTAAGAATGTAATGAAACCGCGCATTTTTTTGAGCTGAGCAAATTGCCAGTTCACTGATTTGTTGGAGACTTGCCTGTGCTGAGAATACAAGACCAGGCCTGCTTATATTAAATGCGTGCCAAAATTTCTGTATATTCCTGTGCAAAAATTTTACACAGGTTGCTACTGGTGGAGGACTGAACAAACAAGCAGGGGTAATGCTACCATAAATTTCCTTGCCCAGACAGAGCAGCACCTCCTCTAAAGAGTGAATAAGAAAATAGTGAGTGAATATAGGACCATGTGCCTATTTCTTCAAAATGGGCATCTTTTACATAAGTAAACTTATGTCCTTATTTAGAACAAATTGGGAGGGAAGATTGTGTAGTTGAAACTAAGAAATTAGAGTTTTGTGCCTTTTAACTAAAAATTAACAGAAGATAAGATATATAGAAAAAACCCCATAAATGTTCTGCTAGAAGATTGACTCTGTACTAGAGACACTACTGGGTAGTAAAATACTTTCATAATTCAGCAGATCTCAGAGCATGTCCTGAAAAAATATAGACAGATATATGAAAGTTGAAAATAAACTCCAGGAAATCAATAAAATATTTTTGGTGAGAAGATTTCAAAACAAAATTTCTAGAAGAGAAGTACTTTTAAGAATAAAATATTTGCAATGCCAGGTCATAAATATAGAAGGAAAGGGTCCACTACAGCTATGCCAGGGAGCTGGTTGTGCTGTTGCTCAGCTATAAAAGACATGAAAATAGTAAGGAAGTATGCATAAGATCCCAAATTTTGGGAAATTTAAAAATCATAAAATTTTTGCTTACCTCCAGCACAAAACAAGTCTTTCTTGATGATTATGTTGGACAAATTGGTTGAGCTTATCTTTCCTCTGTCCTACTCTCCCAGACTGGAGGACAAATATTCTAGTGGAGAAAATTCAGGCAAAAATTCCTGCTTTATCAGAAAATTCAGGTAAAAATACAGAGGTTTTATTTGTGTCCTTCTGAAAAGGCTTTTAATTTCTATTTTAACTAGATGAACAGAAAAGACAAGTTTGGTTTAAGGTCTCACTGCAGTAGCCATTCTCTTATAGCGTCATCTCTCTAGTTCAGCTGAAATACAGGAGCCTTGACCCTTCCTTCATGCACTAGTACAGAGGGTGGTAACAGAGTAACAGTATAGACAAGTGATGATTTAGTAACTCCTGTTTTCTAAGCTTAGTGGAATCAAAATCTTAGCAAGACTTTCCTCGAGCAGATTTCTTGCTGGTCTTCATTGCTACTGTGGTTTAAGAAATTTAAATTAAATTAATAGTACTGTTACTGCATGACAGGTTATCTGTAATCAGGAACCTCAATGCTATGATGTAATATATTTGGAAACTATGAAGATATAAGCGGGATAGAATATTGGCTTTGTGGATGCATTTACAAATTTTCCAAAGTCCTGAGATGGCTCTATTTATTCAAATATACAGCTGTTACTCTCAATCAAGTACTTGCTATGAGCAGAACTTCAAGCATTTTAGAAAATGGCTGTGTCACCAACACAGTCCTGCAGAAAGGAATCTTCTGAAGAGTGAAAAATATATAAATATAAAAAATTGATAGCTATAACTTCTTTCATAAAATAAAACAAAATATTGTCCATAACCAAAACATTAAATATGCTGCAAGGCAGTTTTACCTGGAAATGCCATTTCTAGGTATTTCCCTGCATTAAGCTGTGACCTGTTCATAGACTGCAAAATGAGTGTTGATTCATATGTGTCTACATTCTATTGGGTTATTTGTTGCTGCCTAAGGAGTCACCCCTAGTGCAGTAGAAATCAATTTTAAATTATAGCACTCAGTTTACATATAACAAGTTAATTGATGCATATAATGGTAAATGTGAAAAAAAGAAATGTGTTTAAAAAAAACAGAGTTACCTCTGCAATCTTGTGCTTTAAGTGTACAAGAAGAGTAAATTGTCATTGTCATGTTATAGATGGTGTTTGGAGTAATAGAAAACTTGGAGTACTGAAACTGTTGAAGTTAAACCTGCATTACTTTATTTCCTTACATTGTAATGCTGCAATGTCTATCAGCAAAAATGTGAGTCAGCCTCCCCTTGCCTGATTCCTTTGTGCAGATAAGGTATTTGAAAGTTGGTAGCTATGCAGTAGATTGTGCCTGTGGTAGGGCTCCTATAGAGCTAGACACACACCAGATATAAAAATATAGAGTGCACACAGAATGAAATCATCATCTGTTACAACTCTGATGCTGCTTATTTCAGTTTACATTAAGCAAAGATATGGTCTGTATACCATAGAATTATAGGAAGCAGGAAATATGCATCCTCAAAGTGGTTCATTTCACCTTTAGACATCCAAATATTTTTGCATCACCTAGATTTGCATTCTTGCCACCCTGCTCCGTTTGAAAAGAAATTTTATTTAGCTTGTTTCACTTATCTTGTTAAGCTGTAGTGCTATTGTTTTGATTTTTATCAAATAGAACTACTTTTATTTACAAAATATTGTCCTTCCCAAAAGTGATAGGAATTAATTTCTGTTTATATATTTATATATTATTTCTGTTCTATATATTTAGCATGTCCTCTGTTTTAGTGAATCAGCACAACTGCCTCTTTCATTGTACTATGGGTTCCTTTTTCCAGCTACAGACTTTCTGGGAAGCACAGTCAACCTGCAAGCCCTACTCCATGCACTGGCACTCAGAATTTTCCTGTACCTAAAACTGCTCCGTTCCAGCTATTTGTCACAGGAACACAAAGATGACCAAGGGCAATGCAGGACTGCTTTTTCCCTCTACCATTGTACTACAAACCAACATTTTTCCAGGTTCTTCCCTTCATGTCCTCTCTTATGTGAGGTTGAAAGGCAGTGTCATGATCCAGGACTCCAGGAAGACTTTTGCTGCTATTCAGTCACCTTCAGACCAGCCTTTTCTTAGGTATCTTTGACCTTGTTCAGCTGTTAAGGTTGCTATAGCTTCGTGATTATTTCTGACAAATAAGATTCTGAATTTTGAAGCAAAATATTCAAAAAAATCTGCATATTCAATGTGGACTGCAGCCTTAATAGAAAAAATTGCCCTGCAGATCACATCTTTGAATGGGCAGGGAATCTGAAATTTTATTTTTCTGCTGGAATTTCCTTTTTACACCACATAACAGTGATCACACCAAAACCAATCGCACTTTGCACTTTTCAGGCCTCAACCCAGGTGCCCAAACCATCCACTTCAAGGAATGAAAAAACTTCCTCTGCATTTCTGGGTCATGGTGGGTGTTTTCTGAAGTTCAGGTTTTTCCAAATCTCATCAATAACTACGACATTCTTCTGAGTTATGTTGCAGAGTTTTAGTATTTAATTTAGTTTCGCTAAATTGTGAAAACATAGCAGCTATGTCATTTGGCTGAGGATCCTGAAATTTCAGTTGTTTGGAAGGAGGCAGAGAATTCCATGGATCTACATGTCTAATACTTTTCCTAAGTAGAAAACAAGAAATTCAGATGCACATAATTTCCACCAGATTTTAAGCTATAATGTAATCAAGAGTCTCTGCCACTACTGAGTGAGCCACAAAATGCAGTAGCAGAGGTTAAGGAAGTCCTTTTCTGCCACTAATCCTGAGCTGGACTAGTGTTGGGCAGAGACAGTCCTCATGTTTTATTTCTTCTCTTTCTGGCATCCTGAAGAAAGGAATACAACTTAAAATGCAAAGAGTTAGGGGGAAGAGAAAGACACAGCATACAATGAAGGAGATCATAATGTTATTGAAGAGACAAAGGAGAGTTATAAAAACAGGAAGAGAACAAAAATTGCATTAAATTATTTAGAATTAGAATGCAAGTATGTAGATAGGAATTGTATGCTGAGTTAGTGAAAAGTCTACAGAGTAATCAGAAAAGTCTACAAGTTGCTTTCCACAACCTGGAAATAAAGCCTGTGCTGTCAAATTTCCTCATTTTACCCACGTATGGAAAGTTAATAATTTTCCATTTACCTTGCTCTCCTTGCTCCCATCGTATCAGTCCACAAGAGGGCTTAGTAGCTTGGGCTTTCTGCTGGTGTTGCTGAACCTGCTACTGGGCAGATGTGGAAGAGGCAGTGGTACTACAGGAAAATATGTGGCACAGATCACTACTGAAGTGTATGTGCATGGGTAAGAATACAGCAGAAAGACTAGGTTGATGGAGGAGCAGAAGAGTGCTGTCAAGAGGAGGAAACCCATGAAAACCTGAGAACATGCTAAGGAAGACGCAGATGGGATGTTGGTGTCCAGCTAAAAACAGTTTGAGAAATATTTCCAAAATTCATTTGATAACTGCTTCTTGTTTGTAATCACAAAGCATATTGAAGCTTTGGCTCCCAGCTTTGTTCTGATCCCATTCTACCACATGCTCTGTGGGGCTTTTTGTTCCTGATGAGGTGCCATGTGATCTTTGTTACCTGCGTGTCTGAATATTGATTTCTGCTCTGTAGTGGGTTACTTCACAACAGTCTCGAATCCACCAACCACTGCAAGGCATTGATCACAAAATTCCTTGCCAACCACTATGGTCTAAAATTATCACTTAAACTATCACACCTGAACCCTGTGATGCTCTAACTTGGACTTCTCTGGGTGAAAGGGCAGAGATGAAAGAATTCCAACTAACTTACTGTTCTAATCCTTCTTGAGCTCATGACAAACATTTATTTTACACCACTTCTGTTACTAGACTGTGACTCCTTTTTATTGAAGAACCTTCCTTCTTTCACAATTCCAGCCTTCATGTTGGAGAACTATCAATTTTGCTAAGAATTTTCAATGTTCTTTCTGCAAGTTTTGGAAAGATGCTCTTAATAAATTCTGTCGAAGACAATGGAACAGAATCTGTCTGTATTTTAATTTATATACAAATATAATCTGCATCTTCATTGGTACTATACAATGCATTGTAATAAAATGGCTTTTTGGAGTTACTTCACAAGAGATCAAAAATTTTCAAAAATGTGTTTGCATTTAGCCTGGCTAAACTCTGATTTTCTGTCAAAATATGAAAATCTTTATTTCACATCATTGAAACGGACAAGGAAAAGGATAACATTTTATAATCTCCCTCTTCATTTTCCTCTAACTTTTATTTCAAATAAAGACTAACGGTTTTGAAATATTGATATTAAAGTATTTAACAAAGCATATCCTTGATGAAAAGTAGTATAAGAATAGATCAATATGAAACCACAGCCCGAAGCAAGGAGTTTATGTAAAAAATAAGGAGTTTATGTAATTAATGTTAATTTAGTGACAGATTAATAAGTATATTACCCTTGTTAGCTTTTCTGCAGAAGGCTGCAGTAAAGCTAGCAAGGGTAATACACTCATTAATTTGTTACTAAGATAATTAAAAGACTGACTTTAATTCTTCCTGGTTTTAGATTAATTAAAGAGTATCTTGATTCAACAAAGCCCATATCTTACCTAAGTTCTTCTGCAGAGCTCTCTCTTTTTGGCAAAGTAATTCTTTGAAATACACACTATTTGAGTCGTGTATAACTTACTGAAACACAAGTTATTCTGCATTTGTTTAGAATGGATGGAGGAGCTGCAAGGCAGAGCAGGAGCCTGAGCTGTTAGAGAAAGCACTGCCACTATTGTTGCTGGGCAGAAAAATACATTCATGTGGTGCAATGCTGAATTCAGGTGACTCAATTAATTTTGATGTGTCCAGTGCCTAAGCTTAGAGTGCCACTTGCTGCCTAATTCCTCGGACTCCTACCTCTAACAGTAACATGTGTACAACCTTCGAGGTTTCCCTCATATTGCAGGCTGAATTTTAGAGCTAGCACCTGTTTTTGAGATCAGCAGCTACACAGGTACATATACATAAACATCACGGTCCGTCATGTCGTTTCCATCCTGCCTGCTTAAAGGAAGGAGCCCAGAGAGGAGGAGACCGACGAGATTCCTTTAGGACCAGCAAGCCTGCAAGGCTACACCACGGGCAGCCAGCGCTGTAGTGTCTGCTTTCACAATGCTGATCAAAGCGAGATAAAGTGTGTAGGTCACGGTCATGAGTACCTGAGAGCTGACTGCGGCATGAGAGCTGATGTTCCCCACTAGCAGCCACTGTTTGCTTTCCGCTGTTGACTCAGAGTTGAGATGTTGTCCCTTGTTACCAGCTCAGCGCGGAGAGTGCCGCTACCTTACGCTGTGCACACAAATATTTACTGGATCTTTGGGCAAGCAGCTGGGTCTGTGCAAAGGAGACAAGAGAAGTGCAGGCAGACGGGTGACTGTGGGGTCATGTCTAGGCTGCTACCAGCTTTTATATATTGTCACTGCATAGAAACAATAGGTGCCACAAAGGAAGAGGTTAACCCTTTGGGATTTTACCTCTACTACAACTTTCATAGGAATCAGCAGAAACCTGTGTGCTGGTTTCTGTTACTCAGTTGTTCAAAATATGCAGTGGTTTGTTTGTATTAATTGAGCAATCAGCTCCAAACATATTACGTTAAAGAATCGTGAAGATGTCATCCAGAATTACTTTTTTTAAAAAATGCTGATATATCACTCTGAGTACTCTAATATGCTGACATATGCAATAAAATAATATATTTATGATTTTACCTCATTTATTATTGGTCACTTTTTGATGACTGTATTGGCTTGGCTGAGAAACCCGAGATAATTTAATTGATATTATATTCTTTTGGAATATATCTAAACTGTTTTAATCAAACCAAACTTTAAATAAGTTGCTATTTTGATTTTCTTTGAATCCTTTCCCTTCTGAATGCCACGTGACTTAAAAAATGTCGTGTGACACTAAAGTATTCTTCACACTTTCCTCATTAAAGAAAAGCTTGAAAAATACCAATCCTAGAAGTTCAAAATTAAAGATAAGTAAACCCCCTGTTTTTTAGATATTAAATTTAAAGTTAATGATGTTGTTTATTTTCGAGATCTGTCTCAGAATATAACTTGCCATTAAACTCAGGCTTAACAGTTTGAATTTTGGGGCTTTTGATATTTCATAATATATGGATTATATCTGTTGTGGACAAGGTCATACTCAACACAGCTTTTCTGTGGATTCAATTTAAGTGTAGAGCCTTAAATATAAAACCACGTCGGCATATGTTCTTTAGGAACTGAAGTTTAGTGCTTAGAAATTGCTACAGTGATTTTACTATCATAAAAAAAAGTTAACAAAGGGCATAAAGTTAACAAAGATAGAAGAAACTCAAGTTATGTTGCTACTCAGAAATATTGCTCTATCAAATATTACTGCTATACCAATTAATTTTTTATTATTTAATAATAAGCTTTTGTAAAATATTTGTATAACATAAATACAGGAAGGTAATTCATCTGTGGAATACACACTATTTTATCATAAAATGAAGCTATGAAAAAGTATTTCATAGTGTTTGAGAAATTATTTAGTGCTAATGTAAAAACAAGAAAAAAAATATATTTAATGCTCATTTAGAACTCTGCTCCCAGTCTTACACCAATTTCCATTGATTTTAATAAATATCTCATAATTTTGAAAATGCAAATATTGGCATTTTTATTATTTAGCTGTACCTACAGCTAAATAGTAAAGATAGTAATAGTCAATAGTTGTTCTATTTTCTACCCTTTCAAAAAACACTTAAGAACATAAATCCAGTATGATGATCATTTATGTATATGCCTAAAAGTATCTTAGAAAGTATAAGAGGCGTGTTCTTGGGGAAGCTACCTGGGCTGTAAAATGAGGCTTCTCTGGAGCAAAGGTAGCACATGTTGGTTGCCCTATATTGTATTTTCTGATCGGTGAGGGTTTTTTCGCACAGTTTTGTACAGGGAAATATTTTATTAAACTTTCAATATCTTTGATTTACCAGTACTGAAACACATAATTTAAAAAGGTACCCAACACAATACTTGCTCTGGGACTTGAATGTTTTTTTTTTTTTCAGAGAATCTAACACCATCAGAGCAAATGGTGGGTGGGAACACACTGATGCCACATCCTTGAACTCCTTTGTGTGTTAAGAACAATGTCTGTTTTAAACTGAACATATATCTTATATAAACCTGAATTAAAGGGGATAAAATTTAAGAAGATTAAGAAGATTGTAGATGTTGAAATGACTCTTTACGACGGGTGGCAGTGACAGTAATATGCCTCCGTTTAAAAAAAAAAAAGCGAGAGGAATGTAATGTGCGTTTTGGGGTATCAAAGAATGACTTCTCCCAATAATCCTGTCATCAGCTCATTTATTGCTTGTGACTTTAAATAGTTTCCCTGAGAGCGCAGCGCCAACGCAGCAGCAAAGTGAAAAAAAAAAAAAAAAAAAAAAAAAAAAAAAAAAAAAAAAAAAAAGAGGGGCCTCGTAAAGAAGAAGAAGAAGAAGTCATAAAGTCTGGAGCTCTCGCCAGATTTCCTTTGGAAGGCGAGGTGTGGCCGTGCTGTGCGCGGAGCGGCCGGAGGAGCGGCCGCCCTCCCCGCAGAGCCAGCCCCGGGCTGGCCGGGAGCCAGGCAGCCAGACGCCAGCACCGGGCTCCCAGCGCTGGGAGAGGCCGCCCGGCCTGCCCATACAATGGCATTATCTGGGGCCAAACAGCGCCGCAGAAACTCTCCATGCTTCCTGTCCTCCGAGCAGCGGCACAGAGTGTCCGCTCTCCGCAGCGACACGCTCGCTCGGCGGAGCGCGGCCGCCAGTCTCGCTGTGTAAATGTCCAAAGCCGCCTCTTTCCTGGGATTTACAGACCCCGCATGCAGTAATGCATTGTATTTTTAGTCGCTTCTGTCATGATCGGCAAGATCATGAGTCACGCAGGGAAAGAGAATGAACTTCTATTTCTGGTTCTAAGACATCAGCAGAGTCCTATAGTAAAAAGATTAAAATTCTTTTATAATCTAACATTTCTTTGAAAAAAAAAAAAGTCGGTATTAATTATGTCTAAAGAGAGAAGAGTATTTTAAATCAATTATTCTATTTGGCTTAATTTTTGTTATGGTAAGGACTTGAGAAATTGTAAGTACCACTTAAACTGAACTGTCTTATAGGTTGGAAAGGCAGAAAAACTACCAAAAAGGACCCCCTATTTTGCATGGCATCTTTTAAAATACCCTTGAGAACAAGTCAAATATTGTCCTTCATTAATGTTTCTGACTTGGTTTTGTCTCATGCTCTTGAGATATATTATGTGCCCACTGGTGATGAGAAAGAATGTGTTTCCAATTCCTCTAAGACTTCTATAAAATATTAGTAACTGAGTTATGAATAGTTAATAAACATTCCCATTCATTTTAATATAGAAAACTAGTATCTCTTTAGTATTGATGTATTTTTAAAATGAAGTTCTTAGAAAATATAATTTATGATATATATATATATATATATATTCATGTGCATGTGTGTGTGTATGTTTGCACCGTGGTACGATGGACCAGAGTCACACAGTTTCATTGAAATTAGATATGCCTCTGACTAAATATCTTCCTGGTGGAATGAGGGAATAGGCACTATCAATAGTAGTTAAAAAGCTTAACTGTGATTTCTGTACAAAAACTGAATCTAATACAGAAAGATGGCAATACTTTTCATGCTTACTAGTGCTTAATCTTAAGTATTTCCTTACATAAACAAGGGAATGTCCATTACATTAAGTGCACTACAGAGAGAGGATAATTTATGTCTTATGGAGTACAACACTTTTATTAAGACAGTAGTTGTAAGGTAAGGTCTGTAATGTCATCACTGGTGGTGTGCAACTGTGACATGATAAAGATATATCAGCCACAAATTTTAAAATGTTCCCTTTTTTCTCCAAAAGAGAGGCCATTACACCCATCATTCCTACCAGTCAGGGTGGTTCAGTCATCATAAGATGACATGGTTTTGCCTACATAGTTTGACTCAGATGGTGGTATTTGGAGGAGGGCAGTTTCATGTTAACGCAGGAAAGTTTACCAGATGATACCAAGGATCTCAGTTTGACATACCAAAGAAACAAAGAAATTTGTTGTGTTTATACACTGCTTAATGCCCATTGGATTTTGCATTTAATTCTCCTGTACTTTACAATTTTATTTTAAAATGAATAAATTACTAACTTTCTTCTATCTATGGGAATTTTTAATAGAATTTCAAATTTAGAAGGTATCCTGATGTCAGGAATACATTTAGTATTTGCCAAATGGTTATCATTTGGTTACTGGCTAACTCCCTAACTCTCTTTACAGAAAAGAAGGATGCAGTGGTTTTTCTGTGGTATGGGAGTATGACAGTACCTCCTTGTACTGATGGTCATAGCTAAAAAAATAGAATTCAGATTATTAAAATCAACTTAATAGATATACAATAAAATGTGCATACAAGAGTTAAACCAAGAACACATTGAGGTACTACTTGTTCTAAATTGATAGTGAAGGTCCTGTTTTATCAGTTATTTGACAACTGATAAAATGTGACCTTGCTCATCACTTGTATGAATGGGATGTTTTTAAATAATTTTTCTACTGGGCCTGCAGTAGGACCAATATGATTTTTTTTTTTTTTTTTAAGATTTAAAGAAGATAATTTGACTTTAATTTTCCACATTCCTGTTAGCCGAATTGCTCAGAACGAATAAAGTACAGAAAAGTAGTTTATTCAGTGGGTACATTTTAGTTATGCAATCGCCTTGACATAGAAATGAAGAAAAACATAGAAATTTAATTATCTTAAATTTATCAGGAATCTTCACATGCTTTGCTGGTTAATGAGAAGTCATTCTTGCACTTGGATCTATACATGTAACCCTCTCATCTGTACAAAGGCAACTGTACTTAGGGAATCATATGTGTGCCCATGAGATCAGTCCCTCCAGCTTGGTTGAAGTTAATTTCACTAATAAAATGAAAGAAAACCCACCATTTTCACACAAAAATTTTGCCAGGAACTTCTTCCACACACTGGTGGAAGTGTAGTTTCTGCTGTTATATCTCCATCAGGCCACCTAGTCCCCCATTCTGAAGTGCCGATTTGAATGTTAATTTTTCTTCAGGTTTCAGTACAAAAATTGGAAGTGTTTATAACTACCAGAATACTGGATATAAGTGAACATTTTCCATAAATAATTTATCCACACCAAAATTCCATGTATTTTTATTTGTTTTCTGAGGAGTGTCTAAAATGTAATCTGGAAATCAACTGGAAAACAGTTCCTAAAGTCGCATCTATGGCTGCTTCTTGCTCACCAGATAACACACAGCAGGTGTATGATTCTTTCCCTTGCTTATGTTTGACATAATTTTGGTTTTTGTGTTTGGGTTTTTTCCATATGAAGACTTATAATGTTTCTTTTCTTAAATGAAGACTTAAAGAGAACTTATTCACTGGTCTCTGAAACTCTTCCCTCTTGAATTTCTGTTAGTGTACCCATTTTATCTATGCCTAAATCCTAACTGTAGTTGTATAGGTATCTGCCTTCCTGCCTTATCATATGAATGACATTCTGTAAGAATGAATGCATACATGACTGACATCAAACCCGTATTTACCAGATCTATAGAAAAATACTTGTGTGACATAAAGGGGAAGTGGTACTTACCTGAATAATTAACATACCTTGATCAAATTAGAAAAACATGAATTTTAATTAAGGACAACAAGTTTTCTTTTGTTCCACCTTCAGAGTTCATTTCAATTTATGAATTGTGTTTATGACTACATCTCTTTGTTTTGTCTATATATGCCTTTGGCTCTTTCTGAAGATGCCTTGTTTGTTCATTTAAATGTACTGAAGCTTATTTTCATGTTGCAAATTTGACAACTGATAACACAGGATTCAGTCACTGCTTACCTGGAAGCATCGTTTTAGCAGTTGATTTTGAAATTTGTGGGTTTGGGCTGTATTGATAACTCTCTTAATGCTGTTTTAAACTGATTCTTGTCTGTCTACACAAGCAAGAGTTACATTTTGATCATCATGCAGATACATGTTGTGACTGCCTTTATTCCTGTATAATATTTACATGCAATATTTTCTGATGCATTTGGTTGAAATATTTAGCTAGGAATAAAGGACAATCCATTCCATGAGAACTGACAGCTCCATATGATATGCTAGAGCTCATGTGAGGTTTATGCAAGCTTAGTTTTTGCAGTACTGGATAAATAGACATGGGGAAAAAGAAGGGGCAGAACAGGACATGGAGGCAACAACAAAGACTTTGAAACTCTGGACAGGGAAAATCATAATGATCATAATTTCAGATGGGAAGGGTGAAGGATCGGATGTTTCAGAGAATGAGAATAAGGACATGCCTGAGAAAGTGAGTTTCAGGGGGCTGTTGAAGATTTGGAGAGAGTACAGACAGATACAGTTCTCTCCTGGTCTCATTCTGCTGAAACACAGGATCTTTACCTTTTTTAACCACTGCATGACTTCCTTACAGTCTTCTGGGCCTGACTTCCTGGACTACTGGGAAGAAGTAATAGAATAGATTCCTACTGTGAGGAAAAGGTAATAATATTTTTGAATTATTACTTATATCTGCATAGCATGCACTTCAACAGCTGCTATAAAAGTGGTCAGATTGTATATCCACCTGCATGTTGTCCTTGGCACAACTGCATACAGCACTGAACTGTCAATTTTCACAATGATTTCCTCAGATGAGTTGAAATCATTGGTCATTAGTATCATAACTTCTGGTTTAAAAGGAAGAACTTGTATAACACTGCTTGAGACCCTCCCTTGAACTAGTGAATATGCGTGATTGCTAAAACCTTTATAGAACTGAGAATTACTCATTTTTAAAGTCAAGTCAGGAAGGAAAGTGATCATACATTACCATTTTCATTCAGTTAGGAGCGGAAAGATTTTAGTGAGAAATTGTAGGAATTCAGAAATTTTATTTTTGGGGGTTTATGTTAGGTTTAATTTTTTTGAGGAAAATAGTAAAACAAAAAATATAGTTATTCTGTTCTTCTGAAATCCCACGGTTACAAACAATTTATTTTGTCAATTTGGGGATTTTTGATGTTTATGAGATCTCCTGTTTTCATTCTACTTCCCATATCCAGGTCAAGGACAAGCGTGAAAGGCAGTCTTCTTGTGACTTCTTGTGTTGAGGTCACTTTGAGATGATTCCTGTGCTTAACCACTGTCTGACTAAGTTATTATTATAAACACATCACTATAAATTAAGATGAGAAAGAATGAGGGAATAAAGGGAAGAGGAAATGACTGAACTCATATTTCTGAAAATGCTCCAATAAAACAATTCTTAGTGCGATGGAATTCTTGAAACTACTTTGAAATCTCTACTCCAGATTTATCTCAGTGAAAATCTGAACTTGGTAGCGTCCCGTTACATGTGAATTTGGCCACTAGTGTTAAACAAATCCATTTCATACCTCCACCCTTTCCTCTTAAATGTCCCTCCTTAAAATACACCACTTGTAAAAGGCTCATAATGTTCAGTTACCATGAAGAGATTTGTTTGTCAGTTTAGTAACTGATCATCTAAACACAGCACATGGTAAGATTAAAAATAAACCAACATAGCACTTTTACTATAGTACTTAGTCATTTCCTATCAACTTTTCTGTAAACATATGTTTATTTTATGCTTTGCTTCTTGGACTGTGCATGTAAATACAATGTTTGTTGCAAAATTATTCTTAGAATGATACTTAGATTATTAGTTTTGGGGAACAGCAGTCTTGTTTCAACCATTGCTTTATGAATCACTAAGTTGAAATTATAATTTATGGAAATTGTTTGAAAGAATGGTAAAAAACTGTTTTAAAGCTACACAAAAACTCCCAAAAGGTCTACTTTGAAAGGTTTTTGGTGGAAATCTCAAATTGTGAGGCATTTGTGAGATACAGATAAATGTAATACATTTGGGTAGAACTGTCCTGTGCCCATGCAAAGGACCGAATTGAGGTCCTTTAGTGAAGGAACAGAGAACTTCCTTGCCTGTGTATAACATTAAAGCAAGGGTAGCTGGGATTTATGCCTGTGGTTATATCACTGAAATACAACACACTGGGAATTATTCATGCGAAGGTTATATAATTATTTTATGGTTGTATAATTTAGGATATTTAAAGATCTGGGAGTAGTTGATGCCACATCCCCTGGAAGTATTCCAGTATAGGTTGTGGAGTTTTGACCAATCTGGTCTAATGAAAGGTGTCTCTACTCCAAGCTGGAGTAGAAGTATGACAAGCATGTTATTTAGCCAAATACTAAATGAAAATTAAATCTTTTGCTTTGTCCGAGTGTATTCTGTCATTTAAAAAATGACCTCCCAATTGTAGTTGTTGAGCACAGATTTTGAATTACTAAAGCAAGCTTTTTCTGTCTAAGTCTGCAAACCTGTAGAAGTTCAAGCTACTAGCTGTTTGGACTGCCAGTTGATGCAGTTTTCAATATATTTTATCAATTGCCATTTTAAAAGGTTTAGATACTCCCAGTTTTGTGACTGAAAGCATATAACAAACAATTGCAGAGAGTAAAAAGGTAATTCATAACTTCATGTTTGGATAGTAAGTTATGTATTTGGGACTATGCTGTACAATTATCAATACATCAGTCAGATGTGAAGTACCACATGACTTGCATGGCAAATCTGTGCTTTAGTTGGATGATGGACACAGAGATTTGGTCCAAATTAATACAGAGGTAAGCCTAGATAAAACATTTACACTGCGCAAAGCTGGGGCTGTTCACCCTGGAGCCAAGAAGGTTGGGTGAATGCCTCAAAGCAGCCTTCCAGCACCATTGAGGGGCTAGAGAGGGACTCTTCATCAGGAACTGTAGTGACAGGACAAGGAGTGAGGAGTACAGCCTGAAAGAGGTAAAATTTAGGTTAGTTGTATGGGAGGAGTATTTGCTGTGAGGGGGAGACACTGGAACAGGTTGCCCCCAGGAAGGTGGTGGATGCTCCATGCCTGGAAACATTCAAGGCCAAGTTGGATAAAGCCTGGAGCAACCTGGTCTAGTGGGAGGAGTCTCTGCCCATGGCAGGGAGATTGGGTCTAGATGATCTTTAAGGTCCCTTCTAACCCCTTAACATTCTGTGATTATGTCTTCAGTCTCCCAGATGTTTTCAGAATCTGAAATGAAGAGCCGATGAGGACAGAGAGTTCACAGCTGAGGCTTTTAGGCCTCTGTTGTACATGCAAAACAGAGCATTTAAAATATTTTATTTCTGTGGGAAAGTGTCTAAAAAGAGGGATATGTGTCATATCAAAGGGACATTTTGTTCCTTAAGAATTACTACTTTTCACCTTCATAAACTGGGTCAACTTTAGTGGAGTTTTTTATAAGATAGCATTTTTTAATCAGTGTCAATAAGTGCTTGCCTTTTGTAGTACTACTGTAGGTAAACTACCAGTGTTTACACTAAAATTGTGTCTGTTAGTTGCCTTAAGAGTTTTAAATCAACAAATATTTACAACCATATTCAACTGCAACTTTAGATTAGTAATGCCACAGATTCATTTTCAGGTTCATTGGGTATGTTGTATCTGAAACCCAAAAGCCTATGTTTGGATAACACTTGTTATCCAGTTGTTATCCTAGACTTTATTTTTTGAACTCAAAAAATTAGTCACATGTGCAAAAGAATGCCTGCAAATCAGAAAAAAATCTGGTATAATTAGACCCATTAGTATTTTTTTAAAGATCTAGATGGAAAAATAACATTTACATAATGTAAAAAATGGGAATGGTAATGTAAAATTAATGGGAAATGTCTCTTATTTCATGCACAATGTTATGGATACTTAAAATCTGAATGGAGAAGAGTATTTTATTAAAACCTTTGTTATTAATAGAAAGCTTGTCTCTTCTTACATTTCACCTTTAAATACGAATGTGGTACTAGGAAGTAATGAAAAATCCAACCATCTACTTTGAAGAGCTTGTAGAACTGAGGTGATGGTGAGTGTTAGACAGATAAGAAAATTTAGCACAAGATAGAGACAGAGATGGACAAATGCCAGGATAAACCAGTAGCATTATACAGAGATAATATATCACTCTTTTCATAGATCTACACTTATTCACCTTGGGATACTCCCAATTATTTTTAGGACCTTACTCATTTCCTAGATGACAGATTAGAGATGTTACATTGTCAAGTCCTTGTGACTAGGGAAGGAAAGTTATGGAAAACCCCTGTGTCCTTCTGCTTTCTTTTATCTCCTAGAAAATAACTGTCATGTCTCCAGACTTCTAGTCTGAGGTAAAGAAATGTCCAGCTTTGAAATCAAATTAAATAGGTTTGTCCATCCAAGAGTCACAGTAAATGTACTAAAGACCTTGCATGAAAATATGATTTGGAAAAGGCCATGCAGATACTGTTTGCTATTCTTAGTAAGCAAGGTGATTGCATGTTTCAACTTTCACCTTTAAACCAGAAATTGTAATAGCTGACCTTGAACGAAATAATCTCATCACCAAAAATATGCCATTGTAACAATATCTTTAATGTACTTTTAAAAACTATATTTAAAAAGGCAAATTTACTTATAAACATATTATATCATCTGCACCTCAATTTCTTCTGTGGAGCTAAAGGGAATTTGACAAAGGAGTTGAAATCTCTTTTTTATATTTGGAAAGTAGATTTCTGTAAAAATCTGAGAGATAATCCAAAAGCAAAATATCTTATTTTATTGAATAGATATAGAGCTTGAAAAAAAGGATTTTGGAAGAGTAGTGTTAATTAAGGAACAGCTACTGAAAACATCAGTATGGTCTCAAAAGAAAATCTCAATCTGAATACAAAATTTAGGCAGAATTAGATGTCTGCAGCACTAAACTGCCACCTATTTTTTATATCATTTGTGCAAACAACTCAACTGCTTTTCAGAAGTATTTTTTTCAGTATCTCAAAGCAGTCTTCAGCACATCTATCCTGCACAGAACAGATGCTCTTATTTTCTGTGGTTTGTAAAGACAACTTACAGAAACTTACAGTGCTGGCAGTCTCACTCACTTTAGATGTGACAGAAAAGAAAGAAGTAAACAAAAGATGTTAAGGGGAAGGAAAGTCAGAGGATGTGATTACAAGATGTAGTAATGCAGGAACCTTGACACTGAAGTAATAAAAAATGGCAAATCAAAACTCATTTGTACATGAAGCTAAATTATTTTTTCAATTAGAAAGTGTCTTTAGATGAAGTCACATTGTGTCTTTAGGCATTTTTTTAAATAAAAATCCTCACCTTAACCTTTTAATTGATTACTATCCTGTATGAAAAATGGCAGTTAAAAAAAAAAAATCAAAAAGCTGTTTGGCAGATGGAAGTTACTATGTTCTTTGTGAAATAAGAGGCTTCAAAGGGGAGTGACAAACAGAAATATGTAATACAAAAAGGGAAAAGGAGATATTTCTACTCTACCTTCCCAGTAGCCTGCTGCAATTTGTCCCATAAGAAGCAGATCTTACAGGACCTTTCTGCTCATGAGTCATATTGACATCATGAGGGTTATTTTTAATAATTTTCAAAGCTCTCTCACAGGGAAGGCTTTGATTTTCCCTGATGAATGCATAGTTGGATCTGCACTTCTCCCACTCACTATACAATGTCCTCCACAAAATTACCTGCATCAACATTGTTGTGGATAAAAGATATAAACATTTTATTATTTTAATGCTTATAGATAGCCTTTCTTTCATATGAGACACTGAAAGTTTTCCTCTGTGACTTTCCAGTCAAAACATTGTACACTGTCAGAATGTTGCAGGCACTTCAGGGGTATGATGTTTTTTTACTTTTTTCAGAAATAGTTTTGTTTGATTCTGTGAAAAATTCTCTTACATGCATTTTTGACTAACTTGTGGTCTGTTAAAGGTTAAGAAAAATGCTGCTCTTAAAAGTTTTATTTTTTCCCTTTTATGGATGAGCACCAGGCTTTAAGACATCAGTGTAAATAGAGTTTCCTGTTCCAGGGAAGCTTGGCTACTGCAGGAGCCCAAAGGTCCTTTGGGAAAAGCTTGATAGGAACTATGAGTTGAATGTGACCTGAGGCTCCAGGAACCAAAGAGCCAGAACTGAGGGAAACACATTTCACAGCCCTTTTGTGCAATCTTAAGTCCCACAAGCACTTCTGGGAAAGTAAACCCTTCATCATACACACAGCATTTCATGCTAGATGAGTACTTATGCTAATGGCTTTTAGAAATCGTTCTGTTATCTGTAGATCTGTGACTTCTTTCCTTGAAGCTCTCTACAACTACAAAGAAAATCAGCAGATTTGCAGTAATGCTGAACATTTATTTCTCCATGGCTGGTAGGCATCGTGCAGTATCCAGTCCAAATTGCAGTTTTGCATTCAACACTTTTAGAAATTTTCTGAAGAAAGTAGACTTGAATTCCTACATGAATTCTGTTCCATTAGAAATGCTAATTTATCAGAACTATGTATTTGTTTTTTCAGAACTCAGTGGCATTTTTTTCTCCTCCTTTTCTCTCCCTCTCCAATTTACAACTGGGCAGAATTTGTGCGTGCAAAGAAGAAAGGAGCAAAGCAAGCTGGGCAGGGGAGATGATTTACTGTGATGCAGAGCAACCACCACACTTCTGTGTTCACAAGGTTGTTTGTGTGAATATCACTTAGCTGCTGCATTTCTTTCTTCACTTGACCGAGTTTGAATTGGAACTCTGCCACAGATTTTCCAATATGACATGAAATGAATCATACAACCTCTAACTCTACTCTTTATCATTTTAAAAGGAGTAATAACACTCAGTGGGTTGTTTTGTTTTGTTTTGCTTTGCTTTGCTTTGTTTTGCTTTGCTTTGCTTTGCTTTGTTTTGTTGGATGTGTTTTGGAAAACAAAGGCATTATCCTCTGTCTCTGAAAGTATTGCTATAATGCAAATAATTAAAACATTAAAATAATTTGGAATGTTTGAGGAGAAACACTCAATTGTTTGTTTAGTGTTTCCATTTGCTTTCTTAATACTGGTTTCTTTCTTTTAGCATTATAAAAAATAATGGTTCAAAAATTAATTAGATTATTAAAAAACTCAAAATACATTATGGAAAAAAAGCAGATAAACATTAATTGAAGGATTTGGAATGAAGTAATATATTCCTACTTTTCTTCATAATTACTCTTTGTGTTGCAAGAAGCTGTCCTTTGGAAATCTGGAGAATAACTTGCATAACTAGAAATCAATACTGTTAAATTACCTCAATTTTATAGTGCTGAAATTAAACAATTATCCTTTTTTGTGACATAAACTTTAAAAATTAATGGTCTCTCTCATTCTCCAAACTTTGGGTATGTTAGGCAGTTTTCTATAAGGGTTATTTATGTGAAGAAAACCATTGGGTGTGTGCTTACTAAAGAGCTCAGTAAATCAACAAAGCTATACATAGCACAGTCTGATGTAGTTACCAGCTGATATTTCTGCAAAGACACTCGAAATGAGGGAGGAAGTTCCAAACTTCCTTATTATTCCAACATGCTGAGCTTGCTAGTCAATAAAAGATTTCCAAGTTTTATTTAGTATATTGGTGGCATTTGGCTGGTTCTAGTGGTAGGTATCCTCTGTTTCCTATTCTTTGTTAGCTATTAACCTTTCATTAGAGCTGCATTTCTGAAACACTCAATTTTTATTATATGAGGTGTAACAACCAAGCTATTTCCATTTAAGCATTCCAGCTACATCCTCTTTGCCCACTAGCAGGCAAAACTAAAATTAAAACTATTATAGGTAATACTGCTTTCTTTTGCCTGTTAGCAGAAAGCAGTACTACACATAATAGTTTCATGGAGAGCGTGTCTCTTTTGTGTATGGAATTTGGAGAGCTCTGCTTTGAGGACCTTGTTTTATTAAAGAATATTGAATGCAAAGGGGATATTAATCCTAAATGTTGCATGTCTTTGGAGTTCTCTTTTCAGGCTTTCCTTTGCATCATCATATGTCAGTCAGCTTCTGCAAAACCAGGCAATCTGAGGTGAAGAATAATGAAAAAAAACCCCCAAAATACCCCCAAAGAAACCAGGCTAATGGGAAAGAAATGTGGCTAATAATTTAACAAAAAACTCTGTTGGCACAACGGGGAATAAAACAAAAGCAAAATGAGTATACTCATGTAAGTGGTTAGAGCAGTCATGTGACTAAATATATCCCCTTTGACTAGAATGGGCATTTATTTAAACAAAGTAAGAAATGTATCATCCTATTTCTAACACATGAGAAATACGAGATTGAGGAAAAATGCTAAATAATCCACTTGGATGTGGCTAAAATGTCCTAGGAAAGCAACAGGCAAAGAGTGATTAATAGATAGCAGAGCTGACACTCATAGAGAGATTTAGTGGAAGACTGTTTCCTACCTGGATGGAAAATAATTGTATAAATTTGCTATTTAGCTCCCACCTCTGGTCTCTGAAATGCAGTTTTCAGCTCTGTGCTGGGGCAGGGTATCAGCACATTCCCAGCTGTGTAACTGTCAGCCAAGCACACGTACCTTTTTGCATCCTTTTATTTCCTTGCTTAGTAGATGTGACTCCAATCTAAGAACTACCTTGTTTTATACAGTGCATAAAGGTATTAACAGCACCTTGAACTCAAATTAAGATTTTAAGGTAAGAGGGTTAGGATATATTAGAAGACATGGAGTGGTACTGACAGAATTTTCCCTTCAAAAATGCAGAGGCAGTTTAATTTTCCAGACATGAAAACACCCTAGAATTGCTGTCATGGCAAAAATTAAAGGCTCTGTAAGTTAACTGTTAGGTTCTTCTTGCTAACATATTCTGTGGATAGTTCATTTTAATTTCCTTTTATTTTACTACCTCTCAGATTTAAAAGCAAAACATTCCTTTTCAATTTTGTCAGGCAGAAGAGGAGTTAGCACCTTTGCAGTAAGTTTTGAAGTTATTGATATAGGTGCTCCAAAATAAACAGCAAATTCCTGAAGCTGGAAGTTTTTCAGGGTTCTGCTTATGCACTGCAATCCTGGATAAAAGCATGTTTGGCTAAATCTGCTTATCTTTTATGCAGATAGTCGGGTTGGAATTGCTATACAACATTGTTGCCAGGTATTTCTGAAGCAGGAATGTAGATACATTGTTCATAAACTCTTTGGATTAAAATTCAGTAATCTCTCACTTAAACAGCCTTAGAAGGAGTTCTTTAGCACAAAATCATATCAAACAACAAAGCTTGCTAGAGTACAGAAGGCAGCATTTGATCATGGGGGTCCAATTTAAAAGCTGTTTTTCATTACAGTGTGTGTGTGTGTGTGTGTGTGTGTGTGTGTGTGTGTGTGTTAGAGTATAATATCTATTGAAGCAGAGTTGAAAGACTTCTGCAGAGAGTCTTGACCTTAAATGATACTTGCAGAAAATATTTTGGGTTTTTATAACTTTGATTTCTACTCCTTACACAGAATCTTCTGTGTAATATACCTATTAGAAAATAAATCCTGTGGATTTTTTACTATTCCATTTTCACACCGTTTTTTGTAAATCTGTTAGCAAATGTTTCATGTTGTACTTGGTCATAGACAGATTCTCTAGGGAAGAGGTGTTTGAGCATAAGAGCCTATAAAACAAAACTATCTACATTTCGTCATCTGGGACACTGAGCTCTCTTCACACCTTCAAAGAGGCAGTGTGTGTTTTCTTATTCCCATACTGGTGTAAAATAAACAAAATTCCATAAATGTGCTGTTGCAATGTCAGTTTCATCTGTTTCAACAATAGCTGTTGTGTGAGATATTCTTTGCAGTTAAACTCATCACTGACTTGATTCCAAATATCTGAGGGTAGTAGTCTGAAATAAAATTCAAATGTCAAGTCATAGGATTCACCCAGAGCCATGTTTTTATGTGGACTGTGGCATTGGTCTCTTTAGCAAGTGGAAAAAGCAATGACTGCTGTTGTGAATATACCTGCCTAAGTATAGCAGTGAGTTGTTAAAACTGAGATTATTACCAGAACTTTCTTTTTAATTGCTGTACACACAAATTTTGGAACCATTCGTGATATGTTCTGGGTAAAAAAAGAAACAACAAAACACTTTGTAAGAGAACTAAAAATTCTCCCTAGAAATTTCTATACAATAAATCAACTGGTATCCTTTCTACATAGTCAACAACAACCTGAAAGCCAGTATAATCTTCCATCATACTTATTCCTATGCACATCCATCTTCTGAAAAATATGAATTCTTCCAATTTGCAGTTAAACCATCACAGGCCATTTTCTTTTCTTTGATTCCTCTAATTATGGGAAGCATGAGAAAGCTGACCTTCCCTTTCCTCACCCTCTTCATTGTACATCAGAAGCTGGTATTTTTGTCTGCTGCACTTCAGACAATGTCAAAGTGGAGGGGATCAAAAAAAAAACGAGAAAAAGAAAAACAATAACTAGGGTTGTCTGCCCATCCTTCCACTGTGTGAACAGGGAGGGTCAGAAGCAGTACTTTTCATGGGATTTCATCAAGGCTTAACAAATTCAAAAATATTGTTTTGATACCTCAGTAAATTGAGTGATTTTTTTTGGGGGGGGAACTTTTAGAAGCACTTCTCACTTATGCATTACTGTACATAGAACTGGCACCAATGAAAGAAATCTTTTTGGTTTAAATACTTTAGATACTAAAGCAAAAGATGTTTTGGCTTCTAATACTCAGATTCATAAGCACAGTTTTAGAGTCCTTTTTTATACGGTTGGCTGATAGATATGGACATATTTTTTAGTGTTGTGAGTTTCTCATTAATTGAATTGCTGTAGTGTTATTTACTTTGCTAGGAAGTGTTCTGTATTTTTACTTGAGTAGAAAAATGGTACCTATTTCCCAAAATTCTTAATAACATGAAAACTAGTTTTACTGTTGTTTTGCCATTTGATGATAATCAGGCTTTTTGGGAGGTATTGTGTCTGTGACTCAATATGAAGTCATCTTTTCATTATTTTGCTGAGAATTTTTTTTTAACTGTTCTAAAATGGTGTGTGTCTAAAATGGTAGTTATACATTAAGGTATAAGGTAACTTCAAAGACAGCTTTAAGAAACATGGGTTTAAATTTTCTTTATCTCTGTCACTAAGTTTATTTGTTGATTCTGAAGGAATTAAATTGATAAATGCAGTGCTCAGGTAGCACCCTGTGACATTTTAACCTGGGTTCAAAGCTTCTCTTGTGGTCCAGCTCCCTCAAAGAACCTTTGATGTTCTTACATTCATTCACCCCTCATTTGCTATTGTCTTAAGTATTTACCTTCTGGAGTTTATTTAGGAAAGGTATTCTAGGATGTAGCAGGGTATCTTAAAACAAAACTTTGGTAGGATAGAGATGCTTACAAAGATGTTACTTACCTGTGATCTGTCATGTACTTACATGCAAATTACTAGGTAAATACTAAACCTATATGATTCTGGATTATTAAATGGGAGGAAGAAACTGTATGTTTCCTTGAAAGATATTTCTGTCATTTTCTCTTTGGGATGGTTTTCAAATTTGAGTATTGATTTTAGCTTTTTTAACTTCAACATTTGAATTAGAAAACAATTCCTTGAAACTAATTTGAAAAATAAAGTTTTCAGAATATACTTACTTTGTGTAGCCCTTATAATTTTAAATATTAGTTTTTCACAGCTTTGTGTGAGTAATTAGTAATATGTGTGTGCAAAAGGTTTATTCTCTTCTGTTCACTGGAAATACTAAAGACCTCATGATGCATTTGATATCAAAGCTGACTGGAAGATCTCCCTTATCTTCATTGTAAGCCTGACCAATGGGACCGATGCATATTATGCATGAGGTTGAAAATTAAACTAGGAAGAAGTATCATGATCCCAGTGTGCAATGCAAAATCAGATCTGGACAATTACAATGTTTTCTCAAGGGGAATACTGTCAAGAGATTGCTTGCATAATTCCTGGGTATAAAATCTATTTGTTCTATTTTATTTTAGAATTGTTCTGTTTCCAATTCCTAAATGAACAAGGCTGTATTATGATATTGAGATGGTAAAATAAGAATTTAAATCTAAATGAAGATAAATTTGCAAGTTCGAAAGTCAAAGATAAATATTAGCATCATTTTTCATTTCATTCAGAAAACTGAAGGCTAAAAGGAACTTCAGGGGCTGACTAGTCTTCTTTCCCCTCACAGCTTGCCCAGAGAGGCTGTGGAGTCTCCATCCTGGACTGGGTCTAGGTGGCTCTGTTGGAGCAGGAGGGTTGGACCAGATGACCTCCAGAGGCCCCCTCCAGCCTCAACTATTCTGTGATTCTGTGACCTGAAGCAAAATCAGTTGTAGGTGTGCCATTTTTAACAGGTATTTTAAAATGTATTTGATCTCTATTTGTAAAAACTGGAATGCTTTGTCCATAGGCAGTATATTCCAACACTACCTTGTCTTCAGCTTCTTTGGAGCATTTTTCTTACCATTAAAGCTTATTTTTCTTAATGCAGGTTAACTATGTAATGGTTTTCTGTCCTATCCTCAGTAGATATTAATCTAAACGGAATCAGCTGTCTAGGGAGGTGAAAACTCTTATTTTGTCTTTTTGAAGGCTGCTTCACAGGCTGGAGAAAACATGCATAGCTACATAGCCCAGCGTGGTGGATTTTTAATCTTCTTTTCCTATCAGCAGCATGATATTCTTGACTGGTGGTTACCTGTCATCTACAATTACCCCTTTAAGACCTTTTTCTTTGATATAGTTTCTTATTTTTATGTTCCTCATCTTTAATACAGATTATTCCAGCCTTACTAAAATACCTTGAATTTGTTCATGTTGAGTTTTATCTTACCATGTTTAGACCGTTTGTGTAAATTTCAAGATAATTTTAATTATCCATGTTCTTGAAATTCTTTATGGCCCTCCTCACTTTCTGGAAGTTTGTAAGTTTAATAAATATATAGCCTTTTCAATCAGCTTGGGAAAAAGTATATTTTTTGTACTGGTTGATCCATACAAAACTTTAGTCTAGAAATCCTTCCATTTTGATAGTGAGCCACTGATAAACGATCTCTGATTTTTGTTTTGCAAAGAAAATACTTATAAAAAATTTACTGTTGAAATTCTTCTCTGTGTAAGTTTTGCTACAGAGGAAAAAAGATATTTGTGAAACTTAGTGCAAACAACATGTGTATCTCTCACAATTATATGTACTTACAGAGAAAGGATTCAAAATTTCTATGGAAATTATATATATAGAGGAACCTTTATATGTAATTGTATGTAGTTGTTGCTTGGAAGAGGGGTATAGCTGTAGTTTAGTAATTCACAACTGGAATTAACCAGAGCTTAAAAATATAAAATTAAAAAAAGACACCTTTTTTTTTCTATTTCATGGGGGTTCTTCCTATTTATCTTTAACAAATTATTTCAAATCCCTTAGTTAAGAGCCTAAAATAAGGCAGTATGAAGTCACTGTAAACAAAATTATAAAGAGCCAAAAGAAATTATCTAAATTGTAATTTTACCCATACTTAGTCAGCAGTACTTAGACAGCAGTAGAATAACTATAAAAAAATTAACTGACTACTCATTATTTGCTGCTCTGCTTTTCTTTTAATTAGAGATGTTGGCACAGTTTTAAAATCAGTCTTCAGCTTGCCATTGTGCTTTTTGTAGTGAAAATAATGGAAAAAATAGGTACACTAGAACTGGGTATGTAGACAAATGTAGTAAGCAGTAAGTAGTGATTTATATCCTATAGTGTATATATATTTATTTAATGTATATATATTTATATCCTATAGTGTATGTATGCCATCTTTGTTCCTTGTGAATTGATCGCAACTTTGCAGTCTTCTAGCTGGAAAAACTAAGTTTAAAAGAAAGGAGAGTTAAGCTGCAGTTCTAGAACATCTCACAGGATATATAGTAGAAGTGAAGGTTTGAGTCCTGCATGTCTCAGTTTCTTTTGGGCTTACTGATTTACCCTTTTCTTGATTGACTGTAATCAACCTGTTATTGCTAATCCCTGACTAGGCACCCTACCAAAGACAAATCTGCTAAAGACTCCTAATGATGCTCTGATTCTGCCAGTTTTAAGAGAAATGTGGGAGAAAGGGAGTCTAAAGACAGCCCCTTTAAGTTCAGTATGGAACTACACTAGAAATTTAAAAAGAGAAAGGGAGAGGCACCTGATCCATGGCTGCCTTCTGCTCTGCTGTGACGCTGGACAAGTTAGCTAGAACATTTGTTTGTCCTGAATTCCCAAAGAACAGTGTTAGTAATGCTGACATATCTTTGTAAAGCATTTGTCGGGTAAAAAATAGTATTTAAGTGCCTTTTGGAGTGAGATGATATAAAAAAATAGCTGGGTTAGAAAAAAAAGGCATGAATATTTTCATTCCAGAATGTTCTTAGTTACAAGGTAAGAGCAGTAAGCAGAAGTCTCATAAACATCACTTTTAGTTGACCTTCTAGTGTTTCAGTCACACACGAATTCTCAAGGAGTGTTGTATCTCCTTAGAGTCTTGCTCTAATTCTTAATATAATGGCCATTTAGCTTGTGAGAAAGAGCTGAAGCTGCAGCTGCTTCTGTGATCTTGGTCTGCTCAGTTGTAGGCCCTTGAAAATCTTCTGAAATGGCAGAAATCAGCTTCTTTCTACCTGGACCATTTTTCAGTTATACTTTCAGTTATTCCATGGAACGGAGGTGTGGCCAGAGCTCATCCTCTTAGGTTTACCAGAAAATGCACTTAAACACTTGAAATCAAGGGCTTTGGACTTTTAATAATTTGTTGTTGTAAAATTTATAGAATTGATTTTGATTTTTCACTTTCTGGAGAATCATCTTAGTACTGTGAACTTCACATCCAACCCTTCTTGTGAGATTCAAGCTGGTTATCAATTTTTTTAATTACTTTTACCCCAGAACAGTGGACAATAATTGGTTCTTGAAAGAAAATTTCCCTAGTGAATGTATTACACTTTTACTAGGATACCTATATTGATTCTGGCTGGAAATTTAAAAGGCAACCTTGAACACTTTGTGATCTTCACAGTGGTATGTCCAAATTACTTCTGGTGCCAAGTACTGTATTTAATCCACATTATTATTTGAATTCTTTCTGTTAAAATATATTGAATTAATTATTTACTAAGTCATATCACTGGCATTTGCAGAGATGGAAAAATATTTTTTCACAGTATCTCTATCAAGTTTTGTCATACATATATGTCTTTCTACTCACCTCTCATTTCAGTATTGCTAGATAGCTTCCGACCTCCAACTGTACAAATAATGACTTTAATGTGTGGCTATTCTGTGCATGAAATCACATTAAATATATGTGAACCTCTAAACTTGTTGTGTGGGTAAAGATGAGCAGTAATCCCATTTGTGAAAGCAGTGAATAATCAGCAGTCTTTGTCCTTATCTTTATAATAAAAAGTTTATTCTAATCCTAATTAAGTGTACATCTCTGTACTTCAGTATTACATTTGAAGTTTTTGTAAACTATGTCATTACAGCTATCTAAACACTCACTGCTTACAGTAGAATAATAAAAACCCTGATAGTTTCTTACTATAGCACTATAAGAAAAAATACATGTTCTATACCTCTTCTGGTCACTCTGATTTTAGTCCAATGAATTCAACATGTGAAAGTACACCTGTAGTAAGATGGGAAAGTATTTCTACAAAGGCTGTGCAAGTAATCTTCTGCTTCTGTTTCAGACATCATCTGAACATGTTTAACAATCTACCAGTTTTCAAATACAGATTTCTTGAATTTCTATTTTATTGAAAATCACTAGCAAAGAAAAAATGGATTTGACTAATTTTTCTCTTTGAATAATAATTCATGCTTACTAATCATTTACAGGTAACTATGAGCAGAAGTAGTGTGTTTTGTTTAAGAAAATTTTGAAACAGGAAATATGAAATTTCACATCGAACCAGCGACACAAAAGGCCCTGGTTTATAAAGACATGCATAGAATCAATAATCATACCACCAAAAGATCTGTAACTTAATTCTTTATTGTAAAGATTACCTGTTGAATATTTTACCATTTTGTGTGTGCTTAACACTAAGAGCTCTTCTGAGCCAAAAAGCTGTATGCACCTGAGAAAGGGATTTCCCAGATTCCATACTCATTCCTGTATATAATTGAGTATGTGAATATCTTTATTTAATGCTCTTGTTTCAATTTCAGATTAACTTGGTGCTGCTGTAAAGTGAAGTTCTGGTAGGATGGCGTCTATCCAGCGATGTCTTGAGATTCAATATCTATGATGGACAAGTAAGACTCCATTAATGTGAAACCTTTCCAAAAACAAGTAATAGACCCAGCATGAGATCTGTAATCTCACCTTTAAATAAAAATCAGTTGACTGTATTCCAGGATGTTTCTGAAGCTACAGACTACAAAGAAAATTCTAAGAATTAGTTTTTTAAAAAATTGTATAGCTGTTAACTAATGTAGTATAATTACTTACCCAGATCAAATTTTTGTGGCTTGGATTTTGCTATTGAATTAGTCTGACAAGTGGCAAAAAATATGTGGTTGCACTATTGCAAACCTAAAAGGGAAATTTTAAAATGACTGCACCAACAAATATGCCTTCTATGGAAGTGAAATAATCAATGGGGCTTGATTTTTACTTATCAGTAGTTCAGGTCTGTGCTGTGGAATCTACTGACTGCTGCTTCACAGGATCTGAGAAAAGTGCTGAGGAAATGTATTAATCAGTAATTAGGAAACAAACACGAACACAGAAGGATACAAAAGCAAAAGTAGTAACTTATTAATATTTCATTATGTTGATGGAAAGAAAAGAAGATGGATATCAGAAGGTATGAAACCATAGATAATCTTCTAGTGCCAGAAGCACATGCTTGCTGATGTAATTATGTCTTCACTAGCAAGATTTTCCTGTTTAGATAGGCAGCAGGGCAGTTTTGCTGCTAAACAGATCTTGTGTTTACCAGGCCAAAGATTAAAAAATAAACCAAAACAAAAGCCAAACAAAAACCTGAACCAAAAAATCAAACCTGCCAGCTACAAATAAACTCACTTTTACAGCTCTGCCAGGTTCTGAAAGTTGCCAAGGGACCTCTGTGTCATGCCTGTTCCAAACATTGTGTACACACACAGTCTGGCCCTGGAAGGAGCTGCAAGTCCTTCCTGAGCAGGACGTGTTCCAGTGTTAGCTATAAGCTCAGACTTAATTCTGTGCTTAGTTGAAATGCAAATTATATCACTAAAGTTCTTCAGCTGGACTTTAAAGAATGTATGAGATACACTAATAAATTAGAAGCCTGATTCTCCCCTTGAGGAAAGTTAAAGAGAGAAGAGTCTTTCTTTGAAAAAAAATTATTTTTCTATTGAAAAAGCAATACTTTTCTTGCAAGAACCTGGTTTAAAGTATTCAGTGTCAATATAAATACAATCTAACAGTAACAAAAAATCTACCTAGGACAGTATAAAATGTTTACCTCTGTCAGTGACATGCTATAGCTACATGACTGGTTTCTCTCAGACACCTTCCATTTGAAAGTGTAATGTAGCAACTCCTTCAATAAAGAACATTTTGTGCTGCAGAAAGTACTAATCAAGCAGCTACAAAAATCCTTTACACTCTGTCCTTTCCTGTTCACAGTATGTCCATGTGGCTCCCTTAGTTGGCAGCTACTCCTCCCAGCAGCTGTAGAGTATTTAATGGTGTAGTTCTGAGGCAGTTTGGCTCAGAAGGCAGGTTGGCTGTACTACAAATGTTGGCTTTTGGGGAAAATGGGCTCCCTCTGGTGAGTGGTTGAGTGGTTGTCAACTGAACTACCTTCGGTCTTTTGAGTTGTCTTAGTTCAGATTTTATTTTCAAATGGTTCTCTCGTGGTGCTTGAGCACTTGCACGTTCTGACATATAATGTGTTCCTGGCAGCTGTCAACACTCATCATCTTTATTTCCTGGAGTAGCAGAGGACTTGCAATATAAACCTTGCAATTTTTCACCAGCTGGGAGGGAAGGCTAGGCGACTGCTGCAAAGAGATGCCTATGGAAAGTTAGGTATTACAATGTGTCAGATAATTTTGGTGCGCCTCAGTTCCAACTCTGGCCTTTGTAGTTGGTTAATATTTCTTAGGTATTTTTCCTTTTATTCTGTGCTGAGTGACTTACTACCTTTACTTTTTGCAGGATGCTGGTGTGAATCAAAGAAGCACGAATATGCAGTCCTTTTGTGGCAAGTCTATTTATACACATGTAAACCCAGAAGTTAAAGTTGCCTAGTAATCCACATTGCTTCTTCAATTTAAGCCTCTCAGGCTGTGATGATAGAGGTCTGATGACACTGTACATCTAGTCCTACATAAACTATCTCCTAAACAAGAGTTGATTCATTTTTAAAAAACTGAAAAGGCCATTAAATTTGTCATTCAAGCAAGGTTTCTAAATTAAATCTTCATCCAACTTATATCTAGAACTCAGTTAAGCAGGCATCCTATCTTAATGGAATAGGTAAACTGGAGATAGCTGGGTAGAAATCATCTTAGATCTTACAGGTTGTTTGCAGTGGCAGTGAGGATCTCTAGTCCTTGATCTAGCTACAGAGAAAGTTTATTGAAATTCCTGGTCTTCTTTTTTAAGTTTTCTGTTCTGTGTGATAACTGCTCTCTCATCCTTTCAGTAAATACCCTTCAAAGGGGTTGTGAAGATAAAAAGGTGATGTTAAGGGGACAAAGCAGGAGGAAAGGGGACCTTCAGCCTTGGGCTTTATTCAAACAGAAATAAGCCAGGCAAGCGAAACAGGTGTGACTGCTGAACTGCAGCTAGGTAGTTCTGAACACACCTCAAGCCCAGGAAATAATGACTGGATCAAAAAAAAACCCCCACTTCAATTGTTCATCTTAGCTTGGAGGTTTGTGAAGCCTAGCTGTCTTTTTTATGTTGCTACTTATTGTGCCAGACATGTTCCCATGATGGGCTGTTTCCTTCTCTCTCACAGCTCAGGGGCAGTCAAAGGTGTTCAGAATACTGAATATTAATTGTTCTAGGCAGAGAAATGGTAAACTTCATTGTGCCCAGTAGAGAAAGCAGATGTGTGTCAGTGAAAGTACTGAGTGTGTTTCATGTTAGAAACATGATCAGACTACTTTGGATTTGGAAAATGTACAGATGTCTTTTTGTTATAATCTGAAAATTTAAATTATATTTAAATGGAACCTAATTAGGATTTTAATTAATATTAATAAACTAATAAGAAAACAATGAATATGAAAATTAAAATTCACTTTCTCCATGAAAAGTACTAAAAGAAAATCAATATCATAAAACAAAGCTGCAGCTATCAAGAAATGAAACCAAATTAATTTCTCAAACGTTCCAACTGCCTGATGAGGTCTTTTTCTTTTTGTAGTTTATTTAACTAAATAAATGCCAAGTGTTATCTGTTGTACACTTAGTCACTGAATGTAATTGCAAAGATATGATGAAAATCCAGAACATTTCCACTGGACGCATTTAACAATTAAAACCTTAATTTGTTTTTTTAATTTGCTAAACAATATCAAATTTATATTTTGCTTATAGAGAATTTTAGGCAGGTAATAGAACAGGTATTTTTAAACAACATTAACATTGTTTCTAATTTTCTAAAATTATTAATTTATTTTAAAATAAATGTATCGTATTGTCCATTTTGGAAAAAGGTTTAATCCATCTTTAGTGTTGTTGAGGATCTAAATCCACTCAATTTCTGTCTGATTTTACCTGTTCATCACTGCTGGTTCATCAGAACTGCAGATGGGAAGACATTGGCATTTGGATTTAGTCTTCATTTAGTGTCTGTATTAGTACTTCTAACTTACTTCTGCTAAACAGCTAGCATGGGATTATTTCCTTATGCTAAAATCACTGATCCTGTCTTCTGTGACCATAAGCAATTGGCATGTTGGAAGTAACTGCCCAGTTCCAAGCCCAGCTACTTTTTCATTTGTATAATAAAACACTTTTTTTCTAGCTAACGACAAAGAACTTCACCCTTTGAAATTATTCTAAAATACTGTTGCCTGCTAAATAAAGCAATGTGTAGATAGTTATTACAGGACTGCAATAGCATTATATACAGTGTAAAACCCACCTTCTAAAGCATACCTATGATATTCAGTCTCCTCGCCTTAGAAAGGGTATTCTAGGAGCTGAGTTATGTCAGTGAAGCAATTTTTTTTTCACTTCAGTGTAACTGTGGTCAGCTTTTTAATTCTATAGTTACATGACTTGTCCTTGACTAGTCCATCACTTTGTATCTAGCATGTCAGAATAAATCTTACAGTAGAACAAGTTAGCAGTAGCTCCTCTGACATAAAACCAGCATAAATACAGAGGCTAGGCCAAATTGCCTAAGTCAGATCAGATGTCTGAACAGTTGGAGTGGGTCCAGCATTGTATAAAGCATTCCTTTTTTTTCTTTTTTTTTCTTTTTTTTTTTTTTTATTTAATTACTTGTATATACTTAAAAGTAATAGAACTTCTGTTCTTGGAAATTCAAGTGTAAGGGGGTTCTAACTGGTCTCAGCTATTGTACTGCTTCATGGTCCGCAAAACTCATTCTCAAACCAAGGGGCACCAAAACCGGAATGAAGTTGGAAACTCATGTAATCAGACTGTTGACACTTTATTTTACAAAGGAATATGCAACAGGGCTGTGATATCAGTCTCTTTATATTAAAGAAGTATGTTAATTTATTATATAAAGGATGACAAGACAGGTCTAGATTATGCTATTTGAGAAAAGTGTCACTTCTATGCTTTCGTCAATGAAAATAATGTTATTTCAGCGTCATTCAAACTTGTTTGGGTCCACGTATCGTCTGTCTGGCAGAGGTATTACAGAAGTACCTAGCATTCGTGTCAGTTAAGCATGTCCCTTCCCACTGGTTCCCATACACTTGGTTTCTGCCTTCAGACGGGGGCAGGGAAGGCGTTACAGGAGCCTTAGAGCCAAGCCCAAGCAGCCCCGTTAACCCGTTCCTAGAAGAAGCCATGGTCCAGGCTCTCTTCTGCCCAGCAGTCCTCTGGGACGTGCACCCATCAGAATGCACCGAAAGTTTCATTGAAAAGCCATTTCCTTCAGACTAGGAAGTTTTCGGACCGTCCTTAACCGCAGTGCCGCGGGTACAGTGCATGGCACTATGTAGTTGAAAGAACGATGATGGATGGCAAGATGTATGTATATGTATATGTATATGTGTAAAGAATGTATTTCCTAGCACCGAGAAAAAAGGATGAGAGAAAAAAGACGGTAGTCCACGGCTCTCCTTCCTCCTGTGCGTTCGCCAGCCGCAGGGCTGAGCCTGCCCAAAGGGAAACACCGCAATCCCTGCCCTACCCCGCGGATGGGGGTGGGTGGGGTGCATGCTGCTGAGTCCAGGGCCCCGGTGTAGATAGATAAACGCACGACTTTTCTCTCTATCTCCTTTCAGACTTCCCGCTTCAACTCGGCATCCCGGGGCTGCGGGAGAGCGGGCTGTCCCAAGGGGGAGGCAGCGGGAAAGGGACGAGCGGGGCCGAGCGGGGTCCAATTCTGCCGGCCAGGGCACATCACCTGGCAGGGGGGACCCCGCTCGTGTCCGCCGGGAGGCGAAAGCGCTCTTACCTGGGAATGGGAGTCGCGCTCGTCCCGCTCCCCCCGCCGGACTCCCTTCAGTCCTAAAATGCGGGGACACCGTTGCTAACACCCCCCTAAGCACAGATGCAGGGAGCTCGCTGTGCCAGGCCGTGCTGTCCCACAGCCAATTGCCCGAGCCCGCGGCGACGGGACGTGACTCCAGCCAAGCGGCTCCGCTTCGGATGCTGAGGGCAGTTGAGAGCCACAAGCTTTCCTCGGGTCTGTGTGCATTTGCTGGAAAGCAATTTGCAGATTAAAGTGAGGCAAGCGAAGTAGTAACTTTCTAGATGCTGGGGACTACTACTTTGCTGTAAAGTAATTAATGGTGTTTCCATAGTTCGAGTTTCTGAAAGGGATATTTTTCATTTTTTGGGTTTTGATTTTTTCCATTCAATAGTGAGTCCTTCCTGACCAGGACCTTTGCAATACACTCACTTTCCTAACGTAAAGTCCCAAAAAGCCTTCATTCGGGGAGATTCCTTGCACTATGCAGCGCTGTCGGGCTCGGCTGCTTTCATTTAGTGGTTTTGAATCTCTTTAAAGAGGCAAAATGTGTTGCCTTTAAATACGCGTTTAAAAAAAAAAAAAAAAAAGGCTCTTGTCTTGGGAAACTGCACGATTTGCAGGAAACCCTCCGGATGTTTGCTGCTTTTCATGTGGCATTTGTGGTCGGCTCTGATAACGCTGGGAGCACCACTTCCAACACCGCATTCTGTAATGGACCTGAAATAGAAACACATCTCTTGCCGGAGGATCCCCACTCCGCGCCCCCGCGCTGTGTACCGGCGGGTTTAAAAGGTCAATAAATCAGAAGGATGAACTCTCGGTGGCATTGTTAGGTTGGGAAAGTTAACGAATGACCCCAGGAGTCGTGCGACCACGAAGGTTTCAGGAGTTGTCAGAAGAAGCTCCCTATTAAACGCTGCGGGGAAGTGAAGTCTAACCACAAAGAGCGACTGGACCCAGAAACAGCGCAAGGGCTGCGTTTTTTAAAGTTACAATTCGAAAATACTCGAACAGTCAAAACAAAAAGCTAGAAAATAAGGGAGATAATCTGCCTATGACTACAGAGGCACTTGAAGGGTCACAAACTGCCAACATTTTCTGTACAAACCAGGGAGCTTTTACTTTCTCGGCTTAGATTCAAAACACACCTTTCTTTCTTTGATCCCAGATCAATGAGCTGTAGAAACGGTTTCAACAAATCTCCCTAACAAAGTCAACTGTAGTTGCTTAGCTTATTACCTCATGTTCATTATACAGAAAATTTTCTTTTCTGCTGAAAGTGACAGCCCTAAAAATTGTTGTACGTTTTATTTGCAAGCAGTCCCTCTACTCGCTGAACTTTTTCAGTAACAGCCTCTGCGTGATTTTTTCCCTTGGCTCACTAAAATGTTTCTGCTAATTAGAGTGAAAGGGAAATTTTTGCGTTTTAACAAGATCGACTGGTTTAAAAAAGGTAATATTCTCTGTACTCTCTCCCAAGGTTTAAACTCTTAGTTGGTTAGTCTTGTCCGAGTCAGTAATGCGGCGTGAGCTGGGACCTGCTCTGGGAATCAATGGAAACGGGCCGGCTCACTTAGAGCAGCGCGTGGTTGCCTACTTGGGTTTTGTTTTCCTTGGAAGTCATGTTGCTTAATTCCCTCAGCTGAGTATTTTGCTATCTGCAGGGCAAAAGACACACGCTTTCCTCATGCATGAGTTTTCTTTAAACACGATTCCAATTCTGTTTAATTCAGAATTTTCTCTGGGTTTCACCCGTGCGTCGGTGTGTGACCTGCGTCGGGGCAGCTGGCCTGGGTTTGAGGGCTCTGAATCCCGGCACGTTAGGTCGGGATATGTCACAACCTCAGCCATAAACCAAAGCCATTAGTACACCAGGTACGCCCTAAGGTAGTGTCCCAAAGGCGCTGGACTAAAAACGAGTGAAAGAGCACTCTGATCCTGACGAGCGTTGCTGGTTATCGCCAGTTCTGGGCTGACAGTCGGCTTTTGCAAGCGCAGTGTCTCTGGTAATTTATTTTACAATCAATTCTAAGTGCATAATACTTTTGCAAGAATGGTGTTATTACGTACTAGTTTGAGATTAATTTAAACACTCATATGTGCAGGATCACTGTTTTCACGTCCGCTGCTTTTGACAGCATGTAATATAAGGACAAAAAGCAGGACTGTTTGAATCGCTGCCTCTGTGTTGGACTAGCGCAAGTGTTTGAACGGAGGAAAAGAAAATAAAAACCTTTTGGTTTGGTTTAGGCAGATATCAGTCTTTTGATAACAGTTCCGACTCCTTGCAACAGGGATAAATATGTTAGACTATTATACTGGAAACATATCGCTTGTTTATAATCTCTAAAAAACAGTGGGAAGCAGAAAACTAAATGTAAAAAAGACTCGAAAATTGTCTTCACCGGTGTTAGTCCCTGACAGCTCCTGTCCGCTACAGCAATCTTCTTCTTTTTAAAGTACCTGTCTATCAAGTGTAAAGGAGCAGGCTTTGCGTTGTGCTAAACAGGAAATTCGGTGTTAGAATACGTTAATGGTTATTCTGGCTTCATTCATTTAATTTCAGCGAGAATTCTTACAATATAGGTTTATTTGATCAAAGTGGCTACACAAACAAAGGTGTCCTTAACAAAATAAACCCCTTTGATCTTCAGTATAAAGCTGAGCGGTTTCTCAAATAAGCATTGATGATTTAATAGTACCACATAACAATGCAAATATTAACCAAAGCGTCCGTGAAAACGCCGTATTCTACATTAGTTTGTATGCCAAAGGAGAACGTAAATGGTGCTGAGATAGAATTCTATTTATTCTGAAGTGATGGACATTTTTCAAACATCTGTTTGTAATTACGGTTTATTTATTTGGGCAAATCAGAGAAATCCTGATAACGTAATGACACAAGCAATACGTACTGCAAAAGTCAACTTAATGACAACTACATAAAAGGAATATTTATGCTTTTGACAGACACTGAACAGCTTTATTAGGAAGTACGAATAAGTGAGATAGGATAGATATATAAAACTTTTAATCTGCGGTAGCATCTATGTCTAAGAAGTGAGCTCTACGCAGCGCCGTATGGGGGAAATTGCTCAGAGTAGCAATACATGGTAAGAAGCCAAATTAGAGTGTGAGGCACAGATGATGACTGCCTTCTCCTTACCAAGCTTGGCCATACATATACCAGCAGAGAAGCTGGGAAGCTGGGCTGGAGCGCCTTTGCCTCTCTCAGAGTGTCATAGCGGTATCTCGGCACAAAGGTGAATACTCGCTGTCCCATTCCCTACTTTGTATCTGCTCGCAAGGCTGGTCAATCAGTGCACGGCCTCGGAGAGCCGTGTCTGCGCTGCCCATGCGGAGGGCAGGGCTGAAGCCGGTACCCCCGCTCGAAGGCGCTGCGGACTGCTCCGAGCACACCCGACACGGGTCCGTTGGGGGCGGGGGAGAGCGACGCTGCCCTCGGCGGAGCCGCGATGCGCTCAGGTGCCGGGCCCGCCGAGCCGGAGGAGACGCGGGAGCCGACCCCGACAGTGGCAGCGCTGGGGAGTCACGGCACGCACGTCAGGCTGCGCGCCAGCCACCCGCAGCCCCATTGGCCGCGGCGCGGCTAAAACTACGGGCCGGGTGGCTGGCCGCCGCTCGGCAAGCAGCGAGGGGGTCCGAAGTGCCGAGTGCGTGTCCGTGGGCTGCCGGAGCTGCCGGCTTTGGATGTGCAGTGTCAGGCAGCGCTCCCAACCGATCCGTCCCGTACCCGCCGAGAGATGAGCAGCCCCGATGCGGCTACGCAGCAGCCGACGACCAGGCGTGCAGGGGCGGGCTCCTCCGCTAGCCATCATGATGCCGGCCATGTGCCCGTGGGCAGAGTCGATGAGCCCGCCTGGGCGTGGCGAAGGCGAAGGGCGCGCGTGCGCCCGTCGGGGCCGTCGGGCGGCCGAGCAAAGGGCGATGGCCGGATCCGGCGCCAATGAAGCCTCATGGTGTGCGGAGAAGGAAGAGCGCAAGCGTCTGGCGCAGCAGACCGACCTGCACCACGCGAGCTCAGCAGATGCTGAGTGAGACGCGGGCTGGGCGCGGGGTGCCGGCGAGGCGGGAGCCCCGTGGGACGGATCCCCACGAGAGCGAGGATCCCGGAGACCAAGGGGTCCGGGATGCGGGCGGCGAGGGGGGGACCTGCGGGCTGTCGAGGAGGGGGACCCGTGTGAGGTTCGCGGAAAAATAAAAACCCGGGGGCACAGGGCGAGGGAGAGCACCGCCGGGACGGGTGATTTGTGGAGGTGCGGAGGCTGCGGGCGGGGGCTGGCAGGGTGTGGGTGTATCGATGCTGGGTGCGTGGGTGCCACGATCGGCGAGACGGCGGGTCTGTGACGGTTTCGGGGGGAGGTAAATCGTGGAAGGCGCTGTCGCTGCGGAGAAGCGTCCGTTAGTGGAGGAGCGGAGCGGCTGCAGGGTGC
Source organism: Certhia americana (assembly GCA_018697195.1). NCBI lineage: Eukaryota > Metazoa > Chordata > Aves > Passeriformes > Certhiidae > Certhia > Certhia americana. The sequence goes on from CM031858.1 coordinate 114,132,133, forward strand.
TGCAGCAAAATGCAGGACCACCGAAATACAAGTACCGCGCCGCGGCGCGGAAGCAGGTGCATGAACGAGCTGAAGCGGGTGGAGAGCGGCTTCTGCAGCACGGGATCTTCATCATAACCTGGAGGAGGCCGGCGGCGGAGGCCCGGGCTGGGCAGCGGTGTACGGCGGCGGCGGCATGGCGGCCAGAAGGATGTGCGTGGAGAGCCTGGACTGCCGCACGGGCGAGGCAGGGCTACGCGGCACGGCGGCGGCGGGCGCGGGCCACTTACCGGGACTGTGCGGCGCTGGGAGCCGCGTTCGACGGCGACGGCCTGCGGACACCCGGACCCGCGCCGCTGGACGCGGCGTGAGAGCGAGGCGCCCTTCTTCGCGGCGGGGTCTGCAGGAGGAAGTGCGCCGCTGGTTGCCTACGGCTACGGCCCGCACCCGGCGGCGCAGAGTAACCTGCAGCGGCGGCTGGCGGCCGAGAGCCCTTCGAGGCGACGTCGTGCGGCGGCACCTGCCGCCCGGGGAGGCGCTGGGCAGCAGGGGTGGCGGGGTCGCTGTCGGGCTGCTGGGCTGCCGGCGCCGCTTGAACGCGTACTACGGGCCTAGATGCCAGCCGCCGGGCACAGGATGCGCGGACCGCCGCCGCTTCCCGCCGCCGTCGGGGCAGTGGGGCTAGCCAGCTTCGCCGCCGCCGAGACGGCGCCGTGAACAGGGAGCAGCTGGAGCAGCTAGCCGCCGGAGGAGATGACTGGGCGACGGTGGACCCGCAGGAGTTTCGAACAGTACCTGCGCTTCGCCTGAAAGCACCGAGCTGGGCTGCCCTTCACGGCGCCACGACGCCGACGGCGCTGTCTTCACGCCACGAGGGCGCGGGTACCATCTCGTCGGCCGGTAGGCGCCAGCCGCGCATGATCTACTACTGCGGCTACCCCGACTTGTGGGCGGGCTCGATGAGCACGGCTACGGACACTGGCAGGGGGCGCCTGGCCCCGCTCCTAGTGTAGTAATTATTTGAATCTTGAGAACTGACAGGGTATCCGGACATGCCTCGCGGTTTGAAGGCGAATGAGCCAATCCACTGTCCAGTGGTGCAAGCTGCACACCTGTCCTGACAGTGGACATGAGGAAAATGTTCTGCGGTGGAATCATAATACTAGTGGGCACACGCGAGGAATATCACTCGGCGATCTTGTCAGAGATCATAGGATTTTTGTATGTTTTTACAGTCTGTGCTGGGTTTTATATGATGGATTTGACATGAAATTAATTTTGCATTTTTACATAAAGGGGAAAATAATAAAAACTGGGAATAGTATAACTCGTTACCAGAGCTCTTATGTAGTTTGTAATTGATTGTTGTGACCTTTTAACTATTTTTGCAAGTGTCCTATGGACTAGCATTAAGTCTCCACTTTCTGTAGACTTAGGCTTCTATGCGGTCTCACCAGTACAGAGAAAAATTTAAGTATTTCAGTAAACTCGTTACTCAAGCTTTGTAATTTTTTTCCCCTTTATGGGTGTTCTTTATAGAGACTGATTACTGGGACCTGAATAAAAGAAGAGCAAGAACAGGTTATGTTTTGAAGAGTATAGGAAGCCTTTGCTAAAGAGCTGTGAAAGTATGTTAGGGTTTGGTCCTTTTTAATGAAACTATGCGACCCACTGAGGAGAGGGGGGAGAGTGCTGGTTAAGCAGCTCCTGGGGGAGAGTGTCTTTTTCGTGTCCCTTCGCCGCCTTGCTGGACGGGGTGGCAGTGTATCAGATCCTGCTGCAGAGAACAGAGCTGTAAATCAGGATTCAAAATCAAGTAAAAAATTACGACACGAGCCTCTAAAAGGGGAGACCAGCAGGGAGAGCCTATCTGGCACCCTGCCACTGCGGCCCCTAATCCGTACCTCACGGAGTTTTACCTTTCGCTCACTAAAGAAATCCCTTGAGTCGATGTCGTGCGTCTAGAGATAAAAAATATCTTCGTACTTTGAGAAATGGGCACCCTGCCAATTAAACTTGGGGGGGGGGGGGGATAGATTTTTTTCATTAGATGTTAGCTTAGAATCTGGCTGTGGGATGGGACTGATAAATCAATTATGCTTATTGCTGAAATCTGCGGGGAGGAGGTAACAGTCATTCTGGCTGGCGTTTGCTGTCCTAAGATAAAGGCGGTGAGTGAGCACCGGGGAGGAGGGGGCAGGGGCAAAAGTGAGCAGACTTGCCCACGATTTACCTGTCTTCCCGAGGACTGGGGGAAATATAAAGTGGGTCCGTTTTCAAATTACAATATTAAAAAGACTTAGGTTTTTCCCGTGAAGATAACATAGATCGCAAAAAACCCTGCCTCAATCATAGAGAGTTTGAGAGCAGCCTGTGGCAAAAACTCGAAAGTAATGTAGTACTATTAGTGAGTCTTGAGTCAAAAGGCATTCAGACCCTTAATATTTGTAAAATAGTCTCCCTTAGTTTATTAATCCTCCATTTTACATTTTCAAATCAAGTCTTCAGTTCTAAGAAATACACCCGAAAATATCCATTCCTGTCAATTTTTCATCTCTCCAGCTAGTATATGAATCATGAAATAGGATGATTCTCAGAACAAGACATATATGTTTCTTGATACTTTAATTGCTAAAAGACCACAAACATTACACGTTGAAAATATAGATACATAAACCAGGAAACAAATGGCATGAGAGGGCTTCTTCGTCTGGTTGAGTTTTCCTTTATTATGATATTTAAACTACAGATTAAAATATTTGGTCATTTTTTCTACATGTTCACATCTTCTGTGGGAAAACACTTGACTGGTTTGGAAATAAATCATCAATAAGATTTTCATAACTCAGTCACAATTTCTTTTCAATTTTCCTTTAGATGCGGGTTTTAGCTCCCCTCTTTCCGTCCTCTCACCCCAACTTATGAGACAGTAAGCCTGAAGCCAGACTTGAAGCTGTAATGTGCTCATAATGAAGCTTGAAAACATTCGAATTTTATTTTCTTTTTCTTTCTCTTGTTCTTAATAATAATAATAGTAAGAAGAATACACTTAAATTGGAAATAAATATACACCGGTTTTGGTAAAAATGTTGGCCCACACAACAATCCAACACACCACAAACAATGCCCGAACTGTGTGTGGTGAAGATCGTGGCAAGATCTTCAGCAACCCTTTTCACAGAGCTTTTGCAGACTCACCATCCAAGAAGCATATTTCTGTATGTAGTCAGATGTGTAGCTCTTTTTGTTAGCCTCCCTATGAGAATAACAGTCGGAAACGTCTTTAAATGTCTGAAAACGTGGCGATTGTTGTACTGACCACTAGCATAAGCAAAATATTGCTGAATGTCTGTCAAGCCCATTTCCTCCAAAGCATCTTGACTTCATGATCTAAATGCAAGACACACAAATCTGTCCTGTAGCCTTTTTGAAGCGATTCAAACCTTCCTCGCCCATGGTGTGCGCATAATGATAATAGGCATATTAAAAGTAGAACCCAATAGTGATAATATTTTTTTCGGAGGGTGCTTTCTCGCATCAAGATTCTTGCTGTTGCGAGCGGTGAAAGCATTTGCTATGGGCCCCTGGGAGACCTGGAAGAAAGCCGTCAAGTGTGTGACAGAGACCGAGTGGCCTCCTGGCCTCCTAGGGCCGCACTCTTCAGGCAGGGTCGGATCTGCCACTGCCACTCCGATCCGGAGTTGATCTGCACACAGGGCAATGCGCCCCTGGAAACCGCGCTTATGGTTGTCACTCCAAAAGTAAAACCACAACAAAGACAGGTGGCATCTGCAAACCTCTCTAACCTTTACCCAACCTCTCTCAGTTAAACCAACGGCATTATCAGGGTCGGTAGCACTTCCAGCCCTTCCGACAGGAATGGTGAGTGCGCTTGAAGTGCCATGGAATCACTTATAGCCCCCTCAAAGCCAAAAGGTATTCGCTTTTGTCTTTTGTTTGGTTTTGCGGGTTTTTGCTGTCCGTCTCTCATTAATTCCCAATAAATCCCTAGTAGGTTCGATTTTTCTTTACACGTCAAGTACCTCACGTTCGGTGTCACATTGCAGCTGCGAAGATGTTGGTTGTGATTTTTTTTTTTTTTCTGAGTGAGTTGCGTTTGTTAATGACCGTTTTTTTTGGAGGGCGAGTGATTTCTTCTTCTTTGGGGTGGGGGTTTTTGTTTTGTTTTGTGGGTTTGTTGTTGGGGTTTTTTTTGTTTTGTTTTTTGTTTTGATGGATCTCCTGGTGTGTGTGTGCTGGTGTGTGTATGTGTGTGTGTGTGTGTAGTTTGGTGTGTGTGTGTGTGTGTGTGGTATGCTGAAGTAATGGATAGAAAAGTAATGGACTAACGTGGATAAGAAGAGATTTCAAGGCCATGTACGGAAACTTAAAACACGCGCAAGGTGTCCATACAGGGCAGGCGGCCGGAAAGCTAGGAGATCAAAATAACAACACACTCGCTATGCTAGAAAAAGCGGAAAATGTCAAGAAATGTGGGGTTCGTGACCTTGCAAAAACCCGAAATTATAAATCACCTCCACATAACTAGCAGATTTCTGCCCTATTTCTGTAGCGGTGTCTTTTTCCATTACGAAGACGCGATTAATTGATGAAGACCTTAGCAGCAAATACTGCTGACGACTTTTTCCTGTTACACAAATTTAGTTTCCTTATGCTAGGACAACCCTATTCTTTGTGTTGCCTAGTAACTTCTACCAAGGCGCCGAGAAGTGCCGCACAAAAACCCCTGACAAGTGCTAGCATGCCAGCACGGATCAGGAGCCAAATACCCCAGGCCAGCCGGGCGTCAGGGCGGCAGGGACAGGCATTCGACGCCTTGTGACAAAGCGACATTAGTGTGCATCAGCGTGGTGGCTGACTATCGCTGCACGAGGGCAGAAGCCGCGAGACAGAACTGTGAAACCAGTACTTACAACACCCAAATTTGCTTAACGTTAAACAGTCATGGTAATGTGTGACTAAATAAATGCCAAGAGTATCAGAGTCGGTCGCACTCTTCAGAATCGTCTACAAAAATAGGAATTTCTTTCACCTTCTCTGTGTTTGCGACAGAGGTCTGAAACACGGCAGCTGTCTGAGCGTCTAAGCGAGTGCTGATCACCCAAGGTTCCGCAGAAGTGCTATATTTAAGTATTATAAGTGTATGGTTTAACCTGAAGTAGTCTACTCATAAGGTTTGTCACATAAAGGGACTTCAACTAGATATGAATCTTTCCCAGATCAAATGTTAAATAAATCCCTGTTCCTGATGACATCCTGAGTGATCTTTCTCTCTTGCTTTGGATGCTGCAAAACTGATCCTAGGTTTTGACCGTTTCTGCGGAAAAAACCCCTCAAATTCCACACTTTTAAAGAAAAAAAGAAAAAGCAATTAGTACACTTTCCTGTGCTGTACAATGCAGGTTATGACGCATTTGCAGAGAAAGGGGTAGGTTATTTGTTCCCTCCCTGCTTGCAGGCTGTGCAAAGCCACCCGGAGTCGTGCTGTTAACACTAACCCTAAATGTCTGTTAACCATAATTTCTGATGTTCTGGATTAAGGTACCAAGGTGACTTGTGGCATCCCAGCTCTGAATGATCGGGGCGGCCAGTACATGCTAGATTTATTCTGGAATCGTCAAAGCGTTTTTTATAATTTTTGTTTGTTTTTTGGGTTTTGCTTAATATGTGCTGCTGAATTTCTGTTTGTGCTCGGAAGTCACTCGTACTCAGGGGAGCTGCTGATGGTGATGGATCGATAGAGCTGCTCTAGTGCACAAGCTCGACGAACTCATGCTGACCAGGCGCTACGTATGCCATCTGTGATATGGACTGAGTATGAATTAGAGTGGTGACAAATCCTTGTCGCCTGACGGGATTCGCTGCCGGCCCGTGCTTATCGTCCCGCTCAGCGTGAATGCCCCATTAGGTATCGCTGAAGAAAAACTTGCGGCAAACTCGCAGGTCGGGTGCCCCCTGCCCACTATTCGTCTCTCAATGTCCACAGCGTGCTCTGGCGCGGGGACGCGGGCACCGTTACCGGGAGTAAGTGGCTGGACGGAGGCCCAGCCGTGGTGGGAACATCCAACGGCACTCATTGAGCCCTGCCCGTCAGCCTCGGGGGTGGGAAAAGTCTGCGGTGGCCTCTGTAGAGCTGCCAAAACAACGAGAACGGATCAGTGCAGTGGGGCGCACGGAGGGTGAAGCAAGGGAAGGGGGTTCACTGTACAGGCAGCAAGCAAGGGCAGCAGGGCGGATAGCCAGGCTCAGAGACAAGCACGCTAAATGAAATGCAGACTTGTAGGGACAGGTCGTCGTACCTCGTCTTGGAGGATGTCAACATTTTCTCAAATAATCACTCCAGCTAGCTAGTGGCTAGTTTTTATCCCAGGGAAGTTTAAGGTACGTGTCCAAGGAATAAAAGTGATCCTCTGTCATGTTGTGTATATGTGGCGGGTTAAAAACAGAGTGAGAGACGCTGCTGCGTTGGGACTAAGATACGGATAAATAGTTTTAACTAAAAGAGGATCCTTTTAGATCCCCTAGAAGGAAGCAGGGTAACGAGCGGTGTAAAATAATGGAACAATGTGCCAGAGAAGGTGTAGATGCCCCAATCCGTAGGAAGTGTTCAAGGCCAGGTGGATAGGGCTTGAGCAACCCTGTGGTCTAGTGGAAGGCGTCCGTCCATTGCGGGGGGCTGGAATGAATGATTGTAAGTGCCTTCCCTTCCACTCAAAAAGTTGTACTTACTTCTGCAGTTTAAAGGGTTTTATATCAAATATCTTCACCGAAAATTTTGTCCAAAAGAAATGATCAAAACTGTCTGAATCATTATCATTATCAATGGATGTTTCAGTAGGTATCTTAGCCCCAGTACCTTTCCCAGCCTACAGGCATTTACTTTTCCTGGCTCCAGACCTATGCGACAAGATGAAGTGTCTCTAAACTCGTGTTAAGTGTGCTCTTTGAAAAGAACTAAGACGCATTTATACTCTCAACTTTCAAGCTAAACATGAACACAGGTATCCAAAAAAGAAATTGTACGATGACTTAAATAATTCCTGGTCTCTGTCGCTGGAGAGTAGAGGAGGGTTTCCTCACGGCAGGAATCGTCGAGGATGCGTATCCTGCCTCCCGCTCCCCACTCGGGATTTTACCGCTAGTGCCTGGGAGGGGTAGCCGGCCGACGCTCTACATACACGGCGGAGATAGGCTGTTATGAAAAAGCGCGTCTTATTGAAGGCGAAAAAGGGCGTTAAAAGACCGGCCAAACTTAATAATGAGGGCAGATTTATTTAGCGTTTCGGGGTTTTTGTATTAGTCGTCAGGGGAATTTCTTTTTTATCAAGTGGTACAGGGTATCTCCAAACAACTTCACTCCTGTTTATATTCAGATAAGAGGTGATCATCACGTTAGCACAGATGTGCCTTTCTAGCTGTCCGGTTACTACTGGAGCAAGGAAAATGCACCAAGAGAAACCATCCAGATTGTGCCAGATGTTTGCAAAGTCGCGCGCTGTTTATGAGGCAAACTTTCTCTACATTCATCCTGTTTGAAATATGGCACGATAACACATCTTCGACGTACGCGTGAAAACGAGGGTGTTGGTACTATCGGAAAATAGAACGAAATACTAGAAAACCGAAAATGTGAAGAAGTATTACAGTTATGAGAACGACTCATTTATCAAGAACCTCTCAATACGATGGCCAGTAGGATAGTTGTAAATAATAAAACCTCTCAAGCATCAGCTAGTTTTAGGAAAACAAAAGGTTATCGCCTTTACAATTTTTCTATATTTTCGATAAAAGGAAGTAGGTTTAATTTTGAATAGTCGTGATTGATGAAACCAGCTGGCAAGGACGGAAAAGCACAGAGGAGAGCCTGACGACAAGACGATCCTGCTGGGCAGTGACCTTACAGCCAGATGGGAAAACATCTGTCTCATTTCGCGGAAACTGCCTCGCCATAGCAGAAAGCGCGGATTGCACCGAAGAATCATTCCCTCAGAGCGGCTGGTATGGGGGGAGGGAGCAGAGCCAGGAGCAGCTCTGAGCGGCTCAGGTAGCACTACAGGGTAAGAAGCCAAATTAGAGTGTGAGGCACAGATGATGACTGCCTTCTCCTTACAAGCTTACATCCCGCATTGTACGAGCAGGCAGAAGCCGATTGTGCCTCTCAGCAGTGTAATAGGGTATTCGGACAAGTCGCGAATACTCGTGTCACCTTTCACACTTTGTATCTGCCCGCCAAGGACTGTCCATCAGCGCACGGCATCGGCAGGGCCCGGTCTATGCGATGCCCCTGCGGAGGGCAAGGCTGAAGCCGGTACCGCTCACGAAGGCGCTGCCGGTGCTCCGAAGCCAACACCGACACGGTGTCCCTTGAGAGGCCGCGGGGGAGAGCGACGCTGTCCTCGGCGGAGCCCGCGATGCGTTCAGTGCCTGGCCCCGCAGCGCGGGACGGAGCCGCGGGAGCCGCCCCGCAGGGCAGCGCTGCGGGAGTCACGGCGACCGTCCTGGCCTGCGACGGCCCCCGCCGCACACATGGCCGCGCCGAGGCTCAAATAGGCCGGGCGGCCGCCGGCTCCCGGCAGCAGCGAGCGGGCGTCAGAGGCCGAAGTGCGTTGTCCCGTGGGCTGAGCCGGAGCTGCCGGCTTTGGCGGCGGTCGGCAGCGCGTCCCAACCCGACCGTCCCGTCCGCCGACGAGATGAGCAGCCCCAGATGCGGGCTACAGCCAGCAGCGACGACCAGGTGCAGGGGCGGTGCTCGTGCCACATGATGCCGCGCAATGTGCCGTGGGCAGAGTCGCTGAGGCCCGCTGGGCGAGGCGAAGGCGTAAGTGGCGGCGCGGACGCCGGTAGGGGCCGTAGGGCGGCCGGAGCAAGGCCGAGGCGCGGTCCGGCTTCCCATGAACCGACTTCATGGTGTGGGCGAAGGACGAGCGCAAGCGGCTGGCCGCAGCAGTAACCCGGACCTGCAAAACAACGACGAGCTCAGCAAGATGCTGGGCTGAGAGCGCGGGCCGGGAGCGGGGTGCCGGAGAGCGGGGAGCCCGTGGACGGATTCCCACGAGAGCGAGGACTCCGAGAGCAACCCCGGGTAGGGAATGTCGCGGCGAGGGTGGAGGACCTGCGGGCTGTCGGGCGCGGGGGAGACCAGTGTGGCGGTCGCGAACGGCGGGCGGCGAGAGCTGCGCACGCCGGGCGGTGTGGGGGTGCGGAGGCTGCGGGCGGGGGCGGTGTGGGTGTTATCGTGTTCGGCTTGGGTGCGATCGTGCGAGCGGGCGGTCTTGACCCGGTGTCGGTGGGTTGCAGGTAAAATCGATGGAAGGCGCTGTCGCTGTCGGAGAGAAGTCGTACCGTTCGTGGAGGACGGCGGAGCGGCTGCGGGTGCAGCACATGCAGGACCACCGAACTACAAGTACCGCCGCGGCGGCGAGACGCAGGTGAAGCGCTGAAGCGGGTGGAGAGCGGGATCTGTGCAGCACGGCCTGGCGGAAGGCGGCGGCCGGGGCCGGGCTGGGCAGCGAAGGTGTCGGCACCCCCCCGGCGGCGGCGGCAGGCAGGATATCCGGTGTGCGTGGAGCAGCATGGGAATGCCGCTCGGCAAGAAGGGCTACGCGGCGGCGGCGGGAGGCGCGGGCCACTACAGGACTGTGCCGGCGCTGGGCGCCGCGTTCGACGGCTACGGCCTAGCGACGCGGACCCGTCGCAGATGGACGCGGCGGATCGATGCGAGGAGCCTTCTGCGCGGGGCGGAGATAGGGAGGAGTGCGCGTGGTGCATACGGCTACGGCCGCACCCGGCGGCCGCCGAGTACCGCAGCGGCGTCGGAGGCCGCTGAGAGCCTTCGGGCGCGTCGCTGCGCAGGCACCTGTCCGCCCGGGGGAGGCGCTGGGCGCGGGCAAGGTCGCTGTCGGGGTGCTGGGATCTGCCGGAGCCGCTGCACGCGTACTACGGCAGTGCCAGCCGCCGCGCCGGGGCGCGGCCAGCCGCCGCTGCCGCCGCCGTCGGGGGCGTGGGCAGCCCCCCCCCCATCGCCGCCGCACGAGACGGCTGCCGTGCCGGGAGCAGCTGGAGCAGTGCCGCCGGAGGGAGCTGTGGGCGAGGTAGGACCGAACGGAGTTCGAACAGTCACCTGCGCTTTGCCGCAAGCCACGAGCTGGGGCTGCCCTTCGGCGGCCACGACGCGGCCGCGCTGTCTTCGCCCGAGCGCGCGGGCCCATCTCGTCGGCCGTGTCGGACGCCAGCAGCGCTGTCTACTACGCGGGCTACCCCGACTGGTGAGGGGCTCGCCGAGCACGAGCAAGGACACTGAGCGGGGCGCCGGCCCCGCGTCCTATTAGTAATTATTTGAATCTCCTTGGGACAGTTCCACGAACTTTGTCTGGCGGACATAAGCTGACTATACTGATTATCATGCAGGCTACTAGCCTCTTCGAACTGTTTTTGCTGGGGGGTTGTTACAGAATGTTTACGTCTTTTCTTTTTCGGTCATGCGCGTGATTACTGATGTTTTGGCAAAATCAGCAGTTCACTTGTTTTGCAGAACGTGTTTTTCGTTCGTGTTGAAATGTATCTGTTTTTTGCATTTCCGGAAAATAAATGAATGTACAGCTGCTTCTGTCATTCTTCTTGGCCACGTGGCCCTTGAGTGAAACTACTCTTAAATCGTTCATGCCCTAAGGCGATGCTTTCCGAAGGCAGATAGGATGTGATCCTTTCACCATGACAATGGGTCTAAAACGCCCCCAGGACCAAAGATGTTTTTTTCCCAGGTGTGGCTGTGTTCTTATCACAGCGCTTAATAGTCAGATCTCTCCTGCTGGTCTGTCTCTTGGAGTACAGAACATGTGATTGTACTTGGGTGCATTTTATAGGTTTTTTTCCTTTTGATTTGAGTGCCTATTGTATTTGCATTAATGCATTGGGAAAAAAACTCCAGTCTGCAACAACAGAAGGTAGGTAATTTTGATATACTAATTTTCACGTATGCGTGGAAATTTCTGGTTTTGGAAAATTGTAGTTGAGAAGATGACTTTACTGTACATAGTGATTTTTGTTTGAACCAAAGGATTCACAGACCGGATTGAAGGTGTATGTAGAAATCATGTTTCTGCCACCTACCTTCAAGTCTGTTCGTGCCATATAGTGCCATCAGGTTCATGCTCAGTTTATATCAATGAGGAGAAAAAACAGTGCAGCTCAAGTACTCAGTTACTGTCTGAGTATCAATTGACCATTAAAAGGTTGGGTTTTTTTGGTTTTTTTTGTTTTTTTTGTTTTTTTTTTAGTACATCATCATTCTTATGTTTGCAAGATGCGGGCTGGAGTCAACTTGCAATAATTTTAGTCGAAATTTTCAGATATTTTAATTTGCAAATGACAGTTCAAAAATGTTGTTATCAGAAGTGATAGGCAGTAAGAAATATTTTTGGGTAAGCATGCTTCATCCTGCTTAGTTTACTATCCTACAAAGTTTTTTAGGCTACATTGTGGGTCTTATTAACTATTGTGTTATTATTAGACTAGCTGTGGGTGGAGAAATCCTGCAAAAATTCAATTTGTTCAATTTATGCTTATAAATTGCATAAATTTTTATAAAATTGACACTGACAATTTTTTAAACCTATTATGGATGCAGAGCTGGCTGCATTTTCAAACAAATCTAGTCAAAACATGGGATTAGAGAATCTTTTATTTAATTATTCAGAAAATGTAATTATATTCAGGTCTCAAGAAGTTCTGATTATGTACACTGCCTCCAGTTTTTTACCAACATGTCAACACAATAGTGAAAAAAAATCACTTGAAAACCGCGCTTCCTTCAGTGTCGTAACCTCTTCTTCCCCACTTCAAGTTGAGAATGAGAAAAGTAGGAAAGCCAGTGTCTGATATTAAGGGGGTTGGGTGCAGGGTGGGAAATAAGACTGCATATTTGTCACTGTTTTAAAAGCATATTCACATCAATATATTTTTTTGTCTAGATAGAAATATTTGACATGCAAGGCAATCATACTCCTACAGTATGGGCTGCTAAAACTAGCAGGGACTACCTTTTCTCGTACCATTGCAGAAATGTTCTAAAAAAACCCCTCAGAATAACAGCAAACTAGATACTTTTAATAGATGTTTAGGTATATTGAAATAATATTAATTTTGTTTTCTTGCTTTTTTAATCAAAATATTTTCATCAAAATGTTGATTCACTACATACATCCTAAGACAATTTTTTTTTATTTAGTAGTATAGCCTCAGTACCTAGCTGAATTCTGTTGTAAGATAAAAAAAATCCTCCAGTAAAAGAAAAGGAAGGGAAGTAAGCTTAATTTGAGAAGTTCCAAAATAAGGTTAAAGAAATTCCAGGATTAAGGTTACCAGTTTAGCTCTAATTAACCTCGAGTGAATACCATTATAACATCAATATTAATTGTAAATGGTACATACATTTTTTAATGGAACTCCAATGCAGTTAATCCCTATCTTAAACAGAAGTCATACTTGGAGTTTGAAACTAAAATGCTCTCTAATTATAACACTTACAGCACTTTTTCCTTCCTGACATCTAATTCCCAAATCAAATTCCCTTTGCCTTGCAGCTGTCCATCTAATACTGATTTCTACCTAGAACTTTTTCCATTATCTGCATAAAATGAAGCACCAAATGAGGTGCTTATAAAATAATATCATCTAATTGTCTTTCACTCTGTGAGCCTGTATTTTAATCTGCTGCAAGGTAAAGGAAAAAATATTGTCAGTGTGTTTTTGAGGTAATGGTGTAGGACAACAAAATGATGATGGAGCTGTGGAATAATTGGTTTGATTTTCCTTCTGGGAATGACATCTGTCACATTGCCTCTGTATTTTCTATACCGTCACTTTTTGCTGTAGTCTCCTCTTGCACTCTGCCTAGTTTGCTCATGTTATTACTCACATAAGCCATTTTCTTATTCTGTAACAGGCTATCCGCTCCCACCTGTTTTGTCTGTACTTTCTATTCTCAAAATACCAAGCTTTTCCCCTTTGTATGAAATTTACCTGTATCCTCTTCCTTTTCTTGGTGGCTTGCCTTTTTTTCTAAGCCCCTATTTATTTTTTTTTGTGTTCCTAGTTGCCCACTCTATATCCTTACCTCTGCTCCTCAGTGTCTCCTGATTGTTTCAGTTCCACCTGTGCCCTCTTTTCTACCTCCTTGCAACCTCCTATGAGGTAGCTACGCAAGCTGTTTATCCTGCCTTTCTTCTTCACATTTCATGGTTTAGTTCTCCCCGTGGTTTTCAGAGTTTCTAGCTTCTTAAGTTTTAACTGTAGACCTTGGGCCCTTTCCACGGAGGACAGAGGTAATCACACCTCTGATACTGAGGGAATGCTAAAAATTAAAATTACAGCGAAAGCATCTCAAAATCGATTTAATATATGATTGAAAAAACACATTTCACTTCCCCTATTTTCAGGAATATCTCACCAGCATTAGCTGAAACTCTCATACTCTGCTGGAGTCAGCTGACTAGGACGAAAAATTTGTGGTCCAAATGTGTTGCTAAAGCTGTAGAAAGCTGACTTCATGTTTTTTAAAAGGAAACTCTGAGATGACTTTAGTTGCAGGCACCTGTATCACTTCCAAAATCATCTGAGTCTATTTCTCAAATGCATTTGAGCATTCATTTACGGAATGAGAAAGTCTGAAAAAAATGATATATTGGTTCAAGCGTAAACCAAGCATTTTCCAGTTCAAGCATACAACTAGTATTTTTTCAGAAAATCCTACGCAGGAGTGTTCAAATTAGTGTTCTGGCCGGTCCAGAACAAAAATCAGCGTGCCTGGTTGGTCCGTGTGTGCCTGGCTCCCTGGAGTGGCGGGGGCTTGTCTGTGCAGCGCCCACTTTGACGCTGGTGTGGAGGCGAGGGCGGTGCAGGCTGGAGCGTTCCTCGCTCGGAGTCCCCGCTGCCCTCCCGGAGCTGCTGCATGAGGAGTTTATGGGCTGAGAAATGCTGTTATCTCTGCTGGATCTTGGCTACCCCAATCCACTCCGGTTATCAGAGCAGTTTCTGGAACAATTAAAGGGACTGTTTTCTTCTGTCGTGACGTATCACGGGTCATCATATATTCAAGGCCACCAGTCTGATAAGCTGGAAGTCAGGGTGTGAAGGCTTTTAGGTATTTCAAACATATATATATATATTTTTTTAATTATTCAATTCCTTAGAGCTGTTCTGCAGACACCACATTGCTTTGGTGAGTTTTCCAAATTAATATGGTGAAAACAATAATGTTCTCTTTGAAGATATTATTAAAACTATTAATTAGTTTATTAAGATTCTTAATTTTTCCTAAATGAATATGGACTTAGAAGAGGAATATTTTAAGTATTTTAGCAACCACTACATTTATGGCTGCATATGCAATGAGCACTACATAAATGCACATTGATATATAGTTAATCTTATATAATTAAATAATATAATAAATAATAAATAAAAAAATAAATGATATAATTTTGTGTTATAGGTTGCATCTTATAGTATAAAATGGAGAAGACTAGGATAGTCATTGTAGCATAAAAATTTTAACCATGGCAGCAAAGTCTTACAAATAAGACTCTTATCATGCCCCTATGATTTAAAAATGTATTTAATTAAATGGGCACATGGTCATGTGGAGACAAGGGATTTCTCATAAGGTGTCTTAATGTCTAGGTTGTATGCTGCATTTTGTATAGTTTGAGATTAATTGTAGTTCTGAGGTATCTCTCTTAGATTTAATTTAAGCATGAATATAGCTTATGTATCACTACATAACTGAAATTGCTAGGGCTCTTAAAATACATTAATGATGTAAGTAATCCAAGTTTTGAATTTTGAGGTAAAGAAACAGAAACACCCAAACATCATGGTCTACATGATGTCACCTGACACAGAAGAAAGTGAACGCTACTCATGATGTCATGAGTCCTTCAGTAAAAAGAATCTCAAAATGAAGAGCATAAGGAGACAAGTACAGAACATTTCAAAGCAAATCTAGAAATGCTCTTTGAGATGTTAGTAAATATATGAGACTGGATGCAGTCTCCAGAAATTTCATAATTAAATAAATTGCAAATTTGTTTCCAGCTGTTTTCAGACTCTTTCAGAACACTTGTTTTAAGAATGTTTTTCACCTACAGTGGAGCAGTAACAAGCAAAGTAAAAATGTTAGAGCTACTGAGGCTCTTTTATTATGGCTCTGTTCTCTCATTTTTATATAATTAATTTTTATATCATAGCTGTATTGTGATACAAATTAATTCCATGTACCTGACATTGAAACGTGCTGAAGTAAGATTTTAGAAACAAAGTTCTTAATAAAAAAAAAAAAAAAAAAAAAAAAAAAAAAAAAAAATGTTTAAAAAAAGAAACCAGCATCTTCTTCATTTTAATAAACAATAGTTCAGAGAAAGTAAATTTCCATCCTTTTCCTTATCAGAGCGAACTCATTTCATGGAGTATTCCACAGAGTTATCAGGGGAATATAGTTATTGTTCACTTTGAGGGTGGCCTCTACATTTACCCACAGAGAATATATTTAGGTACCAGCAAGTCTTGGGTTCTTTCCAAGGCATTGTGGAATTGCTTTATGGTGTCTGATTTACTTTAAAGCTTCTTGTTATTGCCATGTAGAAACAAAATTTATCCTGCACACATCCTGTTTAAAACAAAAATTTGTCCCCTGTTGAACAAAGATAAAGAGTATTAGAATGTTTTTCTGGGTAAAGGTTGTGTCCAAATTAACTAGAAAAGTGAATCAATATTTGTGAATTCATGGAGCTGAATGGTTTGATACCATACACATTCTGATTTCAAATGCCCAGATGAGTATTACTGTGGAATAGCTAAAGTAGAGTCAGGTTATGTGGTCTTGATTTTTTTATTTTATGCTTCCATTATATTAGTGAAAGGTATCACTCCTACAAGTTTCTGTGAGCTATACTTCATCAGTTTCCTTGATTTACATACATAGTCTTTCTTAATATCAACCTATGAGAATTCTGCTTGTGCAAAATCAACAGTGAAAACTGGTTTTCCTGAGCAAGGTGAAGCAGATCTGCCCTCAGAAGAGCACAATTTGTATAAATTTCTCATACCTTTGAATTGGGTATGATGACTGAAAGTGTAATACTGCAGAAATACTCACTAGTACTGATGCAAGAACCTTGAATCACAATGTCCTGGGTTTGCTTGAAAAAGAATGTACTCAATTCACCACTATTTGGAGTTAGAGGTTAAACCTGTACAGAGCTATTTAATGCATGGAAAACTTGCTAGAATCTGTCAAGGTGCAAATGTTGTTCCTTCTGTTCTCAGACAAAATTATTGAAGTTATTTCCCTACAAACACTACTGCAGAGTAGAACGTTAGAGAAGGCCAGACCTGAGTAAAAAACAAACAAACAAACAAAACATCAAAAACACCCCCCAAAAAACCCCAAACAAACAAAAAACAGGGGGAAAAAAAAAAGAAAAAGAAAAAAATATCTATTTTGCTATTCCTGAATAGGTCAAAGTAATGGGGAATAACCCACTAGTTTGCACCTACTCATATATTGTCTGGAAATTCTTGCAGGAGATGTGAGAAATAACAAGGCTGCTATTTTGTTGTTGCATATTGAAATGCAAGAGATCATCTGCAAGAGATCATCTTCTCCTTCAACCAGTTCTTAGTGTCCTGCAAGGAATCATAGAGAGACAGGTGTGTTTCATTCATGAGCCTGATTTCCAACTACAGCCCTTAAATCCTGCTTTACTAACTTCCCAGCAAATGTAGCATCACTTACTCTGTATCATTAATGTCTGGGATAGCTACCTTGATCCAGATGGGTTTATTGTACTGAGGGGTGGTTGTATTTATGTAAATAAGCTTAGATAATCACTCCTCTTTTCAGGATAGTCTGTTCTGTAGTCATTTACTGGCTGTTCTAGTTGCGAAAGGTAGAAAACTAAAATCTTTCAAAATCTGCAAAAAATGTCATCCAGATGAATTTAGTCTCAGGACAGACAATTTCCCAAAACAGCCTGCCACTCAGTGAAACACTTTCTTTAGAAATTTGACAGCCTTGACAAGATGTCAGGTAAAAGATCAAAATAAAAATTTTCTGCAATGAAATCACACTCAACACCACTTCTAAAAGAAGAAAAGAGTCGATTTGGAAAACCTGTGTGAGGGTTTTACCCCAACTGACAAATCTGAGGTTTTTATTCCATCATGTCCCAAGGTGACAAAAGAAGTAACACTGATCCAAGCTGAGCTACTTTTTTTCTGGCTTTAGTCCAGTTTTGCTCTGACAGTAGTGCTCATGGAACCCTCTGGTTAAAGTACCAGAATTGCAACAGAGCAGCACCTTACAACTTTTCTAGAGTGAAAACTGCTGTTACTAATTTGGCTTCATACTTTGCACATTTTAAACATGCAGAACAGAATTCAAAATTATCTATTCTACTTCATAAAAAGAAAAAAATCAAAGATGCACAATGAAGCCTTTTCTCTCAGGCAGCTTCATGCTGAGAATGTAGTTAGGTTGATGCAAAGAACCATCCATACTGCCTCCCTTTAGGGTAAGTCTCACTGGGGAACATGACCATTAGATGGCTGAGAAAGTATAAGTAACACTTGACAACAATCTGTAGTTGCACAATCTTAATTTTTATTAAAGAAGGTTATGATTTAGATTAGATTTTATTATTAAGATTATGATTTATGATTAGATTTCTTTATTAAAAAGTTGCAATGTGTTGTATGTAGCCTACATGCCGAAGCAGAGAGGCAATTGCTTGCTTGCATTTATAGATAATTATTTACTTTTAGCAGAATCTAAAAAAATTGAAGTGATGGATACCTGAAACCTTTTAGGAGTAAGTTGGACATGAACACTCTTGCATTCCTAGCAACCTCATACTTCAGTCAGGATGAGGTATCTAGATTGACCTGGAATGCATGAAGTACTTATAAACTACTTATTGCTATCAAAATATATGATCTGTGAATAATTCAGTCAATAAGAACTTACTGCTGTAGAGAAGCCACCTACAGCAGTAACACAACAAAACTTGTTCAGACTTGTTGTACTGCCTGACAGCCTTGACATAATTGTGCTATTTCCTCTATTTGTCTAACAGTCCCTGGCTACAACACACATCCTTGGGCAGCAATTTTCATTTCGCTGCTCCCCAACGTCCTTCA
Organism: Certhia americana; assembly: GCA_018697195.1. Lineage (NCBI taxonomy): Eukaryota > Metazoa > Chordata > Aves > Passeriformes > Certhiidae > Certhia > Certhia americana. The sequence goes on from CM031858.1 coordinate 114,150,328, forward strand.
CATAATTTGCTGTGCACACATGACTACAGTATTGCAGAAATAACTCCACAAATCCTTGGCTTCAGCAGAATAATTAGCTGCCCTTCATCATCCACAATCCATTTGTTATCCATTTGTCATCCATTTTAGTTTGTATCTGTGTAATACCATAGCTTTTCACTTTATGTAGGAGGAATATTGGCTGCTAGTATTCTCCATTAGTTGTGGTCTGTTAATAGCAAGTGTGACTGGAATTGCACACAAGATTAGAATTTTCCCTGAAGTGAAATACTAGAAATTCATGTGATTCCTTCTGCAACTACACCACCTCTGCAACCTGCAGAAAGCTAAGGGGAAGCTAAGTAGTCCCCTCTTCCTCAGGGAAGGACTGGTTTTCTTTGCTGCTATGTTTCCTGTGTTAGTCACTTTTCCATTCAGGACCTGCAGAACATGTTGCCAGCTGCACTTGGTAGCAACAAGTAACTCCCTTTCATTTTGGTTTGCAGCCATGACAACAAGGTTACTGCTTGTGTCTGTAACAGTGGCACTGCCATTATTGACACTCCTTTGTGGGTGAGAGTCTAAAACACCCCGTGGATGACCTGTAACCATAATATATACGTTTCAGAAGGTTATTAGGGAACCTTTTTTAATATACCACATCTTTTACTGTCAGTATGAATGTTTTTGTGTTTTATTGAGGTTAGAGATCCAAAGGAAAACCCAACAAACTTTTCCTATAATCTCCTCTCTCAGGTAAAATTGTATTCCTGTAGAGAAAATCTTACCAAACAGTCTTCATAGGCAAACATGTAATGTGGTATGTACTAATCTTTTCAGATACTTTTTCAGACTTTCTATTAATTTTTATTCATGGTTTAGAGAATCCTTACCTCTGCTAGGGATAAAGTAACTGTAAATCTCAAAATAAGGAGAAGAATTTTTAAACATTTTATAGCTGAGTAAGATTGTCTTTAACTTTGTTGTTAAATTTAAGTCAGCAATAAGGCCACAGCATATTCCTGAGTTTTGGAAGAGTTTGTAATTATTTTGGTGTTCTATGTTCTCATCTGCATCGTGAGAAATATTCTCTCAATGTTTAAAATATATTTTTAATCAGTGGATTTTGAGACTCAAACACCTTCCAGATAATGCTATATTTTTTCTAAACTTGAGGGCCTGACACAATCTGAGATGTCCTAGGGGTGTTCAAGACAATAACACAGGGCTGGAAGACATCACATAGGACATGCTGAAGACCTGCATCCTCGTGGAGGAGCATCCTGACTGGAGCATGCAATTGCTCCTGTAGCATAAGTAGCTCCTTTTGGAGCTAAATTTATCACAGACCTGAGGTCTCCCTAAGTTTAAACCTGGGAGTGAATCCTGGTGTCTGAGCGAGATAAAACTCCATTTCTGATATTCCCTCTTCAGCTGTCTCAAGTGTTTTGTGAAATTACTCGTTTGTAGATTGCCTGGAAATGCTCCAAGCTTCCCTTTGTGCCAAGTGATGAATAACAATAACAGTGTTGTGACGTCCCATATAAACAAACCACATTAACTCGTCTCTTCATATTTCCTAAATTAGTACTACAGTAATATCCAGGAATTACAGATATTTTCCAGTATCCGTAGCCTCCATGAGTTCTCATGACTTACTTTAAAGCAAGAGAAACTAACTGATTTCCAAAGTTTACCTCTGTTATCCTTGATGACAGGAAGGCAAACAGTGTCAGTTTTAACTAAGAGTGTGTCAGCTTGGAAGGCTCATTTGTCAAACAAGTCTTTCCTCCTCTTACAGCAGGAGCAAGGAGACCATCCTCTGAAGCATTGCACTGTATTTATAGCATCTTAAATGCAAAGCACTGAGGAAGGGAAACTAATGGAAAATATAACAGTAGTGAAGAAAGGAGGATAAAAATGATCCAAGTGGGAAGGTAGTGAGGCAATTAGATTTGTCTCTATGAGGCCTTTAAATCAGAAGTTCTATACTTCTAGCTGCTGAAATTTTAAAAAATGGTTGCTTTGCAATCTCTAATTTTCTAAAAATAATGATGTTGTCACTGGTGGAAACTGATGGTGGAAAATCTAAAAATATGAGGTAACTTATTGAGAATAGTCATGACATTCTGTTTTACTACCCTGAAGAAGATTCCCTGAAATAAAAAAGGGTTATAGTATTTTTCTTAAGGAAAGCCTGACATTTGCAAATCCTTTGGCCTAAGGCTGGTAATCAGAAAGACATTAAGCCAAATAATTAACATTACAAGTGGTAAGAGGATAAAGAAACAAAACAAAACCAAACAGATTTTCAAGAATAAATTTTATCAATTCAGCATGATTTCCGATGTTAGCAGAGTAAGTAGTTGAGTGTTTAAGGGTGATGCAGCATATGTAGCTTGATGATATTAGGAGTTTTAATATTGTTATATGCTACTTCACCTAAATTTGGGAGACATGGACCAGATTAAATCACAGATAATCACAGTTACCAATGCCTTTAACTATAAAAGTTCTTTCAGATGGTCCATTTCTTTACCTTTTGCATTTAATAATGAGTCAGAAGCATAGACTATACTTAACAAAATTTCTGGATTTTGCTAGCTTGGGTAGAGCTGGAAACATTGTAAATGATAAAATGAGAAGCTAAAACTACCCTGGTAATTTGGAGACATAGCCTGATAACAGCAAGAAGAACTTCTATTAAGGAAAGCACAAATAACAAAAGCACAAATATAAATAAAAGAATAACTGACTTTGGGAATGTTGTTAGGAAAAAAAAAAGGGAAAAAAGGCAACAGTTGAATGTGAATTAAGCCATTTACTCAGCAGAATACTGTGAGTTATGGATAGTTCAGTTGGAACAGTTTGAGTAGTTGCTGTTTCTTGGTGGGGAATTACTGCATCTCATCTGAGACATAATAACTGACTGCAGTTACATTCCCAGTCCCCTGCAGTGTAAAATAACATATATTACCTTAATTTCTTTTTTTTTTTTCTTTTCTTTTTAAGTCACATTTCTAATGATCTGAGTCAACAAAGCTGCTGAGAAAAAAAAAGCAGAGTTCATCTTGGCAAGCATGAAGAAGAACATGTGACACCCAGGAGTTAATTATTTCACTATAAGAGACCTCAGGTGAGCACTGCATCTATGTTTGCACAGCACACTTGAAGAAAGAGATAACTTAAGGGTGGGGACAGAGCTTTGAAAACATCATTTGTGAGTCGAGACTCAATTTCAAGGCTCAATTTCTGCTTACAAATGATGGTGACCATTTGTTCTCTTTGGTCACAAGGCAAAATTATTTTTCTAAATTTATTTTCCCCCTAACATAAATAAAGTACCATTAGTGTTTTCGATGCAAACAGAATTGCTCTAGATTTAAGAAATTGCTTCCACAATACAAAAATATGGTGGATCAATTACTATTTCAGAGATTGTCAGGACATGCATTTTGATGTTTTGCTTTATCAAAAAAACTGCAGAAAGTTCTTCAAGTTTGTTAGCAGGGTACAAAAGTAGGGCTTCTCTCTTGTTTCTTGAATTGGATCCCAGCAGTGAGGAAATGGTGTGCAACAGACCATAGGCAAAATAACTGAGCTAAGTACAAATAAATACCACAGGGAATTCCCATCTGGTGGCTTCTCAGGGCATTCCTCTCACCCAGCTGTACAGTGAAGGACTCCCCCACCTCCCTTTTCGCTTGCTCATCTGAAATAATCCCAGGTACTCAGCTCCCTCAGACTGTTCCCCATTTCACCATCAGTAACCTCCCACACTCTTCCCCATCTTTAGAGCCCCTATACAGGAGCAGGCACCTCCTCTTGGCAGTAGTAAGTAATAGAGTCTTGTTCATGAGATGATCTGTAATTTTACAGAAATTTAGTTTATTAAATATTTTACATAGTATTTCACAGGGAGCACCACATACTGCTGCATACCTATAATCAGTTCCTACAATATATGCTCTGTGTGACTCTATTTTATAATTTGCATGAATATTTTTATATTAATATTTTCCTTAACATGAAGAGTCATGCATGCAGGGGCACATCTTATTCTTAGAGTGTACCTGACCCCATTAATCTCTGTAATGTGTGGTAAGAAAGTTAAAGTCATCTACTGCATGTAAATGTTTCTGCAAATTTAAAGTGAAAAGTTTTCTAAAGCAAAGCTCAGACTCTGAATTTAAATTTGATCTCACAGAGAAAGTGGGAAATTATCACTACAAAATTGGCTTTAATCTTATAATTTTACTCATGTAACATGATATTGTTTTAAGATTGCCATCTGCATTTTGGAAGAGGGCAATCAGAAAAGAGCCCCACACTAGATATTGTATAATTAAGTACAATATAAAAGCCCCCCAACTCAGAAAGAGATTGCAATTAAGAGACCAGCCATGATGAAAGTCAGAGATTTGAGTCAAGGAAGAATAATATTCAGTTCATTCCTTTTTAAGAGAAGTTATTATTTTTGGAAGTATACAGGGAGCAAAACTAAGCATTCCAGGAGTATAGTTTTCTGCATGCATTGCAGTGAAAAGAAATGTGTATATATGTGCATAAAAATATAAAAAATTTTCATCTTTCATTTTTTCCCCACTGCAGCTTACCTGGAAAAATGAATGGATAAGTATTTTTCACATTTTAGTGCCTATTAAATAAAGTACTTGATAGCTCTGTTTGTTGACAGCCTCCTGTAGAGTGCCTTAATAGCGAAGTGCTAGCTGTTGAACAGATAAGGGCATCTCCTTAGAATCATAGAAACATTTAGGCTGGAAAAGACTTCTTTTATTGAGTCCAACTGCTAACCCAGCACTACCAAGCCCACCACTAAACCATGTCCCTGAGTGCCATGTCTGAACATCTTTTAAATACCTCCAGGGATGGGAAACCCATCACTCCCCTGGGCAGCCTATTCCAATGCTTGGCAATTCCTTCTGTGAAGAAATTTTCCCTAATATTCAATCTAAACCTCTCCTAGCACAACTTGAAGCCATTTCTTCTCATTGTATGACTTGTTACCTGGGAGGAGAAAATGAACCCCACCTCTCTACAATCTCCTTGCACGTAGTTGTAGGGTGATAAGGACCCCCCTGAGTCTCCTTTTCTGCAGACAAAACAGCCTCAGCTCCCGCAGCTGCTCCTTATAAGACTCATGCTCCAGGCCCTTCACCAGCTCTGTTACCCTTCTCTGGACACACTCCAGCACCTCAATGTCTTTGTAGTACTGAGGGGCCCAAAACTGGACACAGGATTCCAGGTGTGGCCACAGCAGTGCTGAGTACAAGATTACTGCTGCAGCAGTTCTTTTTGGAGAAAAATAGTAAGTGAATTGCAGGGAAAAATATCATAGCCCTGGAACTGTTTTTCACTGCTGATAAAGCCTGCTTATTGTTGATTTTTTCTTTACTCAATCCCCATGTATCTGTGAATTTTTCTACAGTCATGCCTTCTGAAGAGATTGAGAAACAGATGACTTATGGTAAGTTATTTAATTTAGTATCTATTACAGCCAGAGACAATGACCTTGTCTGATATATTCTACACATGATTCATAATTATTCCTGTAGTGAATGTTCAGGCAGCAATCAGTGGAAATAAAATGACTGTGTAGTATTTTGTAATATGAGAGACAGAGCATGGAAAAGCTGGACTTGGACTGTGTAAACTCTTCCCAGTTCCTCATGCTAATTTTATTGCCATGAACATGACTAATCCTAAAGATACACACACACACCTGATAACCTAAATGCACCTCAGACTAGGAAACAGGATCTCACTTAATTGGTGAGAAAATAGAAGAAAATGTTATTGGCTTGCCTCAAGATTTACTGGTTGTTTTCACAACTAAAAGCTTTGTAATTGTTTACTTTAAGCTTTTACAGTGCCAGGTTATCATGTTATGCTCCTAGTTGACAAACTTATATAAATAAATTGCAGTAGGGAGCAAATCTCTAAATCAAACATGGTAGTTGAATCATATTAGAAAAAAACCCCAACAATATAAACAAGTAGCTAACATAGCCAGTCATGATGAAGTCTTCAGGCAATGTAAATTAGGAGTAAATTTCCTTTAAATTAATCCAAACACTTTAAACTGCATTAAATTAGTTGTTTTCATCATAAATGCATTTGCAGAAAAGGTGATAATGTAATATAAAGTTTTACTCAATGCAGATTTCTTTAGTTGTAAAATTGACTTTAAAATAGTTGACTGCTTCTTTCATTTACAAGACAAAGTTGTATTCTGATTTCTTTTTTATTATTGTTTTATTCTTTCTTTAGAAACAGCATTAAAGTATTTTCTGGAAATACATTTTAATTTTTTTTTTTTTCATGATTAATGAATAACAGTTCTTGATTCTTCCTATTGAAAAGTTTCACTGAAAACCAACCTTCCGGGTAAAGATTATTAATAACAAACCTGAAAATAAAGTTCCTATTAATTTTAAAGTACTCTAACATGTATTTATGCTTATATGTTTGGAAATGGTTTTGTTTGATTTGTGTTTCTCAAAAACTGAACTCTTGGACTCTTGAGAACAAAATGTTAAATTGATACAAATAGGCTAACAACTGCTAGTTAGTTTTGAAAGCTTTGTGTAACTGCTCTCTCATACACATCACTGCAGTACCTTGTCTTTAAAGACCTTTACAATGCTTATGGAAGTGTAACACTGAATTTAACAAAATCAGTGTTGTATTGTTTGAAATGCAGTAAATGCAAATGCTTGTCTTATAGTGTACCTTCATTTATTTTCTTTTATCTGTACAGACAACTTTCTGTAATGTTTTTCACTCGGAGAGTGGCCACCTATGGTGGCTGTTTATCCCAATGTGTATGCCCATGGGTAGGCAGCCTCTGTCTGTAATCCAAACAGAAATTTTCATTTAAACAAACCCAAGTCTGCTGATCCTATCTCAGCAGGTGTAAATTAAGAAACTTGTGAAATTGATGATAGCTTAGGGGCTTGCAAACTTCAGAGCTAAAATACCATTGCATTAGGGACTACTCTAATTAACAAACGACATGCTGAACCAAAATAAGGGTAATTGCTGACAAATCATATTTAACTAGTGTAAAAACATGTTTCATGATAACGTAAAATGGCATGCCCTGAATTCAGCAAATGGCAAAAAATCTATAATCACTGTAGAACCTTTTAATTAGTAGAACTGTTACTTCTACCTTAAAAAAAAGATGGTGGATTTTGTGCAGAAAATGAGTATAGGGCCACTGGGAGGAGAGGAAATCAAGAAGCCTATTATGGCATTTATGGATCAAATAGCATGGTTCTCAAGTTAATAAAATTTGTCTTCCATTTGTCTGACATCCTATTCTTGTATTCAAAGACCTCCCAAGTTAAAATCAGAAGTGTTGAAAAACTATTAAGAAGACACATATTCAAAAGCTGCAGCATTTGTTCATAGATGCACAAATTCTTTCATTTGGTGTTACTTGCAGAAGTCCAAATTAGAAAGAATACTTCTACAAATAGAATGTACTTCTGTGAGAAACTGTTAACAAGTGGAGTAGTATAGAAAAATGCAGAGGGGAAAACCATTCTTTTCTTTCATTCTTGGTATCTCTGTGCATGCAGGTTTTGGCAGATTTTGGGACTGAGGGCTATCAACCATAAATTGCTGAAGTCAGTCTAGCTATGTTTATCTTATGTGTCTGGAAAGACAGAGAATTGTAAGGAACAGAAAGGAATTTTCGCAAAATGTCCATCCTATCTTGCATTTCTGTGCTTCATCTGCAGTGTGTATCCTTCTTGGTAAAATAGTTTATATGTGGTAGATAATAAAAGGAAACAAAGTAATACAGATGAACAGTTATTTTGTGTCATGGCAATTATTTTTACTGACATAGTTCCTTCCATCCCATTTGCAGACGTACACATAAACACAGACATTTCTATTTTATTTATATGTTTTGCAAGCCCCTTTCCCAAATACTAGATTGGTGTCTGCCTTTGACATGATAACAGTATAAAACAGTGTTACTTGTGCTGAAAATGGGAAAGTTTTTCAGCAAGTTAACTACTCTGGGCTGTATCTTTAGCAGGATCTCTACATTTGAGTTCAGCACAGTTGTTAAGTTTTCACCTGCTGCTTTTCTGCAAAGCGTGGCCTTCAGGAGGAATTTTTCTGAAGACTTGCTAACTGAGGCCTGCAAAGTCAAATTTGACTTGCTAACTGATGCCTTCAAGGTCAGATTTTGTGCCCCCCAAAAACCCTAAACATAATGGAAGGCTGATGTGAAAGAGATGTGAAAGCAGAGGAGCTGTTGGAGCACATTTGGGTGTTCCATACTGGTTTGATGGGATGTGGGGAGACCCTACCTTCAAGTTGAGCTGGTGTTTGATGCCATTGGTGATGTAGGTTTGCAAGTGTTGAGCTGAATAACTCATGTAGCATTTTAAGTCCAAAGTAGGACTTGCTGCTGCTCCACATCTTTTTTTGGAAACAAGAGAATATTTTTACTGCATAATGTAGGTAATACCTACATTGCACATGTGGGGCACAGTGGAAATCTTGTTTCCTGGTTACTGCCTAAATGCACCAGCTCATGGGGTTAAGTGCAATCTTGGCACAGCAGCTCCACGTGATCCAAGGTAACCCATTCCTCTCTGCTGCTGTCCTTGATGCAAGATCGGTTCTGCAGAATTAGATCCTGTCTCTCCAACCAGTCTTGTCTGCACAAGGACAAACTGTGCTTTGTCTATCGAATCACTTGGTCTTACCAGGATGTAAGAAGTGTGGAAAAACACGTGGGCTTCCTGGAGGCTGCTGTGCTGTGGAGAGGGAGGAGTCAAAGACCTTCAGTTTGCGGCTTCTGTGGTGACAAAGTGGCCATGCCATGTGTTTATGCTGGTTAGACGGCAAGTACAAACCCAGTAATTTGATTGAAAAGTGATATTGAACAGAACAATAATTTCATTCAGTTACATTATTAATAATAATAGAATGAGGGGGGATTGGCATCACTTGCTGATGAGGTAAATGTGTTTTTCTAAAAACGTGTTGTAAACATAGAAACACAAATGTGTGTTTGCAGGTCTGAGGGGAAGCCTGAACAAACCCGGATTCTTCATTTCCTGACATAACTTCTTGGGAAAAGATTTGTGGGAAACAGGGAATTTGCTCTTCATCTTTACCCAGGTGGAAGAATGGTTCTGCAAGAAACTTCTGCTCAATATTTGCCTATTCTGTTACAGAGCTGAGATTTTTTTAGTGTTAGTAAAACATGGAACAGTGAGAAAACACTCAGATTCCTTGCAATTAAGTACAAAATGCCGAAAAAGTTTGGATTTCAGGCTGCTGCTGGGCCACCTGTCTTGGTTTCCTAACCTTCTGGCCTCTGTCTGCCCTTTAGATGACAGATTAGCTGTGAACATCCTCTATAAAAGGAAATAGTGTTCTATAAAATTCACACCAGGGTTTCCAATTTAGTATCAGAGTCAGGACATCCTAAAATAAAATTTGTTTCAAAAATAGGTTGGAGGGGTGATGTCAGGGTTAAAAGCAAACAATCTACTTATGTCAGTTAATTCTGTGAGAAAACATGCATGGAAAAGGAGTTTAGAGTCTTGTTCAGGTGCAGTAGTTTTTTTGCTGATGGGGAATAAAGCAAAGCAAAACAATAATAGCATGTTCCGTGAATCAAGTGTGATAAAGAAGAGTTCCTATAGAGCAAAACAGGAAGTTTAAAAAAAGGCCAAACAATTGATCTTTCAAGACAGGAATGATATTTTAATTTTAACCTTTTTTTGTTTTCGCTTTAATTTAGAATTTACGAAGTGATACAAAGCATTGCCAGTAAATAGCATTTTAGTGTATTCAAGCACACATGCAGAGATATGAAAATATTTTAAATATTTCTTTTGGCAAATAAAATGCTGGTAGTTTTGGATACCAGAGGTGTGTAAATCAGTATATTTATTTGCTTACACTACTTGTTATCTTCCCAGTAAGTTTTTTCCCCCTGAGTCATACTGCAAAACCTTTGTCTAAGCTTTTCTAAGAATTTTATTCTGAGGACTTCTTTTTCCTTCCATTATTAAGATTTATACCTCAGAAATATTATTTTCCAGATCTCATCTATAGTTAAGGGTGCTTTTCTTGGAAGTCCATGCAAACCAATCAATTGTCATACATTGTTAATAGTCTTTGGTCAAAAGTTGAACTGTACCTTGACATACAGCTTATCTAGGCATTTGCATCTTGAATACATTTACTTTTACAATGTCATGACCGTTTGTCTACTTTAATAAGACATCCTTATGTAATTCATAATTGGATCTAATAGAATTTGATAGTTTATCTGTCATTTAAAAACTATAGTCCTGTAGTGAAAATTACAGTAATATATAATCGAATAATACATGACACAATATATTATGTAAGTGCATCAATTAAAAAAATACATATTAATTCAATATTCAGAATAACCTTAGTCTCAGTTATTTACTTGTCAATATTGGGGAAAAATGGTTTAATCAACAGGTAAGTACTGTCATTGTTAATATTTATCTTCTGAATATTTGGCTCCAACTTTCAGCCTTTGGGTCTTGCTACATCTTTGTTACTAGATTGAAACATGTTGTAGTGCCACTGTTCTCCATCCAGATTCTTAAAGAAAATGATCAAATCATTGCTTCAGCTTTTCTCTGTGAAGCTGAAAAGATTGAATTCTTAATCCTGCACCATCAAACTTCTAAATCATCACTGTACACATTTTTGATGTAATTGTTCTTGATCAATGTTCATCTTAACATATTAACTTGAAAACAGGTTATGCTTAAAAGTAAAGAAAAAGAAGCATCCAACACTGCCAAACACGGAGTTAAAGGAAATACTGTCCTCCTATTTTCTGCTCCTGCTTTGTGGGCTTCATTTTAAACATCTCAGAATCACAGTAGCCCCTCTGGGCACAGAATTGCTAAAACTCCATGTTAATTTGACAGCTCTTTTCAGTGTTTCTGACCACCAGAGCAGAAGTCATTGTCTTTGTTCCTATTCGTGACTTTCTGTTGCTTATCTTAAAACGAGTTGGGGTTGCTTGTGTCCATGTTACCATGTGATCTTGATTGCTCTGTGTCGGTGAACTCTACTCACTCTGTTACTTGCCTTTTGCCAGTCTTCATGTCTTCTCCAGTGACTTTTATTTCTTCCGGAAGTGTTAAGTTGGAGGTGATAAGAACTGATCCTATGGACTCCCATTAAAAACACGGTTTATGTCCCGATACCTCGTGGTTATGTTAGTCCAGGGCTGAGCACACCCTGCTTGTGAGCACATGCCAGTGTGTTTGGACGGGAGTTACACAGCCAGCCTGGCTTTGGCTGCCCTCGAAGTAAGAGTGATGAGAGCATGGGTGGGGCAAGAATGAAACTGCTTTAATTTGGGGATCTGAACATGCTGCACTGACACTATTTGTTACTATCAGCTGGACTTGTAGGAACATCAAAAAATCTGTCGAACCAGTTTCCATGATCTAATGTAAACACACATAAATTAGCATGTAATTACATTTCTTAGCTTTCTTATTCACTTAGTACTGCTGCTGGCACTGTTTTATTTTATCCAGAATTTTTTAGAGGTTGGCAGGTCTGATAGCATTGAAGAGATCTCAGTTATATTTGCTGTTAATGACACAGACTGACTTTCTTCAAGTCTGAGTATTTTGTGGCATCCTCTGACCTGAAAATTGTGAAGCATTCCTCTGCCACTTGCTTTTCTAACACATGGTCCCAACCTGATTGAACAAATAATATCCAAATTTAAAGCTTTATATAGAAACCTCCTTAAATATTTCTGAAAAAAATAGTTTCATCAGCCTTATGGTAAGACTGCATCTGATTTACGAAATTTGAAACGCGCTAGTGAGCTATTCACTGTACGCTTCTTAGGTCCCAAATTATCACAGAAAATTTATGATTAACACCATTACATTGTCTTTATTCTTAGTTTACTTAAAAATAATTGTCAATCTTTTCTCATCACATTTCTTTTATGATTCTTTTATGGCTTTTATGACTTTATGTGAGTAATTAGTTATATTCTATGTAAGATTATTTACTTTTGAAATGATTTTTCTCTCAGATTGTGGCTTCTTGAGGAACTGTGTCATTTACAAATTATTATGCTTTAAAAAATATTTTCTTGCAACTATTATCACTAAACTATGTTTAACTTTGTGACACTGACCTTTTAAGATAGCTGATACAGATATGAATCTCTATATGCTTTTGTGTGCATGTGTGCACAGATATATGGGGCTCTTTTGTGGTGTCTTTGGCAACATAAATTATGAGGTCTCCAACATGCTTCTTCTGCACCTTTTGTTTGGTTTTTAATTTCTGAAGATAAATTTTGGAACACTGAGACCTGTTTATACTTGTGACCATTAAGAGCAGTGTAATGACTATAATTTTCTATGAAAAAAAAAAAAAAAAAAAAAAGGTGAAACTCTTGTTATCAAGATGAAGAAAATATAAAGCTCATATTGTTGGCTCAGCTTTCATTATTAGCAATATCTGCTAATCCCATTTAGGACTTTTGAATGGTCCCACAAGGCTCCGTAACCCATCTTTTCCTGACTTTGGTTGCAGTTTCACAACTGTCCCTCCTCTTGATGATGTGTACCTTTTAGAGGAGACCTTCAGACTCTCATTTTGCATGCTTGATTGGCTCAAGTTTTAGGCAATACCTCAGGGAAAAATGCTGCTGGGGGCCTCAAATAAAAAAAAAAGTAGTTGAGCTTTGAGAGATCTGAGTGAACTTTAGTTAGGACCATGTTCCAGTTTTTTGAACGAGTAGATAACGCTGCTGAAAGTCTTTTCCATGCCTGATGGAGGTGTAGGTTGCACAGGAAGCAGCATCTCCCCTTCCCCACCCTCGGGCACAGCACCATGCTCCTCTCCCCGGGAGCGCAGGAACAGTCCTCCCTCCCTCCGGCTGCATCCGGGAGTGAAAAGCCTTCAGAATTCATCCCGTCCGAATCTGCTCGAGGGCGTGGGAATCTGGCAATTGCCCAGCTGGTCTAGGATCACAGAATACGTGATGTTCGGATTTAGTCAGCCACCTGAGGCAGGCAAAGAACACGAAGAAGGACATTTCTCTACTTGCTTGATTAGGGCAGTTACCAACCCACAAGAGTCCAAAAGGCAGAAGGTCTGAAGTATTTCCATTTCAAATAATGCAGGTCCTTTGTAAAAGCACAGATAAAGAAACCTTGTAGGAAACAGTTTGTAAAACGAGGAATACTGGGAAAGTAGAACAGCTCCTCCTTGGTCACAGATGCTTGCCCTCTGTATCCCTTTATTCGGATGGCTGCATTTTCACCTTTATTTACTAACTGCACTTAGAGAAGAACAATGGCAGCAATGATGCTGCCTTTTTAGTGGTTTTTTTTTTCTTGTTTTGTTTTGTTTTGTTTTGTTTTCTTCTGTCGTTGTGTTGCTCTCAGATATTTGTTGCATCTGTTTCCTGTTAAGGAAGCTTAGTGCTGCCTTTTGTCCAGCAGGTGGAAGACTTGCTGCAGTATGTATAGCTCAGCAGCCAGGCTATATAAACATTTTAAAGACGATACAGGAGTTTTAATCCACTGGGGCAAGGAGATGCTATTGAGTAGACTGTTTTCAATTAATTTTCTTTTTTCTTTTTCAATCACTGTGTTAGTCAAGGAGAATAATGGTAGCATTAAAAGAAGGGTAATCTCTGCACTTCTTTTGAAAATCTGCACAAAATTTGAAAATCTGAATTCAGTAGCTGAATCCAGGAGATGCCACTAGGGTAAATCCCAGGACTATAAATAGCTGTGCAAGGCCTGCTGGGTTTTGTTCTATATTCATAGTGCCATCACAGTTGTAGAATGTAACTCTTGAGTTCATGGAATACCCTTCCCCTAAGCACTTGCAGTTGGCAGATTTAGAAAGATTTTCTTGAAGTTCAGTGGGACAGTACCATTAACATTTTTTATATTTCCTGATAAGGGAAAATACATTTGAAAACATTGGAGATACCTCTGTCCAGGGAATGTGTTGAAGGCCACAGGATTTACTGTGACTGACCTGCAGATGAGCAGACAAGATACTACTTCTGAACCTGTGAATATTAACCTATTGTGTTGTGTTGATTGTCTTAGAAATGTCCTAGAATGTGCCTAGAGATATCTGATACAGGCAGGAAGAGATGTTTAAAGTTGCTTTTAGAAAGTAATTAGCTATGTAATGGAATTTATTTGAATGAAGTAGCTAAGGGTTACTTTAAATAGTATGTGATATACATTGTATGTATTAAAGTGAAGAAATTTATGAAGAGATGAAATAAGATCTGTAGTGATGTTTCTGGCTATGAAGCTACTAAACGCCTTTATGTGATTGGTATGAACTAGAGGAAAAATTGAAAAGGTATGTTTTATGGATAAGGTAAGGTCTTGGTGTTGTGCAGAGAGCTGGAATGAGAACCAAGATTTAACAGACTTAATCGTATAGATATACTTTCGAGCACCTGAAATATGCTAAAAGTTGTAATCTTGGGCTTCAGATTTCAACGATTTCCAGTATTTCAATGACTCAGTGGCTTAGAATTAATAATTAGAGACAGCAATATTGTTTTTATCTGACAAAGTGCGGTTATTTGGGAGATGAGGATGATTGCGCAGATTTCAAGTGGATGAACAAATGCTACAGAAGAACAGGATCTGAGGTAACAACGACATGTTGAGTGTTTTGAGAAGCCATTTTAGAGAAAAAAGGGAGACAAAGATGATATGTTTCTGTTAGACATGAGTTTGGCTGAAATTGTAGCAATCTGGCAAAGGGTAGGGTGTGAAATTCAGTCATGACTCAAGGAAATAAATATATTTGTTTGCCAAGCCTGTCTGTTTTTATCAAAGGTGTGCAGCCCTTACTCCTAAGGAAATTCAGATGGAAGTTGAATGCATTGCCCTACTGAATGTCATGGCTGCAAGGTAGGGTTTTTTCTTTTTTTTTTTTTTTTTTTTTGACTTGTGCAAAGTGTGATCTAACTCTTCAGAGGTTTTGTATATAAAACTATTACCACTTTTATGTTACTGTTTGCTCACCAAAGTTTAATATTTTGGTCATTTAGAACTTGGTATCCCAGAGTTGCAAACTGTGTGTGTAATAGGAAAAGAAGAATGTCAGGAGTACACTACTAGAGAGTAGTAGAGAGATACTCCTTACACTTATTACAGTTCATGATGTAAACGCTGTGATAGATACATAATAGATTCTTTCTTCAGGTGAATCATTGTGAATTTTAAGCTCTGTTTGACTTGAAAAGCTTTGTTAGTCTCTTTTTACAATACGATGAAATTCTACAACTGAGCAAGATGCTGTGCCTGGGCAGCCCCTCTGCTACTTGGGTGTCACAGCATGAGACTGAGCTCACAAGAAGGCTGAACAGCTCACAAGGGATTACAGCAGTGCCTCTGCTGGTTTTTTTTGCTAAGAATGAGAATTTAAGGCCTAATGAAAGGCATTAGTGGATAAAACTTTCTGTTTGCCAGATCTTATTGAAGCAATTCAAGTGCGTGTTATGTGATTTATAACATTTGCATACAGAGAGAAGTGCAGCCATTGCAGATAATTGTAGTGAAGTGATAGGTATGCTATTCTTTTAATAGCAAAATATTTTAAAAATATTTTAATATTGTTAAACTCTTAGCAATTTCATTTAACTTATCACATATGAACTTATCTGTGAGGTGAGAAACACTCACAAACCAAAGCTTTTCTGGTATTTGTAGACTTCTCTACAGCCATGAAAGTTGGTCTGTGTTTTAGAGAAAATGTTTCTCTTCACTGACAGTGAGCTGAGAACCCAGCTCTGCCCTTTCTTAGATGAATAAACCTAGTCTTGTGCCAGACTCATGGAAATTATGAGTCAAAATTGGTGAGATTCTAGAGTCAGAACATATTTTTTTCTTTTGCTTGCCTTGGCACAAAGGTTTAAGGATGTGTGATTGTTAGCTGTGATACAGATTTCAGCAAAGGAGGAAGAAGAAAACATTCAGATCAGCATTTTTGTCCAGCTATTTATTTTCTCCGATGCAAAGAAGAATTTATGAAGTAGAAGCACTTATTCTGACAACAGGGATGTCCTCTCTTAAGATGCTGGTAATACAGTGTCCCCCAATAATTAAGTCAGATGTTTCTTGGGGCCTGCTCTATTCTCCTGCCATTGGTTAGATTGAAGAGAGCCATCAGCAGAGGAATTCTGTGTTGTTTTAAGCACTGTGTTTCACTGTGGCGCCAAGTCAAGTATCCTGATGGAGTTTAGTGTCCTCCAGACTATTTGACCTGTTTTAAAAATTGATGTGAGAGAATACAAAAGCCCTAATTTAGGGAGCAGCAGAGTGTTTGACACCAGATTCATGTGAGTTCAGTATTCTGTCTTCTCTCTTAGTTGTTCTTCAATTATTCCAGTACATTCTGCTGCTTATATCATCAATGTATCCTTCATAAGGAGAAACAAGAAGAACATTTGGGATTCATTGTTTCAATGTTTGGTGCTTATGCTTGTTTTGCTGCTGGACATAAGCCTGTAACTAGAAGTTTGTACGGCATCTTATTGATCCCACTACTTACTCAAAAAAGAAAGTGATATGGATAAATAAGTATCTTTATTACTTCGACCGCAAAAATACAGTGTGTCATGGGGGCAATGCTAATACTAATTTTAAAGCTTTTATAAATCTGCACGTAACTTTTTTAGTGCCACAGGCTTTGTTCTGAAGATGTATAAAATCTGTCTAGTCTTATGTAACTTGAAATCATGAATCTAAGTAATTTTGGTTTGGGTGTAATTCTCTTTTAGAAACAGATTTTTTTTCCCTGTTCTAGAAGTTTGTACCGTATGGGCCTGTCTTAATTTTTGTCTTCTTTATACTTTCATTGTGGTGTAGCAGAACTTTTGGAGCATAATCAACACGTTTATTTTTGGTAGAGTACTTTTACAGGACTGTAGAAACAGTCTGTCCTGTGTAGCTGCCTACACTGGTGAGTGAGCCAGAAAACCTTTTAAATAAACAAAAAAACCCCAACTGCACACTTTAACAGGGTATATGTTAAGATTAACAATAATTGTAATCAAATATTCTTCCTTCTCATGTTCCCCTGCCTTCATCTCTCACACATCTGAAATACTTGAAGTGGCAAAGATTTGAGATGTAGCATCCGACAGGCAAAAGTGTCACTGTGCTTGTGTACTTCTGTGTTGGCTTTTACAGGAATTGCACAACTGAGGCTATTATGCCATTCATTGATTTTATGTAGCAAAACAGTGCTGTAGCTCAGTAGATTGAACAGGTTATCTGTTTAGATACTCATGAATGTCAGGGTGTGACAAAGGCGGGTGTTTTTCTGAGGCCCTGACCTCTGGAACTGCACAGTGTCCCCAGGCAGTCACCGGCCAGGAGTGGGGCAGCAGGGCAGCCCCAGGCATCAAACACCTCCCTGGGGATGGAGGCCAGCCCTGCAGCAGCCTGACAGCCTGACAGCCCCAGCCCCAGACCAGTCTGACAGCCCCAGGAGCTGCTGGGGGGTCCTGAGATCTGGGCATAGTGTGCATCCTGGGTGAAGCTGGTCAGGGCTGGGGATCCCTCTTAGTGCCATCAAGGCTCCAGCACTGAATGGCTTGGCTGTACTTGATTCTTGATATTTTTTGAGTTTCATGCTGTTTCATCCCGTTGTTTTCAGGAGAGACATTGTTAAAAAGACATGGGAAGAATTCAAAACCATCTGGCAATTTTGGAATATGGAAAAACACAGAGCAGTTCACTACATTTTTGGTAAAAAGCACAGGTTTCTTCTGGAGGAAAACAGCTGCTGGATGAGACTTGCATCTCAATTGCAAAAAATAATTTGGAAGGTGTTAAAAGTGCCCCTGATTTTTTATCTTCTTCCATTTTATAGTTCACTCCTGCAAACAGGTATGACTACTTTTGCTATTTACTAGAATGCAGGGTATAAACAGAATGTTTTCTACATCAGCTTCTATGTGGGAAGTGCTTGGGGCTAAAGTCTAGCAGGGGGATGAGAAAATTCATTTATGTGCATCCTTGAATTTTGAACACTTAAACTGGTGCAACTGTGCTTGAAAACCTTCTCTTCAGATTAAATTAATGGCTACAAACCCAGTGTATTTTTTTCTAATATCAGTTGACTCTAATTTGGGGCAGCATGTGTTAATACTTTAAGAATACTGTTTATAAGGTGTAACTAGAAATTCACAGAAAGATAGCTGAAAGGATATTTTTGTTAGTTTGATTTATTAAAACAGAAACATTCTCTACAATAATGGAATTTCAGTGGAAGTCTGGCAAAAAAAAAATGTCACTTGTCCATATATACATTTATTCTTGGCAAAATCTGTTTACAGATTTTGAGCTCAGTTCTTCATGCCAGCAGAGTACTTGGGGTTTGAACACACTATGCCCTCTCTAATTAAAGTGAAATTTTCACTGAACAGTTCTTGTTTCTTCTGTGGCTAAGTAGGAGTTTTCTCTTGGCAGAGTACATTGATTTGGTGCATCAGTAGACTGTCAAATAACTCTTCTTTTACCTTAACACCAAATTTTATATTTTCATTCTATCTTTATTTTACTTTCAATCCTGTTTTTTCTTTCACATTCTCTTGACATTTACCTCTTTGCATCAACAGTGAAGATAATGGGAAGGAGTAATTTGTTTTCTGACAGTATAGAACATTTCTTTCCTTTTTTCCTTTCAGTTATTTATGTTCTTTTTCTATTTTGTTTTCTTATGACTTTTTGTATGGATTACTTTAAGATGTGCTTGCTACATGATAAGTCCATATAGAGAGTCTACAAGGGATATTTCTAGAAGCAAATCGTGCCATCACACTGCTATTTGGCACAGATGGCATTACAAAGACTGCTGCTTCTTTGAGTTTTTATTGAAAACACACTGAAGGGGTGGTCAGTGACAGGGTCTTGTTCTAGGTTCTGGACACAGAATTTTCTTTGGTAATACACAAAGAGGTAGAACTTTTCAGACTTTTGTTAGGGCATGGATATTACACGGTACATCAGTCTGTGTCAACAGATCAGTCTGTGTCAACAGAGGGAGCAGGACCTCAAGGGGTTCTGCAATTTGCTCACTGCAGTTGGAGGATCACTCCTGGCAGAGTTTGTTTAGTTGGCAGCTAGATTACTATGTCCATTTTTAGGACCCCAGTACAAGAAAAGACACCAATAAACTGGTGTGTGTTCATGAAGGGCCACTGAGGCAGCTGGGGATCCTGTTTCATGTGACTTCATTGGGACAGGTCTCAATACTGATTTTCCTGCAGCACAGGAGAAATTCACAGCCCTCTGACAGAGCAAAGAGACTTATTTTCCTGGGCAACAAAATGAACCGTGAGATTCTGCTCTTAGTGTGGCTGTGGGACTCAAATATGTGAAACTGCACTTTAAATTTAGGGTAGAAATTGTCACAGAGAAGATTACACTCCTCCCTTCACTCACTGGTGACCTCTCTACAGTACCATTTCTATTATAGGACTCTCAGACCATTAAGAGATTTTGCATTTATGATACCTTCATAGCTGTTGTAAAAAATGAGCCCTGATGTCATCGGGAATGAGAAGCTCTCTTTCACCTCCGGGTGGCACTGCTTAAAAACGCTTCTGTTTGCTTTAAAAATCTCTATAGAGATTGTCCATAGCATGTTTCACAACTACAGAGGTTGGCATCATCATGCACAACAGATAAACTTGTAAGTGAGGCAAGCTTCTGATCACAAACCACAGATACAGGGGGAGCTCAAGGGTTTTGTCACATTGCGCTCATTTTCCATATGCCACAATTTCAGGTTGCTGTTTTTCTGAGCGTGTTATTAGTTTTCTGAATGTTACTTGTTAAAGATTTTAGTGCAGTTTTTACATGCACTGTTTATATGAAGTTATGCTTACCTGCTGACAAATTATCAACGGGGAATCAAAAGAGGAAAGAAGTACCATTCTCATCCTCTACCTGTTCCAGACAGATACTGTGATATATATATATACTCTTACATATATCAAATGTTATACCCTTCCACTATCAGGGAAAGTCCAGAGTTCCATCTCCAAGCTTCTTAGAAGTCATAATTCAGCATCTAAAACACCCAAAACAAAACATGATATTAAAAAGAATTTCTGGTTTTCATTTTATTTGTATCTGGCTTGCAAGTTGTCAGGGTACTGGGTTAGTCTCTTCAGAGCTGCCCATGTGACTACAATATGTGGACATGCAGTTATTCTCAATGAAAACTGGAAGTATAATTTTTTATATTTTAAGGAAGAAAACACAGGCTATGAAAACCACAAGAGAACAGAGACCACTGGTTGTGTTGCCTAGACACTAGCTCAACAGACATTGTCACCTTTTACACCTTGGCTTCCATAAGCCCATCTTAACAGCAGGTCCTCTCTTTAAAAGAGAAAAGTTTAGGAAAGATGCAGAGCTATGGTGTTCCCATAGATTCTGCAGTCATTTACTTAGGCTGGGGAGAGACTATTTATTTCTACATTTGAAGCAGTCTGTTACTGATCTGTTGATGAAATGTGGAGGTAGGATGTGGGAGGAGGTCAGAAGAAGATCAAATACACAGTTGGAGAAGGAGGAATTATTGCTCCACTTAAAAATAAAATCTTATGAGCTGAGTATTTATTTATTTTAATGGTAGATCACTGTAAATTTTTTAACTCCTAAAAAATTCATGTGGATTTAATTTACTTTAAGCTTCTCTGAATTCTTCCTTTTCTTGTGATGCTGGAAAGAAAATCTACAAAGTATACTGAAAAGAGAAGAAAAAATACCTCAGGACTTGGCCAGGATATATGCTTTGGTATCTTCTTCTTCAAAACCAGTTTCTATTTCAGAAAAGAGGTTGTTCATCTACACACTGAAATACGAATATATTGTGTGGTGTATTTTAGGCATTATATTATAGCCTGATTTACCAGCGTGTTCCTCCGTTTTCACGAAACTGCAACAATTTAAATGAAACAATATTCTGAACTATAGTGTTTTTCTGTAATATTCTCAGTAGTACATTATCATACCTGTCATGTAATTCCAAATGAGTAATATAGCCCTTTTTTGTATAATTTAATAATTTGCATAGATTTTTAGGCCTGAGTGTAGTGTTTAGATGTGCTCCTAAGCTCACCTAAATATGATCTTGGATTTCCACAGTTTCTGAGCCTTCTGCAAGTCATGTGTTCATGAAACAGCAAAGACCTTTACCTGATATCTAACTTCAGCAAATAAATCTGTACTACTGTGGTCAGATGAATATGGCATTTCTCTCAGTCACTGTACCCTCAAATAATTTGTCTCTCTGGTGCCTTAATCTTTCCTTTTTCCAACATTTAATATATCTAGTACAGTTTTGCATGAAAATGTTATGAAAAGTTCATGAACTAATGTTTGTGAAATGTTTTGCATGATACCCATTACATGACTTTTGGAGGTGTAGAATAAGATCTTAAATAAACAATGTTTTTAGAAACTGAAGTAAAATTTTTTTCTATAGTGTTGAACTGTATTGCTAAAGAAAACATTTGCGCAAGGCAACATGTACAGTACAGAAGACAAGATACAGGATATCATTTGCACACCACTCAAAGACTACCAGCTGGAACTGTGACAAGGGAATAATCAGTCTGTAGCTTAAGTATCCAATATGTGTTTGCTGTTGTTATAGGTGGTATAGAAAATGCTACTGAACTAATATCAACATTTGTTTTCAGGAAGGGCAATAACATTTGGAACACAGTGTGGCTGGAATATGTGCGAGGAGAAAGAAGCAGTATCTATCTCTTACACACTGTCGACCTGACTTTGGTTTTTCTCTCACCTGTTATAACACTTCAAGGATTGTGGTTGCTAGCAACTTGCTTTCCAGAGCACCAGGTAATACCTTTTTCACTTGTTTCCTGATTATTATTCTATAGCATGATAATATATCAGGATGAATTTATATTCTGATTACACTGCAGCAGACTATATTTGTGGTTGTTTGGCTTTTGGGTTTTTTAAGAGATTGTGGCAAAATATTTGTTTCTAACATTTTGACAAATGTTAAATTTTTTAAATGCATACTTTTTTCTACCTGATATTTTCTCTGTCAGCCTAGGAAAGATGTATACCAATACTTTTAAATTTGACTGGGAAAGTAATCACATTACTTCATGTATAGTTTTCCTACTCTTTAATTCCATATTCATAGGATCAGAGGCCTGGCAACTTTCTTTGACTTCAGTCACCGCCTATTTTTTCTTCAGAAAGAGATTATATTTATTTAAATGTTTAACCTTAGGTGCCTATATTTGAAAAATTTTATGTTTGTGATTATGAATACACCTTCAAAATAGATCAGACTAGGAGATACCACTTAAAAATTATAGCTTAGCACATGTTTCCAGAGCATGAGAAAGAACAGTTCATATTATGCTTTGGAACTGTCAGCTGCATTTTTGCCTATTCTAACTTTGCATTTTTAGTCAAGATGCAACACTTTGCTTTGTTGAGATCTATTTTTTCTGAGTTGTTACAAATTACACTACTTGAACATCTCAAATGAAATGTAAAGATTTCAATTTGCAGAAACTTTGACTTAAAATGTTTGAAGGCTCCTATGAATGATATTAGGAAATAGACAAACCAAAACAATTGGCTTACTGGCTTAGGTGGTAAATTTCCACCCACATTTTACTTAGCTCATGAAAAAGATAGTGTCTTATACTCAGGGGTGCCAGCAGTGATCCTGAGCACAGTAATTGTCGATTTTGTCCTCTTTTTTTTCCTGTCACATAGTGTTATTGCCTCTTGGCTGAATATGGGATTTACATTACCAAGGAAGGGTAGCTATCTGTCAGTGCTGTTATATAGCATTATAAATTCAAGTTCATGGATTTTTTCAGCCTGGCAAAATATATTAAGGGTGTTCCATCCAAAATCCATGAGAATGACATTGCTGAGTGGCCAGATGCATCTTAAAAATATTGCTTTCAGCATTAGAGAAATGCAGACAATAAAGCCTCTTCTTTCTCTCTAGAAAGAAAAACCCCAAAAACCAAAAAACAAACAAAAACCTGCCTGAAAGATTTTCAGCAAAGTGCTCCATCTTTGTGTGTCCCAAGCTCTAGTTCTGTGAGATTGTATCTATGGCTGTGTACCTCCTTCAGAAATATGATGACAAAACACATGAGCTGTGGCTCTGTGTGATTATTGGAGGAAAAACTTTGAAAAACCTCCTGAGAGGCAGATATTTGCTTTAGAAGCTTCTTTATTCAGACATCACGATGTGCTTGCTGTATTAGTTGGGCCTTACTATGAATTTCTGGAGATCTGCTTGAAGTGTTCTGTTTTGAGAAGAGAAAAACATTATAATCCTTCAATTGGAATTTTTTTTTGTTTGTTTTTAATTATACAATTCTTGTTCTACCAACCTTTCACAGTTTTCACACAGCATGTGCTGATGTAGACCACTCTTGTCTACACAGGAAAGCCATGATGTTATGAACAGTAAAAACAATAATATGCAACTGCAGTTGTAGAGCAAACCTACCTACCAGCGTGAAATCAGGTCTCAGCTGTGCTAGGCATTGTATGAACAACTTGTTGAACACGATTTCTGTCTCAGTAGTCACAGGCTAAACATGGAGAGGCAAAGCATGATGAAGGGATAGAAGCTTTTTACCTGCCATACACTCTAGATCCTATTTTTTAGTCTAAGTGACATGGTTGAGAAACATTGAACCATGAAGAACTGCAAGGATTAAGGTTGTGAAGCTCACTTTATAGGCCTAAAAATATCATCTAATTGGTTAGGTGGAACCTCTTAAGTCAGGTACTTCATTTTTGTTTTGTAGTGCATGAAGCCAGTTTACTCAAAATCAATAAGGTATCAATTTGTGGCTAACACATACAGTGTTTTCAGAGGATAAATGATACATTTGTTTGAAGGAGTTGCTCTGTGTAAAGAAATCAATTTGTCAATTTTAATAGTATTAAATAGTTGTAAAAAATTCTTGGATACAAGCGTTCAAAGTGCCAGGCTGGGAAAATGGTGCCTTTCCTTACTTAGATTTGCATCTTAATGTAGAGATGTATTTTGTTATCCCCATTGCCAAAGAACAAAGATGAAGGAGCATGATTGGATGATTCTATCACTGATCTCACTTTTTCCTCACTCAGTAAATTTAAGTGGAAGCCAGTGCGTGAATGATCTTAGCTTTTTATATTGCTTTAGAATGATAGAGACCTGACTTGGATTTTTTTGAAAGTCAAACTCACATTTTGTGTTTAGAAAATATGAAAATGTTTGTGCCAAGTAGGATGAGAAATAGCAAGAAAAGCCACAAATCACTGCAGAATAAGCAGTAGTAAATGCATTTTATAGGGATTGGGATGGTATCGACCTGTCTTATTGCAGAATTGAATTCAGAAGTACAATTTTATTTTGATTTTGCTCCAGCTATGTTATGTAGAGATAGATTTGGAGCTGACATACATCTCAAAGCTGAGTACATAAACACCACAAGTTTGTCTTTGCCTTCTAGACAAACAATTCTGGAGACTCAGAATTCTCCTGTGAGGTTCCTAGATCCCTGTCTTGGGACTGCAGACACAGTGGGTAGGTGGATTTAAGTTTTATTGATATGCTTAAAAGGAAAATATGTTCTGCTCCTTTTGATTGTGCTTAGGGGTGATTGCTAATACTAAGGGGAATGGCAAAGCCATATTCGTGTTTATAGTGCTGAAGTTATCTTACCTGACCTAGTGGTAACAAAATAGACACTCACAGATGCTATTATCTTCTTTCCTACGATATAAACAATTTTATTTACTCATCAAAAAGGAAGTGGCCCGTTTTTCCAGTTACAACCCTTTAAAACTTCAGGGGCCTTTAGGAGCACCTTCCCTGCTGAAGTGAATGTTCAATGCATTTGCTCTTTGTGCCATGGCAACAAAAGCTTTCAGTTTCTTGGAACATGTTCTACTGCCTTGGTATCAGTTGTGTCAGCACCACCTGGAAAATAAACACCATCCTTGGAGACTGTAAACTAAACATGGGAGAACCATGGAGCTCATGTGATTGCGTTTTGTGTTCTGATGTGTGATAAAGATCACCCGGGAATGGCTTGTCAAGTCATAGTTGTACAGTACTCAGTGATACAAGTTGCTACCCATGAGATTTGATCCAAATGACAGCACAGAAAAAGTATTTGCTGCTGTGCAAGGAACAGATTATGTTTTAACAATAGAAATATGACTGAAAATAAGTGATAGAAGAACTGTAAGATTGAGCTCTGTTTTTCTTGTTTTCCTTATGCTTTCCTTATGAAATGCTTCAAGTAAATAAATAATTGTAAAATTTCATTCTCTTTCTATCTAACATTCATGTGTTGTGTGGACAGTTCAAACAGATAATACAAAACAAGATGAAGCTTGAGGGCACATAGAAGAAGTACCTGCTGATGGTTTAAAACAGTTAGTAAAAGAGAATTTATTTTCCAACAATCTGAAAGTGAGCACTGCAGTTTTATTGTAGACATATTAGAGCATAATTTTTAAAAACCTTTTTAATCCTCATAATTCCTTTTCTGTGTCTCTCCTGCTCTGCTGTTATGCTGGCCATAATCCTCCATATTTCATGAAAACCTCTCCATTCAGTGTCATATTTCAGGAATTCTTTTCTGGTCCATTTAATCTCTCCCTGATCTTACTGGTGGGAGAGTGAGCAAGTGGCTTGGTTGGTGCTTGGTTGGTGGCTGAGATTAAGCCAAGTATTGGAAACTGGTCTGTTCAGATCTTAAATATGACTTAATCTGTGCTGGTTTAGTTGAGTAAAAGGAATAGCCAAAAGCAATGAGACAGGATAGTAAACTAAAATAAATTCAAACAGGAATGATACTGAGAATTATTTACTGTTTCTCACAACTAGGCCAATGTAGATTTCAGTCAGAAAATTTGAAAGAAAAAGGTTGAAAGGTTGGGGTTTTTTTCCCCACAAAACTTGAAATTATGAAAATCTTTATCATACCTGTCATGGATGCTCAAAAGTATAAATAGATAAAGGATGGAATAAGGGTAAGCTAATGGAGAATATATTCATCAACAGCTGATAGTTGAACACTATGATCTGTAAGCAAACTCTTAGGATGCCTCTCATAATTTGAAATTTTACAAGTTAGATGGCCCAGAGAAAGTATCTGTGATAGGGAGAAAGGCCATAAATATAGCATCTAAGATTCTGCTGGTCAGAGATTCTTGCTAAGATGCTTTTTGGTCTTGCTTAGCCACAAAGGCCTTAAGTTCAAAGATGTTTTTCTTCACAAAGAGGAAAACCTTACTTTTGCCATCCTGGCACAAGAGGATAGTAGCACGTAAAGAGGGTATTGTTATTGTGAAGGTCCAAATAAGTCATGGTATTTTATCACAATGACTTAAAGCTAACACTCTTTCCTCCACCCCCAGG
Source organism: Certhia americana (assembly GCA_018697195.1). NCBI lineage: Eukaryota > Metazoa > Chordata > Aves > Passeriformes > Certhiidae > Certhia > Certhia americana. Next base: position 114,176,836 of record CM031858.1, read on the forward strand.
CTCTGTTCTTGACAGATGACCCAACAGGACTGTTTTATTCTACCACATACCAAATGTGTCTGCTGCTGAAGGATTTCTGAAGACTACATGTCAGGGTAGAGCTGTCTAAGAGATACCTTCTACCACAAATTGTTAGGGTGAGCTCTTTGAAACAACACATTAGCAGCAACCTTCAGAGTAACATTCCTCTGAAGCAGCACATTCCACATAATTTCTGTTCTGTACATGCCTTCTCTGCCCCGTAGCCACAGCACACTCTGCTGTGTTTTGTGCCAGCATTGCTCATCCTGATATATTCCTTTAGTAGATTGTAGGTAATTCAGTGCTGGGCCTTAGCTTTTTAAATGTCACAAAGATGACGTGAATTTCTTCAATGTGCTTCAATAAGAACACAGCCAACAGGAATGAAAAATTAATAGGAAACAATCAAACTGAGAAGACCAAAGACAATGCAACAACACAAGAAAATACATAAAAAAATTTCTGTGTCTACTACCCGCAGTTTCCAACAACACTTCTGTGATACAGATCTTTTCCCCAGTGATTTACATTTGCCAAGCAGTAAAAATGTTGTACTTTTCCAACCATTTGAATATGCAGGCCCACTCATTTTAAAAATAATTCAGCTTTGAGTTTGTCTTTTTGTTCCTCTGACAGCTCAGTTACAAAGCAGTGTTCTTCTCAATGTGAGGGTGCTTTGGTCCCCTTCTAAGTATCTACAGTGCATCTTTTGTTAGTCTCTTCAGTCAGCAAAGGTCCTATTGTTGCGTAGTCATCTAGGTCCCCAAATTCAGATGGTACATTCTGACAAATTCAGACCATCATTGTGTTTTGCTCTAGTAGGAGAGACAGTGTGATGTGTTCAACGCGATATTTGCACTTCTTTCCAAATATATTTTGACTTCGGTTCTCTGCAGAAAGGTGTCAAGGCCTTTATTCTAACAATATACTTCACTGTTAGAATCAGGTACCTAATTTCTTTTAAATCTCAAAATTTACGGAAGAAAAGGTCAAAGGAAACTCAAACCCCATAATTTAAAAAACCTTACAAGTTTATTGCATTTTCTCATTGTCATCAGCCTAAATTACAAATATTTTCTAAAGAACAGTTTTATCAGCATCTCAGAATCCCCCAAAGAGAGGATTCTCTAGTGCATTATAAAATTTTAGGTAAAAGAATTTTATAATTTTTGTATTGTTTAAGATACTGTACTTTTAGAGCACATGTGCTATTATAGTAAATAGAATATACTGTCTACCAACTGTAGCATTTTCTCCTACTTAACAACTACAGTTGTCCAGTTTAAGAAACTTGCTTAATTAGTTTATTATATAGAAATAGATCAGGCATGTAGCTATTTCTCATTAGTTTTGTGTTTCTGAATAATATTAACTCTGGTAAGTTATCATTTACGTAATCTTAGTTTTGAATTTTGAAAATGCTTGTGTATTTCCATTTTGGCATTTTTATGAAAATAGTTAGGAGAGAAGCGGTGTAGAGCTTCATTTATTGATAAACTTACTTTTTGATTTTTTTTCTGTAATTAGAAAACATTCAAACCCTGCTATGGATAAATAGATAAAGCCATGTTTTATTTGAAGCCTGAATTGAGCAACATCTAGAAAAGTTTGAGCAGGAGACAAAGAATGCTGTTGAAAGCTGCTACACTAGACAGCTCATGATAAGTTTGGTAGTAGTTGAAGGTGTTAAACATTGCACGTGATCTACCTGAGTTAACCTTAGGCTTTGATCTTGTTAATCACTTAAGAGTTTCCCTCCCTTTAATTTTGACTTCCAGTGTGCCAGGCTACAAACACAAACTCACCAGATACTTATGTACTTTAATCCACTGGGTCTTCCTGTCAATCAGTTTGTAAGGTATTATAATAGAAGCTCAACCATTAGGTAGTAGGAGCTCTTACATCAACACTGGGCACAGTTCTATGTGTTTGGGTCATAAATAGCTCTACATTTATTATTGTGTTGCCCCAGAACACTGAGTAGTATTACTTGGTGAATAAAATCTCAGGTAACTGAAGTAGGGCAAAAAGGGTACTGGTCAACAGGAAATACTGAACAGCTCTTGCCCATTATGCAGTTTTCTTCATGTGGCAGATGCACATTCATAACCTTTCCTTTAGCTTTCTGGTTGAGAATGCCTTCTGTATTCCCAGATGATTCTAAATTTCTTGGGACTTGTTGGACTGTGGCCTGAATGTTGGTCTGATTGTAGGCAAGGTATAAACTGAGGCAACCCCCTTGGCTTTATCTGGTTCTTCTCTCAGGGTCAGGATTAAAAGCTCAAGAGACAGAATTCTTGTTTGGATTTGAATGTTTATTATTTTTTGTCTACTTTACAGCCTCACTGACCATGAGTGCTTCTACATGCTAGGTTAACAGAGTAAAAATGGAGTACAGAGTTATGTCTTCAAGGTATTTTTAAGCCTAAACTACCCAATTATGAGATGCCAACTAATTTATTTTTTCTTCTAACCCAATAACTAATCACCCGTGTTCTGCACTGCGGATTTTTTCAACCAATCACACAAAATCACTCAAACTTGTGAAGGAGAAGAAGAAGACTATGCTCTAAACCCTCCATCTTGTTATGTATATATTACTATATCCCAAAACCCCAAACTCTAAAGTTTTCATCCTGTGATATAACACACTTCTATTCAACTACACACTTACAGTCTCAGTGCTATCACTCAATTTTGGATGCCTTTTCCATGGCCTCAGGTCAAATGCAGTGTATCTTTGAGGATCATTCCCTGTCAGCACAGAAAGCCTGAAATCCTCTGTGTCCAGGGTTCATTCTGACAATAAACCTAGACATTGCTGCTTGGGAAAGTGGCCTGCTGCTGAGATCTCCTCAGCAACACTTACTGTGAACATGCCAGCTTGCCTTCTCCTGGCTTCCCATAGAATTTTCACTCAGGTTACCCAAAGAACATTTGATGGCCTGATCACAGATCATCTTATATACACCTTAAAGCAATAAAATCTTTCATGTGGAAAAAGGTGTTCTCTTAAAAAAAGGCTTGGATTGTGGTGGAAATAACCTTTTTTAGACTTAGCTCAAATATGTGACTGAAACAACTTCCACCTTTCTGACTTTTAATATTCTGAGGACAAGTTTCAGTAGCAAAGACAGTTGAAGATTTACTTACAATTTGTAGTGTTGAGTATAAAACAAAAACCTGATTTAAAACCTGTCATTAAACCAAGAGCCTGTATCATGCACACTTCAGCTTTTGGGAAGAAGAAAAAAACATGTGACAGGAAAATCAAGTATTCAATACAATATTGGGGAATACACATACACTGTCTTGACAGTTTCATACTTTTGATACAATGGACAGATATGCACATAAAAATTACATTTTGGCTGCTGGAAACTTAAGGGATTTGGATCAGCCGACTATCTTATTCAGACAGAGCAAATTCCAGGTTTTATAGTAACCAAGGAAGGTTTCTTTCTGTGTAATTCTTGTGTACCTGAAATATTGTCAGTGTTGTGTTTCTGTTGAAATCCCAGAAAAGTTTACACCCTTCTCTTGGTGAATGAGAAATTCAAAGCATATTTTCAGCTACACTTTTAGGCAGATGTTTTGTTTGCAGTACATTTTATCAACTTACAGGCGAACTTAGGCCAAATCAAAATATATTTTGTGGTTTAGCTTGTGGCATTAAACTATTGGCAAAATTAAAAGAAATAAGGCTGTGACCATTTCATAACAAGAGAGAGAGAGAGAGCTCGCTCACTAGGACAGATGGCTTACTTGTGTTCAGATAAATAATTTTTTTTTGAAGAAGCATCATGACACATAACTTAGATGATGCATATTCTTCACTTTCCAATTAGTCCTTCCAAAACTAACAGATTCAGGATTTGAATGTTCATTACCCTTGTTGTGTGAGCTGCTCAGACCTCAGTCTTTAAAGGCTGGGGCAGCAGTTATTTCAGTGAAAAATGAGAATCAAGGTGTTGTGAGAGTTGCCTGCAGATTGTTTAATGATGGCTTCAAAATAACAAGAAGGGTAGAGAAAAAGAAATTAGCTAATTTATTCAGATTCTGACGCAGCTTTTGTGTTGTTTTCAGACTGAGCTCTGTGGTCCTCAAATTCTAACAGCTGTTATACAAGCTTATATCCCATGCCAAAGCCTATCCTCTTCTTTCTTTTACAGGATTAAAAACTTTGAGTGAGCATGTGTTTGATATCTAATGTCCTTAATTCATGATTTAGTGTGCTAAAACTCCCAGGCAATGACACATAACAAATGCTGCTGCCATTTGCACCTTTGCTGTGTGATTCGGTGCTACAATAAATTTTAGAGAGGATTATTTGGATTTCTGGAAACGGGCTACCCAAGAGACAAGTTGCTTTCTCTTATATGCCAATGTCTGTTTAGAAGTTTTTGCATTCCAGTCCTCTGTCCAGTTACCCTGTGGAAAGATATTGATAGGTAACTCCAGCAGCAATGGAGAGGAAGACTCTCTCCTCCTTTCTTTCCTAGGGACAGCTCTTGCTTTTTGGCTGCTTCTGTGGCCCTGACACCTTGACCTTCATCTGATACATTTGCAACAGAAAAGGATGTGTAAAAAATATTACTTTGCCTCTAGAATGTTGCCTGGATATTGATGAACAAATAATGCCTTAAAGCAGAACGCTCTGTTGTGCTGGTGAGATTACTTAATGTTTTTTCCCCTCCCAGGTGGGAGCAATTTCATTACTTTTTGCAATGAAATTGTACTTGTTGGCTTTCTGTAGCTAAAAGGGATAACAATCCTGGGAACAAAGTTTACTTGCTGCGAGTACATATTTAATATGTGAAATATATATTTCCAAATCTAAAGATAGAAGGAAAAAGTAAAAGAAAAACCAATTCCAGGTAAAAGAAAGACATGGGCCTTCTGGCACGAGTCCAGAAAAGGGTCACTAAGATAATTAAGGGATTGGTGGAGCACCTAATATTCAAAAAGAGGCTGAGTGATCTGGGTTCATTTAAGCTTGAGAAAAGTCAATGCATATAAAGAGCTGATGGGCAGGGAGTGAAGAAGATGAAGCCAAACTCTTCTTCAGTGGTATCTAGAAAAAAGCAGCACAAATTGATATACAGGAAATTCCACTGAAACATAAGAAAAAAATTATTTTAATGTGAGGATGGTGAAACAATGGCACAGGTTGCTCAGAGACAGTGGTGTCTCATCCTTGGAAATATTCAAAAGCCATCTAGACATGGTTTCAGGCAACCTGCTGTGGCTGACCCTTCTCTGAGCTGTGGGTTGGATTAGGCAACCTCCAGAGGCACTTTCCAACATCAGCTGCTCAGTGATTCCAAGTCAAAATTCTTGCAAATTGTCTTAATGGTCTGTTTATACTGATCTGAATGGACACCAATATCTGCTTGCTTATGTGTCTTAAGAGGCTCTTTTAACAAATTAATGAGTTTTTGATGTACAGACGATTTATTCTGGATATTAAAGGACTAACTGATACTTGCTTTCTTTCTTGTAAAGGAAGAATATTCTTTATTCTTTATGTGCAAGTCTATGAATTTGACTGTATGCTCTAAAATGCATCTATTTTAGAACAATGATAGGCTATAACTGCTTTTATAAATCAAGAATTTGCACAACATTCATAATATTTGGGATATGCATCTGCACTGGGATCTCGGGTGCTAGAAAGCTGGAGTATTTCCAGAAGCTTATAAGATGTGTTTGTCCTATGATGTTCACATGTGGAATCATAAATATATTTGCAGCTGTGCAACATGAGTTTCTAAAGCCATCCTCTAGTGTTTAACTATCAACTTAGTCTGAACAGATGCAAAAAGAATATTTTTCTTTCTTTCTTGCCTGGCTCGAAACCCAGTATGATCATTCCTATGAAACAAGTAAATAACTGTTTGCTTTATATGTAGTTAAAGAATAATGCTACCAATCAGTTCTGAAAATTAAGCCTGCAGTTCCATGCTTGTGTCACAGAGGTATTAATTCTCTTGAAGCTAACGTTCCTTCACAGGCCAAGTCAGGGTGAAAACCATATGAAAAATGTTGAAGTTTGCAAGTGAGTACACTGGGAAGTGATTTATCTCAGCAGGGAGGGAGCTAATCTCTTTCCAGTTTTTGTCTGGAAATTGATGGGCTTGTTTCATAGATAAGGCTCTGGCATCAAAGACAAACTGAAAAGAGGCACTGCAAAAGGCTTATGGGTGTGGACAGTATTAGTCAGTTCTAGCACAGGAGCAAGTTTTGTCATCAGTTATAAATATCTTGATGAAGTTAAGTGACATGAATAATTTTTTATGACATTTCAAAAGTACCCCTTTTTTAGCTGTTCTCTCAGTTTGATATAAAAAATATGAGCAAATACGGAATGACAAATGACTAAAATTACAGTTTTCACATTTGTATATTTTGAGGTTGTCTTTCCCAGAGGTTGGGGCTGAGACAGAAAATTTCCTGAGCATTGTACAAGCTAGAGTATTTTGCAACAGGATATTTGCAGAAATATTGCATACTTTATCTCACTCTTAGATGTTAACAGAGGCATCTTGAAAGCACTGGCTCAATCACTGTTGGTATAATTTGTTTTACTCAAATCTCTCCTTTTTAGAATAAAGCAGCAGGGTTCTGCTGAATTTGAAAGAAGTCAAATGGGCTTGTTTTCCTTACACAGACTTTTGCATCATCATTTCTGTTTGTTAAAATTAGCTCACTTTAGCTTTGCCTGCCTAGAATGGATAGTTTCTCCCTCATGTCACAGACCTCTCAGGGTTATTTTTTTTGTCCCTGTGAGGCACTTTTTTGGAAGGTTTTGATACAAACCTTTATTTTGAGAATATTTAATTATGCTATAGGAGTTTCTGCTTTAGGACACTAATGAAAAAGAAAGTCTAAGTAATGCAATGCTACTACTTCTTAAACTTGGAGAAAAAGATTTTTTTCTCGGTATTTATCCATTGACTTCACATTAGGATTCTGAACTGAGCAGGCTGCAGTGGCTAAATTTGATTCTTAGATGGGTACACATTTGCTATGCAGTGACTTCATGTGATCTTAAACTCAATTTTCTTCAAATAGAAAAAGTTACCTTTTTAAATTTAAAAATATTAGCTAATTACTGACATTTTTGTGAGGAGGAAGATTCAAGCAGTGATTTGACACGTACTTTGTATAAAAGAGACATACTTTATCAGCATAAAGATATTAATCCTTCTTTTGACAATGCACACTAACAATTTCAGAGAATTACTTTTAATACTGAGTAATGTTTGTTGGCTTCATTTTGAGCATCTCTGTTACTACACCTATGCACTCCTCAAGTAATGTTTTACTTTTTCATGCATCAGTGGTACTGAGTTGCTTGTATACATTTGTTGGACAGCATGTTTATAATATCACAGAAAGATCCACTTGGTCTTCTGTAGTTGTAATTTGCTACAAGTCTCTGGGCTTTTAGGGGAGTAAGGCAAATTTATGTCAGCTGCCATGTGGCAAGCTCCCAGTTAAGCAGTTTTTATGTTGTTTTAAACTTTAGAAAATACATCATCTGCTTTAGAAGATGTGATCATAATGCTGATTTGTCCTCTTAAATTCTAATCATGGCCTTTTCCCATCATGCAAGCATTTATGAGATTTCAGTTGGGGTTTTTTCCTCATTTTCTGTGGTTAAAGTTGCAAAAGAGGGGGAAAAAAATTGGGCACCAACCAAGAAAAAAAGCTTCGATCAGTTAAAAATATTTCATTTAAATGTTATTTTGATTGTGATCTTTACTTATTTTACCATTTTAAACATATGGTGAGTTTCTAAAATAAAAGTTTCTTCTAACCAAAGAACAGAAGTTTCATATAGAAAATAACAGAATAAATTATTTGAGAGCTTAACTTTTTTTTTTTTTTTTTGAGCATGTTAAATGTTGGAATGCATTGAACCAAATTTCCTTTGAAAAGTTTCAATTTAGACAACTTTGAGTTCAAACCCCTTGGTCACATAATTTACTTGAATGGGGTTACTTGAGCAAAGGACACAGTTTGTGTCAATTTGTGGACAGGTTGTCTGAAATAGACCAGTAGTAAGGGAAATATTGCTCTGACTAAAGACTTCCTATTATAAGAATGAGGATTTTAGCTCTAAATCCTTTGAAGATAACTTTAGCAAAAAGTATTTTCAGCCTCATTTGTCCCTTATCTACATCTGCTGCTAGCAGGCATTTTGTTTAGAAAAGGAATATTTATGAGGCAGTAATTCTCATGAAACACCTTGATTTTTCATCTAGATGAGCTGCACAAGCCAGGAGATGCAGTTTCTGAAATCAGGGATGTGTGTTTCTCCTGGGGAGCAGCAGTGGGTTAGCCACTGCCAAGAGCCAAACACCCACCCAGCTGCTCACCCACTCCTCCTCAGGGGGCAGGGGAAGAAAATAGGATGAGGAAACTGGTGGGTTGAGATAAAGTTAGAGAAACTGCATACCAATTACTGTTGTGAGTAAAACAGCCCTGACTTGGGGAAAATGAATTTGATGTATTGCCAATGAAAATAGATTCAGGTAGTGAGAAACAAAGACGAGCAATAAAACATAACAGCATCTTTTCTCTCCCAGGCTCAACTTCACCTCTCTCAGACCCTGCAACCCACCCCACAAGCAGTACAGTGAGGCATAGGGATGGGCACAGTCAGGCCATAGCAGATCCTCTCTGTCTCACCTTTCCTCTGCTCTAGTGTGGGTCCTTCCATGAGCTGCAGTCTTACAGGGAAAAAACTGCTCTGGCATGAGGTCTTGCCAGCCCTTATTCAGATCTCTGCTTCAGTGTGGGCTGCTCAAGGGGCTGCAGGGGAGTTTCTGCTCCAGCATCTGCAGTGCCTTCTCTCCTTCTCTTGCCTTGGTGCATACACTGCTGTTTCTCACTCCTTTTTTTTCTTCCTCCCCTGCCTGTCCATCATTTCTTTCTTTTCTTAACTATGTTATCACAGATACGTGAACATGATGGGTTCATCTGTGTCCTGTGTTAGGTCTGGTGGAGCTGACAGGAATCAGCCATGTCCAGTGCAGGGCAGCCTCAGCCTCCTCCCATTTCTCCCTTTATCCCCCTTGCTTTCAAAACCTTGACATGGACAGCCAGTGCCTGAGCTTGTCTGTCTGCAGCCCTGACAACAGTGCTTGTGAAAATAAGTCAGGGAATATATCTTTGCCATATGGCATAAAATGTGACATGGTCTAAGACAGCTGTGGAAGTAATGAAACTTTGGACTTGACAGAATAAGAAAAGCCCTTTCACTACCTGATAACAATTTGTCTGTCTGTCTGTCTATTTATCTATCTATCTATCTATCTATCTATCTATCTATCTATCTATCTATCTATCTATCTATCTATCTATCTATCTATCTATCTATCTAACTAACTAACTAACTAACTATCTTATTCTGAAAGCACACATATAAACAATTTGGTCCTTTTAAAAGGACTGTTGTTATTAGGTATAAAATATGCTTTTTAAAAGCAGATCAATTATGAGTCATTATTATTCCTTCCATGATTCTGTTCTCCAGCTTTGAGATTTACACTTCTGTTCCCACTTGAATTGATAACAGAAACAAATATGTCTTGCATATTTTTGTAGTGTATGTAATGTGATGGGGAGCACATGTGATATAGAATGAAACTGAATTATTGATGATAGATGAAAGATAAATCAAAAATGTATCAGTTCAACAAAGCTCAGACGTATGTAAAATTAAGAAAATGCACAACTGCATTGGAGAAGGATGAAAAACAGTGGTAAAATTCAAGCAAAATAATGGGAATTAAAGGCCTGATGGTATGTGCATGTGTGGAGGGGACTTGAGGATGGTTCTTGTTTATCACATTTGCTTGCCAAGTTGGTAGAAATGGTTCTCACAAATAAAAATGAGCCTAATTTGGATTAGCTCCTTTTATAACGTACAGACATGTTGCTATTACTTAGTGCTATCTCATCTTATCTTCTTGCTTCTGCAGCTATTTTAGATTACAACTTGACAGGGAACTTTCATTGAGTTGCAAACAAGTTTGTTGTTATTTATTGCAGTATAAACAACTTAATGTATGCTAAGAATTATTTCTAAATTTATATTTTTATACATATAATATTTTTATATTTAGTCTCAGACAATCCTAGGAAAATCTGCAATTTAAGGGACATCAGCGGCAATAAAAAGGAAGACGTATCTAAATAAAAACTTGTTTTTAGCCCTGTAGCGGGGTCTTACAAAAATTATTTTTCACCTCCATTCCCCTCAGTTTCTGAAAGGAGAAAAAAGTTCAGGACTAGTATCCAGAAAACACTCTGAACAAAGCCTATTACATTTTCTTTTTCTCTGTAGCTCAAAAAGGCAAAGGAGTAACTCAGTTCAGCTTGAGGTTATACATCTTACAAAAATGATGCAATGACTTCAGTAGCCTCTGATATCGTTGTAAGCGTGTGGACGATGTGGCGTAACATGTACTGCGTTTTTCAAGCAGCAAGTCTTCTTTCCAAAAGCAAAAATTAAGCCTAAAATAACATTAAACCACTAAGACAGTCTAATTGTTAAGAGACAGTTCGCGTGACCAGATTACAGTATGTCACTTCTTCTTAGATCACTCTCTTCTAAGTAAACAGACATCCTTCAGCATCCGAGTATTTCCCTGTGGCAGTCTGCTAAGAAAAACATGAGAAGAGACCTCTCTGACACGGCTCCTTCCGCTCGCTGTGATTTATTTGGAGTCACAGGGATTGCTTATCTGCCCAGATAGAGCCGCAGAGCCTGCGCCAGCCCGCTAGCTCCGAGTGGAGGGTCCATTGTTCTGTCACGGCACTGGAGAGATTGCCTAGGCTTGACCTTGGCTGGCGACCTCATCAGAGGTGATTTTGCAAAAATTTACTGGTTTGTTTCAGTAACATTCAAGTAATTTTCTGCAAGTAGCTTTCTTTTCATGACATGCTCCGAGTGAAAGCCAAGAGGATTGTGATTCCAAGCAGAGGTTGCTCCAGAGGGGGTTTTGCATTTCTGAGGAGTTTTCTATTTTTTCCATTCTCTAAGGCCTTGTGCTGTCTTCTGATTCTCTGAAGACAGAGATGGCTGTGGCTGCAAAAAGCAAGTGTCAGCTGCTGCTCTTCTGAAGAAAAGTGTAACTACATAAATATGCCTTTAGAATCTTATGGAAGCATGGCCAGTATTTTGTTATAAAGCACATCTTCTTTGTCACTGTGATAAGTCGTCATTACTGAAAGGTTTCAAGAATTTATCTGAATATATTTCTTGATTCAGCATCTCTTTAGACAGTATTAGATCTATTTAAGAATTCCATTTTTCTTCAGTATGGTCTGAAAATCCGAGCATTTTTTTTAATTAGTGTTTGAAATTGTAAAGAAATTAAGGGACAAAAGCAAAAAATTAAATCATTAAAATTTGTAATTTTTTAATTTGGAAAATAATTTAAAAATAGAAAATGCTCAATATTGAGTAGAGTGAAGAGAGCAGCATCAATACATTTCACAGAGTAGCACAACATAGTGTAGCTGTATCCTGAAGGGAAGTGGAGCATCTGAACGTGCCTCCTTTCCAGCTGCAGTCACATTCACACAATCACAGAATCACAGAATGGGCCAGGTTGGAGGGGACCAGATGTGGTCATCAGGTCCAGCCTCCCTGCTCCTAAAGCACGTGGCATGGGATTGCATCCAGATGGTTCTTGAACACCCCAGTGAGGGAGAGCCCACAAACTCTCTAGACAATTTTGTCCAGTGCATGGTCACCTGCGCGGAAGTTGTTTCTTATACACAGGTGCAATTTCCTGTGCCTCAGTTTCTGCCTGTTGCCTCTTGTTCTATTGGTCGACACCACTGAGAAGAGCCTGACTTGAAAACTAAGAGTTGATGGGAGAAAGGAGGATTGTTTTGTTTGTCTTAAGTGAAGAATAATAGTAGTAAGACGAAGGAAGCTTGAAAACATGTCAACTTTCTGTTGCAGTGGAGCAGCAGAAGCAGAAACTTTATAAACCTGTATTGACAGCCAGGCCTTTCCATCACTGACCTCTACTTTGCTCTTAGTAATAGGTGATGCTTTGTCTTCTGAGTTAACTCACCTTCTTTTTCTTGGCTTCATGATATTTTATCGTTGGAGAAACACCACAAGACTGTGGCTCAGTCTGACGAACAGATCCTTTCAATTAAATGGAAAATGGACAGATCATTTCCTTTAACAATTATATCTAGTGGATTTTATCTAAGTCAAGCACTGAGTACATGATTTGATTAAATTTGCTTAAAAGATAGAAAAAAAAAGAGAGTGGGTCACCTATTCTTTAACTTCACCAAGGTATGCTTTTCTTTTTAATTTTTTAAAAAATATTTTATCTAGTCTAATGTCAGTGTCTCACATGATGAAACTTTGAGTAGCCTTTCTTATATTTTACTGAAATAACTGCTTGGAAACAGCAATGATACTTTTTGTCACTCTGTGGTCATGTATTCATCTCACAGACTTCCTACTAGCAAATATTTTTATGGCTTTTGGTAATTTAATTATAACGTGATTAAAAATTAATAGCTTCAATACAAAAGTACTTTATTAAATAAAAAACATAATTTTGCTAGTGAACATTTAATTAAAATGAAGCAGTAAGTTTTGTTTATGTATAATTTTTAGTCAATATTACTGTGTGTAGAAAAGTTTTATTGAAAACATGGGGCTTCATTTGGACAAGAGAAAAGATTGATGTATGGAGAACTGGTGGTTATAGCAGCTAATATGATTTGATTATTTCTGTAGGAGTTGGGTATTACCTTTTTATTTTTTATTGAGTATATGTTAAAAAATCTTCATCAATCTAATATAATTTTTTGTAGTGTTTGAGATTAGAAGCAGGCTCTATGACAAATTACAGTGCAGAAATAGAGGTTGGAAATCTTCATAAAAAAATCATGGACCTAATTGGCTCAAAATTATATATATGTATAAGATCCTTTGGTAAAACACCAGTTCAGCATATGAGGGAGTTTAGAGCAATGTACTTCCAAACCAAAATAAAATGAAAAGGAAACAACAGGCCTGGGAATATACAAGACAGACACTAAAAAATGACTGTTTAATCTAAAACATTTAAAAATAATTGAAGATATTTGAGTAGAGCTTCATTGTGAGTATAGGTATCCACACATACCTAGTTGGAGAGAAACATGTGTATGCAGAAATATCTATTTATTATGTTTATATGTAAGTGAGAGTAAATGCAGAAAGGGCAAACCCAAGTCTCCTGGAGAGCTACAGTGGTGACTGACTTCAGCTTTAAACCTCAGCATGGGAATCCTGGGTTGATACTAGGAACATATACTTGGTTCCAATATTACATCTAATGGTGCAAGTATGACAGCCAAATAAACGCCACTAGTTCTTTCCTCAGATCTTCTTGCTTGTGCCTACGGTTAACTCAGCTGAGCTAGACTTGCACTGAGGATTCAGGAGCAGTGATACAGTGGCTGCAGGGGTGGCTTGTTTCATCCAGGCATGCTCAGATTTCAGCTGGATATTTTGGCTTTGAATCCTGGGCAGATACAGAGCCTATAGATGGGAGGGGAGCGGGGCTATATCTGACACTATTGTTATGTCTGTCAAAAAATGGGTATTGAACCAAGGTTTGTCTTGCCACTGGGCATTTGCAGCTGTGAAATCTGTTTCGGAGTTAGATGTTGTGCACTCACCAGTCTGTTCTTATACACAACCGAGACAGGAGGGGGAGCACTGAGCTGGTCCGCTGACTTGCAGGCTTAGATAAACTGATTTAAATCCTTGCTCTAAATCAGGCACTGAACTGGATCTCTGGAGTGGAAAGAGCTCTTTAACTACTAGGCAGAAGAATGGAGGACAGCAGCAACTGGCTGCCTGGGCTGTGAGAAGGGATGGTCAGGTTTCTTCAGGCAAGATTGGCAAAGCAGTGATGAGCTGTGCATTGCACCAGAGATAAGACATTAAGCAGCTTAGACTTGTCAGAGCTGGAATAGTTGTACACGTGCCCAGCAGCAAAGCTGTACTGTTAGCAATTCGAGAGCCTCAGGAGCCAGGGCACCTACAGGAGTAGGCAGTAGATCAGAGGAAGTGTTTGAAGATGTAATTTTTAACTTTAAAAATTTTTGCTTTAGTTTTGTAGGAGGAAAAACTGTAAAATGTTCAAGTCATCAAGAAAATAAGACCACATCCTAGCAAAAGGTTTTATGATGTCCTCCCAAAGGAATCAAAAGGTCTGTCCTTCATAGTCACTTATGCTGCTGGGGACTTCCTTAGTTTATGCTTCACAATATCTTAATGAAATATGAAATTTGGCAAGGCCATTCCATGGAATTTCAGGTAGACAAACTGAGGCAAATAGCAAGGTAAGGTGATAACAACTTGACCAAGGAACACATGTGCTGCCTGCTTAATCCTTTTCTTTGGCCATGCTCTTTGGGAGATGCAAAGAATAATAGTTAACTGATTAACAAAGAATAATTAAATTAACAGATTGTTAAGAAATACAAGGAAGGTAAAAATCATGAAAAAGAGATTGTGTGGAAAACCCTGCTGTCTTAATAAGTGAAATCTTGAGTGAAACATTAGGATTTTATGACTAATAAAAAGAAAAGTAAGAAATCAATCTTTAATAAGCTGATAGCACTGTTTAGATTTGCAGTTAGTTGTATGGAACATGACTTTTTAACAAATCATGGTTTGTTAAGGTTTGTACGCAAATGACTGCATTATTAATTTGGTGAAAGGGCTGTGAGGGTAATGAAAGTGAATCTCCAAGGAAGAAAATAACTTTTTAAAATGTTCTAAAAACAGAAAACTAGGAAATTATGGAAAAAATTCTAGTCAATATTTCTCCTGTTTAAAGAATTTGAGATGCTCTGTAGGCATTCACATATCACTGCAGTGACTTGTGTAAATGTAGTGTAAGCAAATAAAAATACAGTCTAGGATGGGTCTTTTTTCTGATGTTCACACTCAGAAAAAAATGGGAACATGGCTGGCCCTTCCCCTCAGTCAATATATACTACAGAACAGAAGGTAAGTGTAGATGGTTGAATACATCTGAGGCAAGAAAATAAGGAAAACTAATCTGAGAGTGGTTATGCATTTAAATCTGAGAGAGGCTATACATTCCAGAATTAAATTCTAGCTCACTTAAAAATGATGGGTTAATTTGTACTTCTGGTAGGACAGACATTTCCCAGAGGAATCTGTCTAGTGAACAGAAATGAGTATTCAGATCTGAGTTAAATGTAGTGGTGGTCAAAAAGCAGAAGAACTAAAACAGGAGTTTTTCAGTTCAGCTAACAATTCAGGCAGAGTTCTCTTAAAAGCAGAGCTCTGGTTTTATTTTGTTTTGTTTTCCTCCTGAGAGGCATATTTTTTTTTCCCTCATTCTGCATCCTCAGCTGTTGGTTATCAAATCTCTTTTGGAGAATTTAATGAATAAAAGTCTGTGAGGATTAACTTGATAAGAAGTTCATGTATATCAAATAGTAAAAAGCTGTTGTAATGTGATGGTTCAAAATCTTATCGGTAGTAACATATTAATAGTGCCATATTTTTTGGAAAGCTTTGCTGGGAAGGATGTAAACAGGCTGGACACATTGAAGGGAACTTAACCCAGGCCCCTGCTTCTAATGTGATAATTTCCTCTTTAGCTTGATAGCAGTTTCCTAGTTCCATCCTTTACTGAGCAGTCCAATTTAAAAAAAAAAAAAAAAAAAGATAGTGAGAAAAACAAATAAAAGAGGATACAGGGACTTTGAAATATAAGGCACGTTTTAAGCATTTTTTTGAGCATGAGATGAACAGTGACAGTCTAACTGGTGTAGCAACTGCCCTTTCTAAAGAAGTGACTCACTCTTGAATGATAAAAATACTCAAGTGTTAACTGCTGCTCCGTATGGTTCTGATTTAAACAAAGGGTGTCATTCAAGGGCCTTAGGATTGCCAGGCAGGAAAGTCCTCATCGAACACAGGCTCTGACCCTGCTCCCACTCAGGATAATGTTGCAGAAAAGGCTGCTTATGTTTCTCAACCTATTGAGAATGATTAGGATGCTGATTATCTGCTAATGAAAAATGAATACATCAGCAAGCATGCGAATGCAATTGCAACATTCTTTTTCTTTCCAAGCATCAGCTTCCTAGGTATGAAAATGGCCTTGAGAAATACTGAGGACTTGTAGGAGATGGAAAGTATAGGTTATATTTAGGTACTTGTAACATTTAATCAGTTCAGTTACTGAACCAAAGTCCAGAGAAAAGGAGGAGCAATTGCTCAAAATCAGGAAGCATGGTGATAAAAGTATTTGTTACAATTATTTTGATGCTGCATTTTGCTGGTCTCACAAAGAATTTTGAAGACAGTTAGAAACTTTTGACTTGGAAAACTTTCACTTGAGCTTTGGTTCAGCCCAGGTTGGGCAGAACTCAGCAGGCCATGTGTTTGCTTAGGCTGCTGGTCTTAGGCCTTTTGCCTTGTAGAATGGTGTTGCAGGCTAACTGCAGGCACTGGACCTTCAACTGACTGTGTCTCTTCCACTGCCTTCCAAGAGGACAACCTTTGGGAAAAAAAGAGAAAACTTCCACTGATGCCTGTCGTCATTAGAGTAGATATTTTGTAGTTATCTGTCACTACCTTCACAAAGAGCCAAACATGCGTTTTCTTCTTTTTGCTTCTTTTCAGTGGGAGGCAAGATCTCTCACTGAAACTTAGTGACAGTCTCACAGTGATATAGTCATAATTTCAGCTATGCCCAGTTAATAACCCTTAAAAAAATAGGACCAAGTATTGTTAAGTGATTAGTGGTTAAGTGCAATAAGTTAAGTAAGAGGTTAAGTGCAATATTTAGTATTAGAACCTAGAACTGAAGATGTTTTGGAGACACACAGGCTTGTCATTTAAAAGTGAGAATGACAGCAATTCAGAAAAATTGTAAACGTGCTTGCCATTGCAATTTTAATCAATGATATGTTTTCTCATGTGGCCTGATTTTGCTTGCTTCAGTTTTCTGGACTAATTTGATATTCCCTAATTTTTCTTTGTGAAAGTTTTATATATAAAGAACAACTGCTCTCCAGATATTAAGGCTAAATTCTTATTGCAAAATTTTAATAATTCCATGGATGTCAGCCAAGATGCCCACATGAATGGAGGAAAGGTGTTTCTGTGTCAATATTGATTGCTTTAGAACAGTGATAATTTCTTTGGTGGCTTGTTAGCTTTAAGCCTGAATAAAGCATAATCTATTGATGCTATTTTTACTATAAAGCTGAGGATTTCTTCAATCTTTTCAGAATATATGAAGTGTTTGTAGTACAAAAATGGATGAAGTGTGCCTTTAAACTGTACATGTCTGGACAGAAGCTTTGCAAGCCTTTTGAAGTCTCAGAGAAATAAGAGGCACTTGCACTGTCAAATGGTGACACTTGATTGTCATCTTCACCAGGTCCCAGCAGTATGATCTCTTGAGTCCCCAGGTCTAGTGATACATGGAAGTCACTGATGGATTAGCTGTTTATTGAAAGTGTCTTTGCATGCACTGGAAAGTTAATGAGGGTAGCAACGATGTTTTAAATCCTGTAAGAAATCTGTGGAGAAATCCAACCCAATATAAATTCCTGTTATAAGCAGTTTAGTTTCACGACATCAGAATAGAATTTGCACTTGTTCATGTTCTGCACAAGTGCAAACAACAGAATAATGAATAGAATACAAGTACACTAGCTAAAATAGATTAAGGACCTATATTATTATATTAATATACTATTTTAAAAAGCAATGTTTATAGCAAAATATCTATGCAACATTTTAATTTAGTATTTCTATCTATGCATCTTATGGAAGTGGAACTGAAATGGTATTATGCAACTTCTATAAATGTTGAATTCTCTACTAAGGAGGCTACTTAAAAACTCATTACAGCATGTAGTGGTACTGTTTACTGAGCAGTGCTTTTGTTACTGTTTTACACAGCTAGTTTTGAGAGCTTGGTGTAATCCTGATTAAGCAAAGCTCCAAATCAGATTACACATCTGGTGGCAATTAGATGGGACAGTTACTACCTGGGAACATAGTATTTCCACGGGAAAAAGAAAAAAAAAATCCACATTCCATGGAAAAACTAAGATACAGTTAAGCATAATCCGCCTGAACTATATTCACACACATTAATAGTCATGACATTTTTTCCAACACGCACAAGTAAAGAACAACTCATGGATGACAAAACTCCTTCAGACTGTCATGTTGGACCAACCATTGTTAAAGAAACTGTGGAACTATATTCATTGTGTTATCTAAATAGAGAAAAATATGGTATAATCTTTAGCACAAAGAGAATCAACTTGAGGAAGTGAGTGAATGTAAACAAGAATTAGGGGTAGGTGATAATTAGAGATAGTTAATAAATAGTCTCAGAAAGTGAGTGGTAGAAGCTCCATTTTTAATATATTAAAAATTTTTATCACTTAAGAATTGAGTTTGGATGAGAAAACTACTCTGACAAGAAGGTAGATTAGATAGCCTACATTCCCCGCCCACATTTTTGTTTTATGTGGTTATGTGACTCTCTTTAGCAATTTAAGTAAATAGAAAATTATACAAACAAAATATTTAATAGGTAGATAGTGTTTTAACATCATGTAAGAGGACTTGCTGGATGAGATGTTAGACATTCTGCTCTGAACAGTGGCTGCCTGTGGTTAACCTGGTCTGGTGATTCACATTAGCTGAGATTAAGTAAGTGGATTATGATGTTTTTCCTGGCGGAACACACTTGGAATAAGACTAAGGACCTTGTTTCATGCAGCAAAAACAACCACATGTACAATTAAAAAATCTCTGAAAACAAGCTATACTCTCTTTTATTTACACGGGACTGTGGGTGAGTATGACAAAATGATATGCAGTGCTTACCTGCTCTATGGCATTGAAAGTATTCTTTTGTATTTAGAACAAAGTGTTCCACTTAGCTTTGTGCATAAACATTGCATGAGTGGTTTTGTTTATGGAAAGCAGGGAAAAGATTAAATTCTGATTTCTGTTTGTTTTTCTTGGAGAATAAGTTTCTCAACATTTTAGTTACCAAAGTATCTTAATAGCCATCCTATTTCATGTAATATCAGCTATATCTTAATTTTAGAATAATGTAATTTAAGTATAAAAATTGATAGTATGTTTATGATGAAATTAAGGTATTTTGTGGTGGCCTGTATTGTGAAAATGTAAGTTCCACAATATGTTGATTGTTCATTGTTGAAATGTTTTCTGTTTGTGAAAGGTAATTATAAGATATCTAAAAGATGAAAAAGCAATTTTTGCTATTAAAATAAATGCTAGAAACATGGTATGCCAAATAAAGGTCTATTATACATTTTGCTAAGGGAAAATTATTTTTCTTAGTTTAGTGCATTCACATTATTTCGTGTTTACACTGAAAGTTGTCTTTTTTCTTTTTTGATATGTATATTCTCTCTTTGTCTTGGATTTCAGTACTTCTACGGTATCAAGACTAAGTATAATAATTAGCTTTATGCAAAAACTGTTGCATTTCTCTTTCAAATGCTGATGCTTATGTAACTGAATGTTTTGCACAAGCATAAATATCTAGAACAGCTACTGAGACGCTAATTCCAAAGTGATTAATGTCAGTGGTCTCATGAGAAAATCCACCTATTTTATCTCTTGTAAGAATAAATAATCAAATCACACAGTTATATGAAATTCCACTCCATTTTCACAGAGTGTTAGAAGTACAGCAGAGAGTAGCTGAGGAGCTGTGTCTGTTTGTTTCTTTCTCTGGCCATTGTTGACAGTGACACTTTTCCCCCAAAGATCCTGGACTGGACTCTCAAACTCCACTCTTGACCAGCTGAAATGGAGTAACATGACATTCAGCTCACTCAATAACTTATTTCATTGCTGCTTTCACTTGAATAGAACATTTGCTCTGCAAAGAGAGTAGGAAAGTCCGTGTTGCAGCTAGCAACAAAAGCACCCATATAGAATTCCTCTAGGCACATCCAGCTAAGTAGAATGACGCATGCAGCATAAAATGTCTGGTTCAAATTGTGTCCCTAGTCTTAAATCACCTGTGAAACTCTCAGATTTCACTATAGAAGTATAGTGAAAATTTACTCAGCTAATGAGTAGATGTGTAAAAAAAAGATGAACAATTGTTCCTCTCAGTGATTTCAGTTGAAGTTGGAGCTCCTCCTTCCTCCTACAGAAAGTAAAACATTTCAGTAGCTGAGTTCTGTAAGTTGCTGCAGCCAACTTTATTCTTGCGTATTCCTTAATTAAAGGATTTTTTATTTTTAATTTTTTAGTCTTGAAAAGGTTATTTATTTATTTTAAATGGAATTATGATTATGCAAATCAATCTTAGAGTACATCATTCTAGTGCAGTCCTGTTTGGCGTTTTTTAGTTTTAACACTCAAAAGATTATATTCTGCAGCATAAATTACATCTTATAAGGAGACATTTTTCCCTGTGTTCTGATCAGTGTTCAAAATAAGTAACTCCTAGTGAAGGCAAAACACCTGAGCTGAAGTAGTGCATTGTTGCACTTCAACTGAAACTGAAGTATTATTGGAAAAGCTGTAAGAACACAGTAAGATAAAATCTTATCAAATCTGACTTTATTTAACCTTCACTGTCTTGAAACATAACATTTTCTTATCAATTTCATAACTGATACATGCAGTGTGAAAATAATCAGAATTCTGTTTTCCATAGCTTCATTAATTAAAATATATGGTAGCCAGAGGTTGTTCCACTACTCCATATGGCAGCTATATAAAGATTGCATAATGAAAGAATTTAATTTATTTTATTTTGGTGACAAGTGTTCCCTGAGGCTGCTATGTAGCTTTTCAGTAAAAGTCTACTAAAACTTTTTCCTTGAGGCTAATTAGTTGAATGCTTTTACCCCGTGTTCCAGTGAAAGCAAGGCAATCATTACGATAAAGTTATTTTAGTCACTTAAAGGGTTCTCATTACAGTATCTATATTTAGATTGGATTAAAATGGAAAGATTGGTGCTCTATTTACAAGCATGAAGACTATCAATATGGTTGTCAGAAATAATTTGTTGTTTATAAGACCAGTATTTAATATTTTCACTTTAAGGCTACTTCTCCTGAAGAATACCTGAAATTTTTGTGTCTTTTTGAGGGACTTAATGACTTTTCTTTTACTAAAAAGGCCTTATTTTGTCAGTAGTTTTTTTCTCTCTGTATAAATGCGACTGTTGTAGTAGATATATATTATGAGATATAAAACTTGTAATAGAAAAGAAAATAATATGTCATTTTATGATAAAACTTCACTCAACCACATGCTTTGGGCCTTATTATGGTATAGATTACAGTGCTGTAAATCAGAGAACTTTTCTCTGACTTCCATGGTTTTGCCTTGGTATGAAATTAGTATATAAGATCAGACTGAATTGCATTGCCTTTCAGTTTAGCTATTTTGGACTAAAAAAGGCTCGTACCAAAGCACAAATGGCTCTGTCCTAGTAAAGGCTTTTCTTAACTGTCTTAAATGTGAAATGTCATTAACTTCATGCTCAAGAAAGGATGGACTCAAAAACCACCTCCTTCTAATAAAAGGCCTCTTGTACCAAAATGATAAGAGATTTGAAATTACATTGGAGAGTTTTGGGAATACTTGCAAGTAGAGCTATGCTAACTTAATCTGACAGTATTGGAGTCTTTGTGGAGTTTAGTGATAACAGCTTGAATCCATTTAAATTCAATGATTTTTGGCACAACACGCTGCTGTTGGTTTCTTATAAATCCTCTTTCTGCACCTTTCTAAATGCAGATCATATTTTTACTAGTCACAGGAAAGGTTTTACAGCCATCTCCTCTTTCTTCCAGATTGCTGTCAAAATGAGTGAAACACCTTCAAGTAGTTACTCGGTGAATCATCCACCTTCCTCCGAGAGTGAGCAGAGTTTATCCATGCGCCATTTCAATGTTACTGAACCTGTTGTGGCCAAACGGATTTGTTTCTATAAAAGTGGAGATCCCCAGTTTAATGGAATCAAAATGGTAGTTAATAGCAGGTCTTACAAGACATTTGATGCCTTGCTGGATAGTTTATCCAAACGGGTCCCACTACCTTTTGGAGTAAGGAATATTAGTACACCAAGAGGGAGACACAGCATCACCAATTTGGAAGATCTGGAAGATGGAAAATCCTATATTTGCTCCCATCAGAGGAAAATGAAGCCAATCAACCTGGAACAGGCCAGCAAAAAGCCACTGCCCTGGCAGATCAGCAGGCCTGTTAGCGCTCGTCGTCGAGCTGTGCAATTAGCAAGGCAGAATGAAGATGGGTTTGGCCATCGAGAAAGCAGAATAACAACTCCCAAAAAGATGCTAGTTTTCAAAAATGGGGATGTAAGACTTAGGCGCACCATAGTCTTGGGAAAGAAAAATACACAAACCTTTGAGGCCCTTCTGGATTATATGAGTGAGTTAATGCAATATCCAGTTGCAAAACTCTATACCACTGATGGCAGAAAGGTGAGAAAAAGGATGAGTACTGTGATTTCTTTTGTGATTTCTTCTAGATTGTTTTACATTTAAAAGAAGTTGTATCCGTGATTGAAACATGGTCCTGATGTATGTACTAAATTTCATCTGTTTGCTTTCTATGTTTTTTTCCCCCTTTAGAAGGGCTACTGGCTTGGATGAAATACACTGGAATCTTGGGAACAGAGACAAGTTAGTGAGGGCACATTTCGTTTTCAGTAAAAAAGAAAAAATACTTTTTTTTCCCTCTTGCTCAGGTCTCTTTAAGGCATGCACCCAATTCTATACTTTTATCCACTTACATAAAACCTTCTTTTAGTCTTAATGTTGTTTATCTGGGATTTTTAATGTTTTAGAATATGATTAGTAGCATCTAATACCCATGTGTATTTTTATCATTGTGCAAATTGCAGAGTGGTTTGCCATTAATGACTTGGAACTCTGACACCTGATTGCTTATTATAGTTTCAAACCACGGACCAGGTTCTGTACCTCTAAACTCAGATGGTGCAGCACTAATAATTCAGATTTTAGTCTCACATGCTATTTGTGTATAATTTTGTATATTATGTATAAAAATGTGTATAAAAAAATGTATAATTTTATCTCAGTGTTTTTTAACCACAGAAAAACACATATGGTTACACTTAGCAGGTATCTAGAAAGAGAATTCTGTGCAGAACTTGAAGAGTCCAAAAGAAATCTCCTGTTTGCCCTTCACTTAGTTTCACCTTGTTGAAATTGTGTATTAGGTTGGGGACCTGTCCATATTCACTATTGCAAGTTAATGAAGTGCAGTTTGTAACCATTATCTTGCAATATATTTTTGAACATATATTCAAAACTGTCAGACAAGGCTCTGAGCACCTTGATCCAGTCAGATCTGCTTTGAGTAGAGGGTTAGACTACATGACCTCCAGAGGTCTTTTCCAAAGTAAAATGCTCTGTGATGATGTCCTACTCCTTTTTGGAGGTATGAGTCAACTGCTTGTGCTGTATTTTGAATTTCTCCTCCAAGTATGTCTTCATATGTATACCTACCTCCAAATGCATATTCGTATTTCATGACTATAAACAGTCACCGTACAATGATGAAACAAAATTACATGTGCAAACACTTAAATTTTAAAAAAAATTTGTTCTGGATGTTGCTTCTTGAAGTAATTATCCAATATATTTATATAACAAGATATATCCTTACAGAAATAGGAATTGCCTTACAGGAATTGAAAAATTAATTCTGTGCTGTGATACATATTTAATAGTCTGCTACAAAGGAATGTAGAGACTAAGAAGTGAAGATACTAAAACTTGAAAGGGATAAATCTCTTACATTATTTTTTGGTGGTTACCAAGGCAGAGAATTTAATGTTACTTTTTTTTCCAGGTTCCTAATCTTCAGGCCCTGATATTGTGCTCTGGAGCTGTAGTAGCAGCGGGTAGAGAGCCTTTTAAACCAAGCAATTATGAATCTCTTGGGTATTTGAGGCCTGCTAAATTGCTTGGAATTGGAAATCGTGTGTACCCAAAAGCAAATGCCAAGTCAGAAAGTGAAAAGAGTAAGTTCTTTGAATTCATTTGTATTTTATTAATTTGTTTATCTGTCTCAGCATAAGACATAAACAGTGACAATCTTAGTAGGATCAAGGTTATTCAGAAAGCCCAGCTGAAACTGTTTGTATCTGCTGTGACTCCTCTATAAGCTTATGAAAGATCAAAGTGTTAAATTTCTTTTTAAAATGCAAGTTTCTGCTAAGTACTCAGCTAGTATGCATATTTTGTTCTGACAGACTTACTTAGAACATGGATGAAAATCTATATTTCATTTCAATTCACTTGATTGCCATTGTTATTAATTTTTTTGTGTCAGAATTAATAACATCAGTGGCAAAAGTAAAACCTCAGGCTACTTCAGGCTCTCATTGAATTGCTTGGGCAAAACTTTTGTTCAGTTTTCAGAACTTAAGTTAAGGTTTGGGTTGTCATGACTTATTTTGCCTTGTCACATGCTCTACTTAAATAGGAAAACTAGTATAGCATCCATCTACTCAGAAATTAATCATGTTTTTGAAGCTGCTTTTGCCTAAACAGAATCTTGTCCATTCCTATAGCCTCATGGCTGTTATATATTTAGAACCCAGGGAACACTGTAATTGTTACTGCACTGGAACTTTGCACAGTAACCCTGACAGTGTCATGGAGCACATTAACAGATAAGACATTTGATTTCCATTTGCTTCGGGGAGTTCCATTCACATTCCTTACACTTTATTATCTCCCTGCCAAGCTATTAATTTAGGTTTTTTTTCAGTCTTCATGTACTTTGACTTGTGCAGCTTGAGACCTGCTTGCAGAGCATAACTAATAAGTCAAGAGACAATGATTAAGAACACTTTGCGAATGAAAGTTCGTCAGAAACAAAAATCCTACCCAGACTTTGCTTTGAGACAGACTGAGCCTTGCAATTGTAGAAAACACGAGTTTCTGAATCTGATTATCTCCTGCTTCTAATCCTTAGTCAACAACAATAACAGAAGGAGGGAAGAAAAAATGACCCTCTTTTTGTCTTTAACCTGAGAATTAAAAAAATATCACGTGTAGGAGATATCATTGATGATATGAAAACATGGAAAATGAAATGTCAGCATCTTTGTTCCAATTCCATATTCTGAGACAGAGAAGGTGAGATTTTTACTTTGTGAAACATAAGTTGTGGCCTGTGTTAGAAGAATTAGCACAAACTTGTGTTTCTTATTCAGTTCATAGTAAAGCATATGCCTGAGAACTTGCAAGTCCATTTGCCTGAAGTTATAGACATCTTTCTATAATGGTAACATATTACTGTAAAAGTCTTGACATGACACCACTTAGAAAACCAACCAAACAAACTCAAGAAGTTAATATTGCATGTGTTAAAATGCTTTTTGCAAGTGAAACCTGTCTGTCAAATGATGGATCATATATATATTTAGATATCAGCGGCAGTTGTTCATACCTTTGTGTGGATGTACCTGCACTGTTTCCCTTGCACATGGAGAAGACCTTGTAAGACAGCAAAACTTTATTCTTAGCTCATGTTCTTTTAGCTTTCAACTCCTCAGCAACAACTATGGGAGAGAGATGAGAAAAAAACTTTTAAAAGACCCAAGTTATTGCAGAGCAATCAAAACATACTATGGGAATATATATTGAGTATGCTTATACATTTTGGGCCACATTCAAAAAATCACTGAAATATTATAGAAGTATTCTCATTGGCTTTGCTGAGTTTTGCACCATTGTCTACAGTACAGATACATAAATGTGTTTAAGAATGTCATGATTTAAGTTCAGATTTTTACAAGGAGTTCAAGAACTACAATATTTACTTCTTTGTAGAAGGCCTGTCCAGAGGATTGGATATGAACTCTTTCCTCACATGTCAGTGACATTTCAAAGAGTAGTTACTCATGTACTGTAGTAGATTGTGGGATTAAGCCCAAGGACATATATATTCACCTTGACTGACATGTTTTCGTACTAACTGTAAGAACTAATAGGAAATGGTGTATTAATGATCACTAAAGCATGGAGGAAGTAAAGCTGGTAGCTTCAAGCCCAAACAAGTGAGCCCTATGAATGCCTTGAAAAGCTACAGGCAACCTCAGCTCTCAACTAAGTATAAAATCAGATCATCTAATACTTCTTTAGGCTTTGGAGCTTCAAATAAGGCTATAGTTCTGTCATTAGAAAAAACATATTGTAAAATAAAATTAAGTGGACAAGTATTTAAATGCTTAAGTCTTTATTAAGACTTATATTTCTTTCTCTGAAAACTTCATAGAAAAATTGCAAGATTACCCATGTTTTTTTTCTGTAGTTTCTAATGCAAAATAAATAAACCCCCAAAATATGTAAAATAAAACACTTCATTAGCATCTTTAATACTAATTTTTCTTCTTTGTTTCTTTTCTCTTCCTTTGTTGCCTACCTGCTGTCTCATCATCTGGATCTTTATCCCTGGTATTTGTCTGCTCCACTTTCTATCTACTGAATGAATCTGTATTCTTTCAATGTAATTATTGGTAGTGAGAGCTGAAATGGACTCTAGTTCAAGATCTCAGATATTCTCGGTTTCTTCTGATAAAGGATCCAGCAATGATAACAACTCAAATGATAACAACTCAGATTCTTCCTATGTTCTTGACAGCCATAATGGTATAGAAGGAAATCAGTCAGTTATCGGTGAAGACTTATCTGTGGCACAGTATCAAGATGACATTGAGAAATCTGTTCACGTCAATCAAGATGGCAGTATCACAGTGGAAATGAAAGTTCGATTCAAAATTAAAGAGGAAGAAACCATTAAGTGGACAACCACTGTAAGTCGTGCTGGCCTTTCTGATGACAAAAATATCTCCATTTGCAATTCTTCTGCAATGAATGTGGAAGATTGCTCATCCAATGTAAATACATCAGACTGTATAAATCCAAAAGACGCTCCATTTTTGAAGAGCTACAATAAAGAGGAAGACTCGTTACAGCAATGCAATGAGGAAGTGTCAGACAAAGAATCAGAATCTGATTTGAAAACTGCTGATTGTAATGTCTCTGAGAAGAACAATTCTGCAGATTTAGACATAGGCAATGTACCTGAGGAAAATATCAAGCCTCACTTTTACAGACCTCCCACCCCTGGGCCAAGGCGTGTTAGACAAAAGAAAGCAGTAGTTGAAAGTGTCACCTTGGTGTCTGAGAAAGAGGTTCAAGAGAAGACAATAGGACAGTTTTCCTACAGTGAGGAGATAGAGAATGGAGAAAAAACATCTGAGTACTGCATGGTAGCTCATTCAAGCAGAAAAAAATCAAGTGTGAGTAATCCAAAGTTTAATGAGATGAGTGACGATGGTTTATTAAAACTTTCTTCAGAAAATATAAAAGAAGAAATGCTTTTTAAAGTAAGCCACAAAAGTAGTGAGGTAATAGAAACCACAAATAGGAAGACATTCGAAGTGCCTGATGAAAATATAATGGAGAAATCAGTTGTGGGACAAGCTGCATATAGTACTTTGGTATCAACCTCCAAAACTAATGTCAGTGGTTTCATGCCATCGTCAAAAACTCACCAGACAGCTAGGCCAGGTACAGCAGATCACATCCAGAAGTCATGTGATATTAAACAAATAAAAAGATCAGTGAGTTCTTTCATTACATATTCAGAATTATGTCATTCTAAGGAAGAAATAAAATGCCAAGCTGCTGATTTAATAGCTATTTCTCAAGATGCAGGGCATTCAGCCTGTGATGAACATAACCAGATGAAGATGATGGCACCTCCATGTAGTATGGGTTCTACTGAGAAAGTAAATCCAACAACTGGATTCTTTCCTACTGTTACTGAAAGTGAGAATCAAATCAGTGCCATGACTGAGTCTGTGATAACAACACTCAATGAGAACAGCCAATCTGCACCATCTCTCACCAAAAAGAAGAAGAAGAAAAGAAAATCACCTAGCTTGCTAGAGCAAGGTACATATGAAAATCAAAAGCATCAAGAAATTTCAGGGGTTGTTAAAAGTGAGGAATTTCATATCACACAGGATTCCACAAGAGAGACTGTGGATAAATATTCTGAAATGCCTCAGAAAAAAGGATCTGACTATTTTGCAAAAAACACTGATGGGTCTGCTAATTCAGACAAAACCATATATCCTGAAGATGAGCTCTGTTACCAGGATTCAGTGGAACAAAATGGATCATCATCATCTAATAAAAGAAAAAGAAGTAATAACAAGAAGTTAGCCAAGGTAAAATTGAAGTCAGGCAACAAAAGTAGTACCATTTCATCTGCAAAGAATGAAGATGGTTTAATGACAGCTGATTTAGACAATGAATCTGAACACAGCCAGGATACACCTAGTTCTGAGAAAGAGGGCACACGTCTTATAACTAGTCCTTTCAAACAGACACCTAACTCATCAGTGACTTCAAAGTCATTGTCAGAAGTGCCAAGAAACCTTACCTTTGAAAAAGAAAAAGAAAAGAATAATTCAGAACATTTGATATCAAAGAAAGAGAAAAAACAAAAGGCAATGAAGAAAAATCTAGGTAAAGGTGTAAATAAGATAAATATGTCAGAGAGTGCTATTACACTAGAGGATCTAAATCAGGAAGGTTTTCAAGAGGAGATTGTAGAACATTCACGTGAAAACTATGTCCAAACTTGGCTGAAAAATTCTTTATCAAATTCTGTCTTACCCCCTATAAAGAAAAAAGAAGGGACTGTAGAGAATAACAATGTATGTTCTTTTCCTAGAGAAAATACAGAAGTTTCTATAGAAAAAGAAGCTAGATTTATCACAAATAACGTGCATGTAACTGGGAAAAAACATCTACTTGAAGATAGTCTGACAAAAAACCCATTAAAGCCTATTGGTAAACTGAGAATTTCAGAAGACTTAGCCAAAGATTCAGAAGACAGACAAACTGACTCTTTGATTCATTCTAGTACATCTATAGTAGAAGAAGCCAAATACTCACTAAAGTCGGAATTTCATCAGGATAGTAAGCTACATTTGTTTCATGAAGCACATGACAATGACAAAAAGATGGCAGAAGTTGACATTCAAGTTACTAATCTATGTCAAAGATCTGAAGTTGCTGTTCAAGCTGATTGCACAATTGTTAGTGAGAAAATTGGAATTGAAATTCAGAATAATTGCATGTCTAGCATGTTGCTGCATGAACTTCAATCAGCCTTGCTTGGTCTGCAGAAAGAACATAGTGGATGCATTGGAAAATCTTGCAACTTTTCAGATCTTTCTCCCACAGCTTTTGGTTCTTCCTCCAATGCCCTCTTAGCTTGGCTACTTTTACTGAATCTGAGAGAGAGTTTGATTGGGATGGTCACAGATGATATGGAAAAAAATGCCTGTAGCTGTTCTGAAATATTTACACAGTTAAAATGTCTAAAACAAACTGCAGCTGTAGAACAAGCTGATGAGCTGAAGGCTGCCTTCCCACATCTCCAGCAATCAACAGAAAATAACTTATTTCGCTTCAGGAAGGAACTTGAAAAGCAGGGCTCCACACATGAGAATATGCCCACATCTGTAATTCCTAATGATGTACATTTTCATGAACATGAAGAATCAGTTGAGCCTTGTATTGCAAAGGACAATGCCAGTTCTGAAGAAGCTCTAAAATTGACTGGGGAATCAGAAAGCTGTTTTGATACAGAGAGGGACCTTTGTAATGAAAAAGAGACTTTAGACATGACTGCTCCCAGAACACAACTAGATGGTCAATATGCCAGTACTAATTCAAGTACTTGTTGCCTTCCATCAGCTATAGAGACACCAGAAAGAAATGAAGAAACACCTGGTAGTCTGTATGAAAAAACTCAAGATACATCATTCATTAATGAAGAGTCAGAATCTTCAGTAGAACCTAACTCCACAGTTCATAGTGTAACTTCTAATGATAACAATTATATTTTAGATCAGGATACTTCTGAGTTAGAAGGTGAAAAAGGTGTTGTACCTGTTACTAGTGATAAAAGTGAAGACGAGGATGTTGATCCAAAGTCAGCGGATATTGATAAAACCCCAAAGAACCAACTTACAGTAGATGCTGAAACCTCTGTAGAATATAATAATGAAGATTATTCTGTTCAGGGTGACAAGGAAGATGCAGAAATATCTGAGGAAACCTCTGAGAGGTTATCTACGGTCTCTCCATTATCATTTCGTTACGAATCAAAGCAAATTACAGAATGTGACATGACCGAAGGGGAACAAAAATTGCAAGTAGAAGAACTGGAGAATAAAATGTGTTCTGACACCTCTCAATTTAAAAAATGCTTAAAAAGTCCTGCTACTTCAGACTGGTCAGATTACAGACCAGATACTGAAGAGAGTGATTACAACTTTAGAGCAACCAGCGACTTGACCAATGAAAGTGGGGAGGAAGCACTTGAAAAACATTATAATACTGGATATGTAAAGAGAACTATTGAAAGACTCTATGGCAAGACAGAAGCTTCATTTAAGCCTGACTTTCACAAAGGATTTCCTTATACATCGAAAGTATTTCAAGCGGATACAGAAGGATTCCACTCTGCAGTGGGGGAAAAAATAGTTTATTTTTCTCAAGAATCTATGTCTTGTTCTGCAGAGAAATTGTTGCATTCTTCACTACCATCACAAGACTATCCAGTAAAAGTAAACAAAAATGACAGTAAATCGAGAAGAGAAAATAATCCTTTACCAACACCACAATCAGCTCTTAACACAGAAAAGACTGTTTATACTAATGACTGTTTAGGGGAATCTCCAAATCAACATTGTCAACCTAGCATTCAGGCTAGTGAAGATGAAGGAATATTGATAGATAAAGGGAAATGGCTTCTGAAAGAAAATCATTTGATAAGAAGATCACCACCTGAACAGATTGGAATGTATGGTAATTTGGATACAACATCAATTGAAAGTGATGAAGTTCCATACTCACACTTTGGCAATCTGGATCACTACCCTGCCCTTGATGAGATCCCTTCTTCAGAACTTGAAGACATGGTAAAACCCCCTGAAAATTTTTGCAGCTACTTCAATATGCCACATAATAGTGACTCAGACCCCTTTCAGGATGAGTCAAATACAAAAGGCAAATCTAGTCGCAATGGTAAGATCCTTCCTGCACCAGACAAAGACAAGACCAATCCATCAACAGTCGTAGGTTCTACTTCCACTCAGGCTGACAGCAATTTTCCAGCCTTTTCATCTGTAGAATTTAGATTGCCTGATAACAAGGTGCATCCATTGGAAAATCCTTCAAATGCTGTTCCCATACAGTCTCAGCCCACTAGTGTTAGTAATGTTGCTAGAAATGCTTCTCATGAAGAAGATTCTCTGGATAGACTCCATGCAATATGTGGCCAACATTGTCCAATACTGATGGTAACAGTAATACCAATTAATGAGGAACAGAGAGGATATGCCTACCAAAAGGCATCTGATATTGAGAACCAGCTGGGTCCATATTTGTTGGCCAAAAAGAGCAAACATTTAGAATGGTCAGGTCAAGACCTGAAAGACAAAAATTATCATGTGACATTGAAGAATAACTTATCTATCAATAAGATTGCCAACAATATCTTTAATAGGTTTTATGCTGATAACACCTTAGATTTTATTAGTAACTTTGGAATACTTGCATCCTCAACTTTGAAAGACACAAATATTTTAGAGGAGTTACATATTACAGAGGATATCAATGTAAACCCCATGGAAGCCAGAAATTGTCTAAACAGAGTATCCAAACACATACCCAGTGATCTTGTCACAGGCAAAAATACTGAGCTACCCAATGGAAAGACAAAAATATGTCAAACCTTAAGAATAAATTTAATTTATATTGTTGGAGAAAAATTTTCTCCTGTGTTGGCAGATCCAACAGAAACCTGTCATTCTGAAACATTTCTGAAGTGTGACACTTCCTTAAATAACATTGAACATAAAGCCTCTGAAAATCTGAAAAACAAAAATGCCTTTCCTACAGAAGAAGAAGAAGAAGAAGAAGAAGAAGAAGAAGAAGAAGAAGAAGACGAAGAAGTAGTTTACTCTTCTACAGTGAACAGTAGAAAAAGTAAAGATGAGAAAGACTTGTTATAAAGGTCTTGGAATTTCCAATTACATTAGATTAGTGAACATATCTTCAGAAAAAAAAAAATCACATAAATTGCTGAATGGCACAACCAACAAAACTCCCTATGTGAATACCTAGATAATAATGAGTCACAATTGTATATCAGTGCTGAAATAGAAATATTAATTAAATTTTTATGGAGACCACCATAGGAAGAAAAGTTGTTCTTCTAAGGCAATGATTTCTTGGCTAGGAAACAGTTTTTTCCCTGAAACACTATCTGTTAAGAGGTAGTTGTATATCAGTCATCTAATTTTAGAGAAATAACGGCTGCTTGTTTCAACAGAGAACTGAAATTTGAAGTACCTGCCCAAGCTTTAAGATAAGATTTTTATATTCCATGACATTTGAGAAGGATCTTGAAAACTGCCTTTCAGTAGAAATGTTTTTCCCAGAAGAAAATCAGCTGATATGTTTAATTTGAAATGAAAAGTAGAAAATACTATTCAAATGCTGCAATACAATAACAAGCAGGAAACAGAAGTCATGTTATATTTATATAGATGTACATTATAAAATTGCTGTTTGAGACTTTAAAGGCCACCTGCAGAACACATATGTGTGAAGAGATTTTTCCATGTAGGATCATCCAGTCACCAAATAAAGTTGTCCCCTTCAACTCAGGGGACACTAGGAAAGGGGCATATTTAGGAACTGAGAATGGAGACTCTTTGTCAATGGGCTTCCTGACTGCTTTTGCCATATTTCCTTCTGAGGCAGCACCACTTACTCTTAAAATTGTTCTACATACACTGAAAGTTTTAGATGTGTCTTCTAACTTAACCTCTGTCTATACTTTAGAGATTGCATTTGTGTTTTTGTGTTGTTTTGTTTTGGTGTTTGGTGGGGGTTTTTTTGTGGTTTAGTTTTTTTTTGTAAATATGTTGCATTTTGAGAATCCAAGGCACATGCAAAATGTTCCAGGATCTTTCAATGTGTTTTTAGAGTTATTTTGGATACCTGTTTTCAGCATTATTTTAATACTACATGTATGTAGTAAGAACCTATATATGGTTGACAATTTTCAATAAATGATGTAACACATGAAATTGGAAAATATTTAATGTATATTGTGATTAAGGAGAGTGTTTCAGTTTTTTTGGTTAGATTTTGATTACTAATACTGCACAGTACCTCTCTTCAATGTCAATGAAGTCACAGATATAGCTGAAAAAAAGAAGGTGCCAATTTTCCGCTAGAGAATAGGAATTTGGCCATTCAGTATACTTGAAGGCTGTGTCTATAATAACTAACATGTACATGCTGTGATAAGCCCTGGGTCATGATCCTTTAATTATCCAGATTGGGGACCTAATAAAAGGCTGACGCAAATTCCTCGTGGCCCAGAGGCTTTGATTGTGTCTGTGTGGGACAGAAGGCACGTGGAAGGGAAGTAGAAGTTGGATGTGAAGCAAAAGGGGTTTGTAGCACAGGTAGGAAATCTAGAAGCACTCCTCATTTTTTTAGAAATCCAGCAGATGATATATTTCCCCCTAAATAAACGTTATATTTCTCTTGTTTAAAGTGGTGTATTCTATGAAATAAACTAATGTTATTACTCTTAAGCAAGATGTATTGTCTAATATGTTTCACACCAAATAGCTATGTGTTATATCCCATGTAGCCCTCATTTCTGATGTTCTTCTGTCCATCTCCACTTCTTTTGGTGTCCTTCACATTTCAGAACCGCTCCAAGGGAAGAGTCTCAATGGTACTTTTTCCTCTCTTTACATGTTGATACAGAAATAAAACCTTTGTTTGAAAAATGCAACCCAAGATTACTAGAATCCATCTGAATGTCATATAGCATTCTGTGCTGTAAATGATGTCTAAATTATTAGCAAATTAACAGCTATCTATGTCTCCATTACAATCTTTCTGCTGGATTCACAGCACTCTGTGCTGCATTCACAATACCTCACTGTTTCCAGATCAAGGTTCAGGAACCTTTAATCAGATCCTTATTACTGAGTTACTGAGAGTTACTGAGCAAGCTAAGCACTTGAAGCATGAGATGTGAGGTACTCCCTCAGGTGACAATTAGCAGAGACTACAGCAAGTGGTGAAATGAATATTAACTGAAAAACTTGGTTTTGATTTCTGTACCTTAACTGAAAGAGAAGGAATAAAATGGTCACCTCAGAGCAGGACAAAAGATTGACATGAGATGTACCATACAGTCATAGGGTTTATATATTCATTAGTGGTACAGGGAAGATCAGAGAATTGTGGAATTGTTTAGGTAGGAAAAGATCTCTGAGTCCAACAATTAACCTAGAATTGCAAAGTCCACCATTAAACCACATCCCCAGGTGCCATATCTACATATCTTTAAAAAACCTTCAGGGTTGGTGACTCAAATGCTTCCCTGGACAGCCTACAATGCTTGACAACCCTTTCAGGGAAGTAATTTTCCCTGTCATCCAATCTGAAATCCAATCTAAATCCTCCCTGGTGCAACTTGAAGCAAAGACAGAGAATATCAGGTGTCTGAGATGCACATATAAAATAAAATGGTTTTCATAGTTAAGATTGGAGAAAGCTGAAGAGAGAACCTCACAATGCTAGAGCAACATACTGATTGACAGAAGCAAAAACACCATGAGGAGTAATATGAGCTACTTTAATAGGATAGAAAAGCGTTCAGCAAGCATTCTGGGATTTATAGAGAATATGCCATACATCTGGAAGGAATTCAGTTCTTATCTTGCTGTTACAAAAAAAGAAACAGCCAACATAACATATAGATCACAGTCCCAGGAACTCCCAGTTCATCTAGTTTAGTCATTTGCTAAAAGAAAACTGCACAAATAGGTAAGTAATTCCATTGAACTACTAAGTTTTATTGTAATTCTTTTATTCTGTATTCATTACAGCTTCCACCAGACAGATGTTTTAGAGCTTGAGTCCTTCTGATGTCTGTCTTGAATGTTTTCTAGTTTCCATGCTCATCTTACTCATGGTTAGTTTATATACATGTATCCCAAAGCCATCATTGTAATTTACTTAGAAAGGTCTTTTTCCTCCTTGGTATCTATAAATAAAATCAGATATTTTCTCAATTTCTTCTCCTATATAAATATTTTCTCCATCTCCTCTAATCACCATGGTCTCTGGAATGCATAAGGTATATTCCTCTTAATTTGAAGGATGTCAGAGGGAAAGACCATTAAACTGTTCAATGTATCACTATTAAACAAGTACCTTGATTTTTACAGCACTAATGATATCAAATACCATTAATCTCATGGCAATGTTGGTCAACTGTAAGAGTTATGGGGATTAGTTAACACAATTTTCTCACCTTGTGTCACAGATTAACCTCAGTCAGAGCTAAGCCCCACTCAGCTGCTTGCTTACTTCCCCACCAGTAGGATTGGAGAGAGTAAAAGAGAGAAGACTCATAGGTTGAGATAAAGTTTAATAGGTAAAGCAAAAGATGTACACACAAGCAAGGCAAAACAAGGAATTCAATCATCAGCTAGCTTCAGTGGTGGGAAAAGCAGATTACAGGAACTTTTGAGGAGGCTTACACTGCTCTGTTGATAGTAAATGTGTATCTGTCAGTTTTTCACTTCTTTTCCTCAGATCTCACAGTTGTTATTTTTTTGCTTATACTTTCAGTTCAATATGTTCCAGCTATGACAATTCTGGAATTGATCAAATTTGACTTGTTGATAAGAGTAACCCCCAGTGATACCATTTCCCTTAATTCCATGCCATTGGTACTTAGCTTCCACTGAATGAATGATGTAGGTCAGAAGTGACCTTAAGACCCATC
This sequence comes from Certhia americana, assembly GCA_018697195.1. Lineage (NCBI taxonomy): Eukaryota > Metazoa > Chordata > Aves > Passeriformes > Certhiidae > Certhia > Certhia americana. Next base: position 114,212,895 of record CM031858.1, read on the forward strand.
TAGTTCCAACCTTCCTGCAGTGGTCAGGGAGACCTTCCACTTAGACCAGGTCACTCAGAACTCCGTCCAAACCTGTCTTGAGAACTTCCAGAGATTCCAGAGGCATCCACACCTTCTCTGGTCAACATATTCTGTTGCCCCATCACCCTCACAGTGAAGAATTTTCCCCTAATAGCTAATCTAAACACGTTCTCTTTCTGTTTGAAGACATTGTCCCTTTTCCTGTGACTACACGCTCTTGAAAATAGTCCCTCTCCATCTTTCCTGTAGGCTCCCTTCAGTTACTAGGAGGCTACCCCAAAGTTTTCTCTTTTCTAGGCTGAACAAACCTGATTCTTTTAGCCTAGCAGAGGTTCTTCATCCTGCTGATCAGCTTGCTGCCACCCTCTGGATTTTCTCCAACAGAACAAAGTCCTTTCTGTGTTGGTAAAGCTTCAGTGGAATCCAAACGAGCTGCTACATCTGTGTAGCCAATCACACCTTTGCAGAGATACAGATCCTTTCTTAAACAGTTTTTCTTCAGCAGAGCTAATTTGCTTTCAGAGTCCCTAATGTTTAAAGTGATGAGTGTCAAGGCTGTCATTACACAGCACTGCATTGAGCAGAGCTGATATATCTTAAGTAAAGAGAACCCCATGTTTAATACAATATTTCAAAACTGTATTCGAAAGGTGATCTATGTTCATTCAAATTTGACTTGGTCATATAGGACATTTAAAAAAAGATATGATTGCAAACTGACATTTCTTGACATGCCCGACAGAGCAAACTCAATATTTGCTTGCTGTAATTTTGTGCAATGTATATTTCTGTATTCATTGACACGCTATTATTTGGAATTTTGATTACTGAAATGCATTTTATTTAATAATCTTGAGTTTAAGTAATTCGGTGAGTCTTTTTATCTTTTGATGGCTAGGAAATGGAATGTGTCAGTCCTCACCAGTGATGTACCATCCTCAGGACAAGCTCAAAGGTTTATATTACATTGTATGGGGATCGTGGCAGATTGGGTCCTATTTTTCTTGATGAAGAGAAGGGAAAATTATTTCAGAGAGGCAATGAAGATATCTTCACAGTAAGTAATATATATTCATTGTGTTGCCCTCTTGCTTCCTGCCAGATCGCGTGACATTTCAAACTCCATGGGATGAAAGGCAGCTTTTTTGTATGTTATGCCTATCTAGAAATGAGAAACAGGACTTAAATGTAGAGCTAAATTTACTGTTCTTTCCCACTCACTTATCCAAAGCTTATTTGATTCGACATGTTTATTGTCTGCTGAAGAAGAGATAGTGTTTTATTTGCATTGTGCCCAAGAAAATACCAAGAAATATATGGCAACAGATATTTGGTTATTGTGCAAATTTGAAACAGGGCTACAATATTAAAAATTAAAATTAAATAATTAAAATTAAATGAGGAAGTGAAGAATTAGGATATGGAGTAAAAATTTAACTTGTTTAACAAACACCTTCTGCTTTACTGAAATAGTGGCGAATTTTATACTTGTAATAAATCTATCTGAAACTGCTTCTGCTTCCAGTTACACAAACAAATTCTTCCTTGATCAGTCTTATAACGGGGTGATTTAGTGAGCCAGGCTCAGTCCTTTATCACATTCTGCATAGCTTGAGTGTGGATATAGGTTGTCAGGGGTTGTCTACAGGTGTCTGCTATAGGGCCATATGTCAAACAGGTGCTTCCATCATTGGTATCCAGCATTGCAGCTCCCCTTCTGAGAAAAGATGTTTGATGGCAGAATCGATGAAGAGCTCACCTTTTCCACCATCACCCCATAGATGTTTGGGATCTTATCTCTTGGGATTCTCATCCCTTTTCAGCCTCTGGAGTTTCTCAGAAGAATCCAGCCCTCCTGATACAGAATATCATTCTCAATCTGTGATAACAAAACCAGCCAGATTGAAAGGAGTGGATAAAAAGAGTAAGCAGATCCTGACAGATTAAAAGACCCTCTTCACAGTAGATGTTGTTGGCTATTTCGTGTTGCCATTACTGAAATGAATTTCACCTACAATGACTTTTAAATGCAAAATATGGATAGTACCATTGTTTGAGATCCAGGATTCCCCTGTTAGGCAAATATCCATAGCACTGAATACAATTAAGGAGAACTTACTCTGAAATGTATAGAAAGAGAAAAGGCCCTCATAGTGCACTGTATTTCCACATAACTGTGGCCTGTCCTCACTGCTCTGTCTCTTTATCATTTATAACACTGAGTTCAGGGAAATTTGTGGTACAGGTACAGGGAACTCAGTTCACACCCATCTATACAATGTCAAGGAAAACATGAAAATTAATTCTACGGAAAACAACAGAAGGAGAGAAAATCAAGCCTACATTATAACAAAATAAATTGTACAGTAAGGAAGGAAGACAGATGGTGTACTTCCAGTTCTTTGAAGATAAGCTTTCTATTTCTACACTTAAGTTCATAGTAAGGTTGTTTGAATAACCTTCACATAAAGTTATTCCCTCAGTGCCCTGTTATCTGTACTGGACATATTCATCCAGCCTGTCCAAGAGCTAATCTTTCAAATACAGCTTTTTAACTTGACTTAATTGAAATTATTTGTAAAAAGAAGCATCAAAGCTGTACACAATTGTTTCCAAAAAATTGTAAGGCATAGACTCCTGGAGGGGTAGTGAGAAACTCAGAGGTATGTGGGAGGCAAAAATAATTTTGGAGCAGGTTTCTAGTATAGATGGTAAACTGAGATAGGTTTTAGGATCAAGACACTTTTGCTTTTTAGTTATCCATATGGTCTCTATTCCTCCCACAGAGGCAAATATTCAACCAGGAATTACTGAAGCAACTTTCTGAAGACATTTAAATGGCACTGGCAGGCCACTGGGATGTTTGAGGGTTGTCTTTTAGAAGATCCAAACACCTAAAGATTATTTGAAACGCTTGTAAATGTCAGAATATATAATGCCTTACAGTTACTAAATGGATTTCTGTTTCATGTCTTTTCTTTTTAGCAAATGTTCTGTGTTCCATTAGTTGTGTTTCTTTTACAGATCAATACTAGGAACATAGGACATCTCTACAAAATTTGTATAGGACATACAAATGCAGGAAACTCCCCTGACTGGCACTGAGAAGAGGTAATAGCAGTGAGAAGGAATTTTATCTGTTCAAAAGCAGTTGCTATGAGAGTGGATTCAAAATATGACTAAGAAAAAATTTCCTGGGATTATATTAGCCTCATCTTTCACCCTCAGTTTAATGGATTACTTATGAAGGAATGTTTTTGTGTGAAATTATAGTAGCTTAAGATGTCTGGGTTGGCTGTTTGCAATTTAATACATTACGTTTCTTTAAAAATGTGTGGCTGGGCAGCAAGGAAAACTGCTTAACTTAGCTGCTGTAGTCCAAGTCTTCTACAGTCTTTGTATGCTACAAAGTGCCTAGAGTTTGTTTGAATCCACAGAGTTATTGAACTCAGTCTAGCCAACTCCTCCCCAAATCTGTGACTGATGCATATGGGTCCCTGGGCATAGCACCAGAGCTACATTGCAAATGTTTCTAGTTCTGTGTCTCTGACAAGAAAAAGACAGCAAGAGGTCCTTTTCCCTCCTTAAATAAAAAACATCTTATTGCAGGGTAAGAAAATATAATATAGCAAAGAGAATGAGCTAGTTGCATTTCAAGGTTTGGTTGGAAAGCACAGTGTATAGGTTTCTGGACTGGAAATTAAAGGTTCTGTCTTTTACCCTAATATCTGATGTGGTACTATGTGTGTCAATTATGTGCTATGCACACCTGAAAGCCTTTCATCTTTGTGCCAGAGTTGCTTATCTTTCAGTTAAGAGACTACAGTTTATGAACAGCTTTAGAAGCTCTGGCAAACTCAATGTTAAATTTATATTTTGTGGTACATCTAGATCTATCTAATGCAAAGTGTCCAATGAAGTCAAATATTCATTTATCAGTGCTCAAAATCTGTGGCAATTTGATGCTTGTTTTTACCTGGGCCTGTGACTCAGAGGGAAGACTGACGTCTAGGAAGTTCATACCTCTAGCCAGTTCATGTCTGCACTGAAATATCATCTATTATCACTCTAAGAGATTTCATGATAGAATTATAGGGATTATATCTCTTTTAATTCAAGTGATGATTGCCTGATTATAAAACCTAGGTATTTGTTTTCCCGCTGTACTGAGGTTTGGGGACAGACTTTTAAAATGACAGACTGAGAAACTCTGACAAAAAAATAAAAGGAAAGAGAAAAATGAAAAGTTATTATTACCTTTCTTTCCACCTAGGATGCATTAATTGAAATTGACAGTATAGTTTATAAAATCCCAGCATTTCAGTGTGTTCCATTAGTTATTTATTTATAAAGTTTACTGTATTTTTATGGAATCTCACTCAATCAGATACAGTTTTTAAGGAGTGGTTCATCAGCCAGGGCCAGGTCATTCCCTCTTTGCAACTGTGGGCAGAAATTCAAAGAAAGGAAAAAAACCAAACAAAAACATTAAACCCTTCAGGTAGTGTTTTTTATGGTTCAGAGACAAAGGAATACAGTCATTGATTTCTTCACACAAGAGGAACAACCTACAAAAACTTAGCATCACTATTTCTTGGGAAACCTACTTTTTTTTCAGGAAGAACTAAAATTAAAAGAGCATGTTCTACAACTGCAGATCTTTACTGGTAGCGAGGCAAGATAATTCTCCAGCAGTGTCCCAGGGTTTCCATGTCTGTACTGAGATGATATCAGAACAGGAAATGTCCATGAAAGTGCTGCTTTGTTAATCCAAATTTTCCTTTCAGGCTTCATCAGCAGATGTCGACACGTTAAGGTGTGCCAGGTTTTTCAGACAAGATGAATCTTTGTTTTCAAAGTTTAATATTCAAGCAGCAGAAGAAGTAAAAATGTTTCCAGAAATTCTGAGTTTGTTCAATATTCAAATTAAGGAGATTAGATTCTGCAAAGCACAGAATGAAATTACAAGTGGGAGTGTCTTTCCTCCTCTCTGCAAATCCAAAACCTAGCGTAGATATGGGTATAAATTAGCATAATCAGGGACTATTAGAACATACAGCAGCCTCTGAAGTGTTTACTAAGGAATACTTTGAAGTCCAAAATAACTCATCATCTTTCCCTCCTTCAGCTGGTATGCCTATGGTCCTTTTGCTATTACATGTCAAAGCTGGGCACGGAAAAAAATAATATAGGGCATTGTGTAGGCCTCAGCTGGTGTTGGGGCTAGCACTTTTACTTATGTCACATGGAGTGTTGAAGAATCAAAACCTGTCCCTTTAATTCCTGCTCTGATATAGGTATAAGGAATAGAGACACAAGCATTGACAAGCTTCCCAGTGAGAAGTTCCGTCTTTGGTAAGCCATGCCACCTAGTGCCAGCCTCCATGGATGTACCAGCTGGACCAACAGCTGTAGCTCGTGGGAGTGCTCCTGAGCTGACAAAAACCTGTTTCTCAGTAGCACTTGAGTTGCTCTGCCCTGAGCTTTCAAATATGACTGAGTGAAAAGTCAGATTTGGGCAGGTGGATCCAGGGAGCAGAAATGCTCCAAACCCATGGTTTTGTGGTCATCCACAAAGCTCTACCTGCAGACTTCAACAGCATCCCACATGTTTCATGTTCTGCTCCATCTGGTCTGAGATCAGCAAGTTAAATTGGAATTCCTGGTGCTATTTAGGTGCGGTTTCTGAAGCTTTTCTCAGGGGAGCAGTTCTCTTCCCCTGTACATCTATGGCTAGCCGAGGACCAGGCTGGTGGGGAATACCTATGGAGATTCCTGTTTTATACCAGGGACAGCCTATTCTTCCAGGTAAGCACCATACCACATCAGCAAAGTCAGACCCCAGACTGATGTTGATAGAGGTGAGTTCATTGTTTTTCATCAGGCCTCTATTACTTTTTTTGGCAGCCACAACACTTTTTCTGCTTTGTTTTCCTGCTGTTACTCTGCGTACTCAGGCAAAATGTTAAAAACCACTGGAAAAGAAATGAGAGAGTCTTTAATGCTTTGAATTTCGCATGTTCTTTAAGTGGATTCCTTGTTTGGTAAGATTTTCAGTGCTTGTGTTTGGTTTAAAATAAAGGCAATAATAAAGAGATGCCAGACATGTAACCACCACGAAGCCAGCATATGAGTCAGATCACAAACTCTGTTTTCAATAACTGAGGATTATAGCTTCAGTGTTACTATCGTAGCTGCTGTCTCAGTCTCTTTCTGGTAAGCAGCTCAGACTTCCAGAATACTTTTAAACTTTTGGATGTGGAATAAAATTTTGACAATAAATATTTCAGGAGGCTATAAGTGTTAAAATCTCCATTATTCACAGTGAGATTGTATTGTAATTCTAAAGATGAATGGTTCCAAAGGGTATGAAAATTATTGGGTGTTGCTGTTGTTGCACTGCTTTAGTGTCCTGCTATACCACACCAGTCCCTGATGTTGCTATGTGATCCCTCTGCTTAATCAACAGAAAAGACGTGGAAAGTCTGTGCTTGTTCTTCCCTTCTCTCCAACTGGCATTGTCCTTTTCTGGAAAATTTCTAAGAAAATTACAAGGGCTTAATAAGATCAGTGTGTCCTGGGAGAGATGTGGGTGAGGGAGCAAGAATGCTGTGGCAGATTCCCATCCTACTGGGGTGTGATCCTAGAAGGGGAAGAGCCTAAACACCACTGGTATTACTTGTGCTATGACTTCACTAGAACAAGGTCCATCTGGGACATGTCCTCTTCCCCTCAAAAATCCTATCAGCTGCAGAAGACAAAATTAATGGGATGAGAGAAACTTCCATTCCAAGCTCTCTAAAAACTATGGAACCCCTTTTTCAGAATCTTTAACATTTTATCAGTGCTTTATGGTGTGCCTATAATCCTTTGTGTTGATCTTGCAAAGTTGTAATTGTAGCTATTTCTGTGGTAATAGATATTGTGGGTGCAGGCTAGAGGAAGAGGATATATACAAATAAAATCGAGGTGCAGAAGTTCAGAAAATGGCCTATGGATGTGGAAAATGTGCCTTGGGACAGCTACTTTTGTAATAAAGAGATGGGTGGCCTGGAGTTATATTTATGCTTCTCTGTGATGACTGAGCTCCGAGATTAAGAACCTGACAAGAAGATCAGAAAAAAACAGGTTTGTGTCTCAAAAGAATAATGGGAGAGATTTTCCCCAGTACTTAGTAGCTGTCAATGGTTCATCAGATGCTCTAGAAAGAGGCCCATCCACATTAACCACTAGGATTTTGATCCTGGGTGGTCATGATCTTCATGAAATAAGAAGCCTCAGAGGCACTCAGCCTGCTTCCTCACAGGTTTGGTCTCTTTGGCCAGGAGACTAATGTTTGTATAGGGGGACATACAAGCACTGGTATAAAAGCGAGGCACCTCCTCATCCCTTTGAATAAACCCTAATTAATGATAATTGACATATTATATTGAATATGCACTATTCCCCTGTTTGTAGTATCTGTTCTTCCCCAAATGTTCTTTTGTAATATTCTGAGATGCAGATATCACCAACCTCAGCTGGTTAGCACGTGGTGCTCATAGTGCCAAGGGTGTGGATTCAATCCCTCTATGGGCTATTCACTTAAGAATTGCAATCAATGATCCCTGTGGGTGCCTTCCAATACAGAATATTCTATGATTCTCTGAACATCCTAATTTTTGGGTTCTTTCTGAGTAGCAGATTTCCTTGTTTCTGAAATAAAGATGCAATGAAAGATTTTTATTATCAAGTAATCTTCATGCATGAAAAGCACAGAGGCACACTTACAACCAACCTCTCAATCGCATTTTGTAGTTAACAATTTCTCCCTCATGCAAGGGAGGAAGAAAAGAGCTTCTGTGCATTTCTACCAGCTTCACAGTAAAAGGGGTCATGCAGAAGGCTTTAGAGAAGGCAGTTTCATCTCTGATTTAGTAATTGAAAGACAGCCTCTGTGTCTTTTTGCCAGTATTATATTTCTGCATGAGACAGTAAAAAGGGAACACAGCTTTTAACTTCAGAGAAGATAGTTTGATAACAGAACAGTGAAGGGCTCTGCATTCAGTGTGAAAGAGAGATGATGAGAGGCACTTTAAAACCAATTTCTGAATAAAAAGAGGCTGAAACACTCTCTGATTTAACATTCTTTTTTATTCAAAGGGAAAACATGGGAATTAAACTGCTAAGAAGTGTTAAACAGAGACTTTGTTGCTATAATGCTGAAGGACTGAGCAGTATTTGTTTGACGTTTTATCCTCTACCATCCTACTTTTGTCCCTGTCTGCTCATGGTTTATGACACAATCATTAATTATATCCTGTGAATAAATCAGGGTTGCACAGTGTTGGTAGCTGGTGGACCTTTGCTTTTCTTCTTGCAGGAATTGGAAAGTAGGTAGTTATTGAAGGAGGAAATTGTTGCAATAGAGGGTTGTTGAGGTCCTATGCATAGAATTGTTGGTCTAGAGACATTAATTCTCTACCTCTACCATGGTCTGTTCACAGGGCATGCGCTCATGTGGGTGCTGCAAAGAAAAAATTGGGCAGGTAAATAGATCAGGTGGTGACCTGTGAAATTATATGGGTAAAATGCAGTATGAATTGCCAAATGAAAACTATTTTGAGTATTGGGACAGGTGTACAATGGGAAAGAAAGTGCCTGATTATGCTGCTAACTAAAGAGCGTCAAAAACTTCTGTGTGTTAAATGTGGCTGGCCTTTGCCACATATTTCAGAGGAGTTCAGAGGCTGTGATCTCAAAATGAGTTAGCTCTCATGCCAGAAGGAAACTACCACTAGTGTTCTGTGTGGGCACATTAAAACCTGTGCAAGCTGTTTAGTGTTTTAGCCAAATTGTTACCATTATCCAAATTGAATTCTTTGAAGATAGCTAGTTTAGTAACAAACACAAAAAATACCATGTAAATGAATAAGAGATAATCATAAAAAAAATAAGGATAAAGGGAAAAATTGTAACACTGACCAGCCACCCAGCATAACTGCATGTATGGAGTGATGGTGAATAAATCTTCAATGCTTATTAAAGGAAAATGTTTAGCCATCAAAAGAGTGAGATCTGGAAGCAACTTCCTTCAGAGAATTGCAGCCAAGCTTCATAACATGTTTCAAATAGAAACTGACAATTGAATGATGAAAATTTTGATGTTGTTTTGGACCCAGTGGTTCAGAAACTCTTTTCTGCTTGCAAGACAGAGAAGCATACAGATACCCTCCCTTAGAAGAAGAGCTTTTGTGCCAGAAAATGGGAAAAATCTTTCCCGTTCATTCTCTCTGTACCTCACCTAGTCTAACAAAATATTGTTAGTCTATGTTGGCATAAATTTTCCCTTTACCATGTTAATACTGAAGATTACGATGGCATGTTTTATCTTAATTCTGAATTTTTTGGAGATCCTACTTCTGCATTTTAAGGATCACAGTTTTATATTGGTAGATATTTTTATGTAATGTAGTCTTTAGTTTCATTATATTTTAATTCAAATTTAGTTTTACTGGCAATATCCATTCTTATTAAATAAATCATTTTTTGAATTTATGTCTTAGTTGTTCCCTCCTAAATTTATATACTTTAAAGAATTTCCATATGGAATATAGAGATGTTACTTATTCCTGGAAACATTCAAAGTCAGGCTGGACATGACTCTGAGCAACCTGATATAACTGAGGATGTCCATGATCATGGCAAGGAAGATGGATGAGATGGTCTTTAAAGGTGTCTTCCAAACCAAACCATTTTATGATTCTATGCTGTAGCATGAATTGCTAAAATAATAAAACTATGCAGTTTTCTGAGTTTTGAGGTCCTAGAAAACTAAAATTATGGGGCTAGATTTTAGCCTTTTTGGTTAACCAATGCATTCAAAATGTTAATGTCTTCTATCCCTTTTTATAGTTTTGATCTCACCACTTATGGTGACACTAATCTTGGATTTACATTATTTATTTTTCAGTTTATGATGGTTTCAAATGATACTGCAGGACCATGATATGGTACTGGATGTTTAAAATTAACTTCTGTTTACATTCCCCACAAATGACAGCCTGGGACACAACAATAGTTGAAGCGACCATAAAAAAACCATAAAAGCAAGTTTGTATTTTATTTTATTGAATAGGATTTTTAAAGTTTTATACCCTGTCCTTAACACAGATGTATTTGGACTCTACAGCCAGCTACATGTTATTGTGACTATAATAATGCTTGTGATATGAAAAGTTGTCATCTTTTATTGTCAGTGACTGTCTACAAAGTGCATTTGACAACAGGAGATCTGTGGAACGCTGGAACTGAGGCTGATGTCTATATTTCTGTCTTTGGAGAAAGACGTGATACAGGATCAAGACAGCTGCTCAGGTCACAGAAATCCAAGAAATTTTTAAAAGAACAAGTAAGTGAAAGGGCTTTTTTTGATATGTTTGTCTGGCTTTTCTCTCTTAAGTGGGGAGTGATTCTAAGAAAGGTGCAGTTAGAAAAGAGATAATTTCTGCATTCCAATGGCTCCCCAAAACTCCCTAATTAAGTTCCAAATACTTTCTAAAGTTATACCAATGTTTTTGGAAGTGAGAATTTTCATTTAAAAAATAGGTAAGCTGTGTAATTTTTGTTTTCATTCTTCTAAAATTTTGATTTAATAAGCAAAGAGGAAATGAAATTTCCTTTTATTAATTTTACATATAATTCTAATGTTGAAATCTGTGATTTGTAATTGTTTAGTCTTTGATACTTTCAACAGGTTTCTCTTTCCTGACTCTGATCTCATACATTTGAATGGCACTACTCGCATTAGCAAAGTGATCAGGTTTACCTCTACTGCTATTTTAGCAAATACTTCAAATGATGATCTTCACAGAAGAGTTATAAGGGTTTATGCGTCTTCAGAATTTCATGGCTGAAGAATGCTCTGCTTTTTAGATTTTCCTGAAATTTTTTTGATTGATTACAGACTGACATCTTTGCTGCTGAATCTGTGCACCTTGGATGTTTGTATAAGATTGTTATAGGACACAATGGGCTTGGACCAGGTCAGAAATCTCACCTTTGCTCTACTCTCAACCATTATGTTAAGGACAGCATCTGATAGTAATTTTTTTACTAATCCCTATAAAAAACTGTGAAGAGGGGGAATGTCTGCAACTTAAGACATTGATTGTGTCTTGCCTTAAATTTAAAATGAGCTGTTATAATTTTAGATGGACTGTGTCTTGCATTAAGGCTAAAATGAGCTATTATAATTTTAGATGGATTAGCATTATTGGTTGCACTGTAAAGATGCAATTGAAGATTTTTGTTATCTTGCCATTAGACTTCCAATTAATGATGAAACTTAAAATGCTTGCAGTTGCAAGTCCTGTTTTTCAAACTCTTGAGCCTAAATACTATAAACATAGCAACTTATTTTGAGCCATCATAAGCTTCTATCTAATTTTGTTGCTATTTTGATTGGAAAAATGATTAAGACTCTTATGATGGCAATATTAAAGGAGGGAGGGATGTAGCCAGGGAGAGACCCAGCAGCTTGCAGGCCCATAAGGAAGCTCTAGAGTACCTGGAGCAGGTACTGTCCTCTCTCCAGCCATGAGAATAGCTGTGACTCTTGCAACCTGACAGTGGGGTGCAGATTTTGCAGTTTCAGTAGAAGAGAGAAAACTATAAGTCTGATGTAAATAAATGCATCAAATTTTCCCTCATGAACAAACTTTTTTTTTAAACTTTATTTCTTCTAAGGAGATAGATGGTTTCTGGACAAAGTTGTAATGAAGGATCCTGTAACAGATTTGGATTATACTTTTCTTTGTCACAAAGTTGGTTGTGTTTGATTTGGGTTAAAGTTTTAATTAATTTGTAACTACTCATAGTTTTTTCCTGGAATGTCCTGTAAGGGGAAATATGTGTTTCCTAAGAAGTGAGTTGAGATGGTCTGATTCTTATCACAGCTCTAAGAGTTATATCTGGTTGAACATCTAGTCTTTGAACTAAGGAAAAAGGCATAAAAAGTTCTGTGTGAGAACTTTCCATTCTTGCACTTTTTGACCTATTTAAGATAGGTTTTTGTAACACCAACACCTTGCATCTGACTCCAGCGGGTTCATCCGTCCTTCCACATCATGTGATGCAAGGTTTTTCAGAAGAATGGCTTGATATCTCTCTAGCAAGCTGTTCCTGATTTACTAGGAGTAAAGTAAGTTAGTAGGAGATTAATGTGGGGTTCACTGAACTCAGGTTCAGACTTTAAGATCCTGTGAAATGGCAATCACAAATGCAGCTACCTGACCACATCCCCTTTACTCATTTGCTTTGCAGCCTGTCACAGCTGCAGTGCAATTTGAAGCAATTCTAACTTCCCTGCCTTTCCCCCTGAAGATGCTGCTGCTCTGAATCTTCTGTTCTGTAACTCATTTACAGTTTTATCTATGCCTGATTAATTCTCAATACCTTGCAGAAAAATTTTAATCGATAAATATCAGTGCAAATATTAGGAATGGTAAAGTCTAGTCACGTCAGAGTCAAACTGCAGCTTGCCAGTGGCACCCCAATTCTATTTCCTCCTCTTACTTCCCTGAGTGAATAAATAACTGCCTGAGACAGCCCAGAGTGAGCGATGTGCACACTGAAACTGATTTATGTGTGAGTAAGGGCTTTCTGCCTATCAGATACAGCACCTCATCCTTGCCTGACCTAATTTTCAGTCTGTATTCTAGATGAGATGAACTGCTATGAAGAGATCTATAATGCTGGCTTCATACATAATTTAGGGAGAGTTCAACTCCATTTCAGGCAGAAAAATACAGGGTATGTGCTAGTTATTGTTAGAGCTTGAAGCTGTGCTGGCTATCTTGCTCTGAGTGTGTGAATGTTTTTGATTCAAATGGAGTTAGACTTAACTTACATAGGTAGATGTGTACAAAGGCATCGTGAAAGTATAGTTCAGACATGGTGAAAATGTTGCCACTGTTGGGTTTGCCTCCTCATATAGGGATTTTCAGGGCATGGAATGATTTGTACCTTGCTGTAGCCTGCTTGCAGACAAGAAGAACAAGCATTGTGACCACTGCACAATTCATTACTGATCTGGGATGAATATGATTTCTCTGATTTGTAGTAATTGGGTTAGGCCCTTGTACCTCCATCCAGGAAAGCATTTACTTATGTTTCACCAAGAACAAGAAAGAAAAATAATTTTTTGCCAATGTTAATCTTATTTTACTAAAGCTAGATTTCTGTATTGCTGTTTGTCAGCCTCGAGGCTTTAGTGCATAGGACAGCAAATATTGGTATCCAAGTGCCATGCATTCTTTGGAAGTTGCCAGTCAATGTTATTACTGAAAGAAGTTCTGGTTCCTAGGTGGCTGGACCAGGGGCAGGATGACAGCAATATTTCTAGAGAACTGCTGTGACAAATGCCAGCCCATTTCCAGGAAGTAAGTGAAAATTAGTGGGAAAGAAAACTGTCTCAAAGAGAATGAAGGATCTCTGTAAATTAATTATGCTGTTTTTATCTGCACAGGACAAGAGCTGGAACTCAAGAGAGAAAAAACTGTAAGAGTACACATTTTTATTTTAATTTAAACCACTGAATTATGCTTTGAGTGAAATCAGGTCAGTTGAATGTTTTGTATGACAGTTTCCTGTGTATCATCTTCTCCTAAGTCTTTTCTGTTGTTTACAAAACTAGTGGGCTGCAGAAAAATGGAAATTTCAGAAAGGCATTTCACTTCAATTTTATGACAGGCTCAGCTGTGGCTTATTTGCCTCTACCCAGATAGCAGAGTAGATGCTCTTCGTGACAAGAAAAACAAATATGGTAAAGTATTTTCCATGTGGGTATATGCATAAGAAATACAAGAAAGAAAGACTTGAATATTGAGATTCCTAAAATGGATAGGAGTAGATAATAATACTAAACATTTTCCTTACTTAAAATATACACGTATTAAGGGCTGTAAGGACTCAGCAAATATATGCTTGGTTTGCACACGCACACACACACAAATTCTCATATGGTCTAGTTGCTGGATTCCCTTTATCAAATAGAAAATTTCTTATCTGCAGTTTGGTGCTCCCACAGAACTCACATGGCAAGGACAGCTGAAGTCTTTTGAAACTAGATCCATCTAAGATAACAAGTTCAAATTTAGTTAGAGTTCATTTATAAGGAATATATATATATATGTGTGTGTGTGTGTGTGTGTACACATATGTAAAAATTAATTTTATTCTGTTTTTGTAATTAATTTTAATGGCAACCTAGCAGTTCCACCCTTTATCAGCTTTCCTCCTACTTCATTAGTAACACTTAACTCTAATACATTTCGTACTAGGTACATACATTTTATTTCCTTGGTAGTGATGGAGCTGCTCAGTCTTTCTGACATCTCACCAGGGACTTTACACAGACCTTTTTGGAAGTGACAGAATCTTTCAGGACACACCAGACTGCAGCAGGACACCACAGGATTCCTCTAGAGACAGCTGCATCTTACAAAAAGGCAACATAATGGACTGGTAGAACAGTTGCTTTAAAAATTGTTGTTGTCCCTGGGAACAATAAATATGGCAAGAATTTACCTTTCATCGGTATTTTGTAGCTATAAGAGTTAATTGTTTGGAAAATTGGCCAGATTTTAAATTTGAGAACCTATAGAGAAAATGAATTCTCTTTTCTTACCTGAGATCTTTATGTTCCCTACATCATCTGTTATCATCTAAATTCATTGCTAGAGCCCAGTTCATTATGCTGGAGTTCTCAGCTGCTTTTTATGGATTTTTTTTAAACATATGCTCTGATAAAAAGAAATTTGTTCCTTATCATTACCTCTCAGGGCTTTTCTCCTCAAGGCAGCAAAAGAGACAGTAGTCCCTAGATGCCCTTTCCTGAACAAATGAGAGAATTTATTGATCAGAGAGGTCAAACTGTTGAGTTAAACACTTAATTAATTCTTTTCCCTAGAAAATGATAAACCATCAATTGTAATTAAACGCAAATATGAATTCATATACTTTTAGATTTTAATTTTTTTTTTCATTTTACTCTTAGGTCTTTTTGATGTAAATGTCAAAAGGAGAAATATATGTATATTCAGGAGTCATCAGATGCCAGATCTTGCTCTTGCTCTTGTCAGTGCCATGTAACTGGAAAGGTAGGAAATGCTGTTACTGATTCCTCCTTCATAAAGACATGTCATTGTTTGATTAAAAAAGTATTTAAAATCTGTCTAGTAAATAATTGGATTTCCAATCAGATAAGGAGTGAAGAATTGCAGAACGGAACCCAGGAAATTGCTGCCAAATAGGTGAATTTAAAGATAGGGCTTTGTTTTCTCACTGTTTATTTTTTATTCTTTGGTTGATTCTTTTTCTTTGATTCAGAAATACCAAGCCATTCCAGGATGTCATTTATATTTGCTTGCCACATGCTGACAAGCTACCTGGAATGCCCTGATATCTCCTCTTTTTCAATATGGAAAAATTATCTGGCTTGATTTTAAATGCTCTTTTTTTTTCATGTTACTTTTTTTTTAAATTTAAATTTTAATTTTTTCAAATAACATGCCAGTCATAAGATAGCTGTATAATCCAGGGTTTGTTTTGATGCATTTAAATTATTTTCAACCCAGCTTCAAAGTCTTACTATGACCTTTCCTCCTCAGCACTTGCAGTATACAGACAGGTAAATGGAGCTGTAAAATTCAGTTTCTTCTGATCACAGAATCAGAGCATGTCCTGAGTTGGAAGGGTCCTGCAAGGATCATGGAAATCTGACTTCTGGCCCTTCACAGGACAGCACCAAGAGTCACACCATGCACCTGGGAGTCCAAACACTTCTTGGACTGTGCTGTGACCCCTCCCCTGGAGAGCCCGTTCCAGTGCCCAAGCACTCTCTTTGTGAAGAACCTTGTCCTGAGATCCAACTGTTATGACCTATCCCAGGAGATAGGAGTAATCTGGGTTCTTGTAAATGGATTCCTGGGGGCTGATTAGAGTGAAATGACACTGGCTGATGGATGTGTGTAAAGACATGCATTATATGCATGGTTTATATGAGGAGTGTAAGTGGGAACACCCAGGTATGTCCCCTCATGTAGGGGAGCTTTCAGTCCTCTGGTGAAAGGCCTCGGAAATGAGTCTGAGGCTGCTTTGGGAGTCTTTGATGTTTTGTGACACCTGTTAGACATGATACCTGTCTCTCAGGCATTGGAGGAACAAAAAGGCAACACAAAATTGCTATTTGCCTTATAATGCATATTTAATTGTACTTTGAGGACATGCTTACTCACTTGTTTCACAACTACTGCTAAAATCCATACAATTTTTCCTTTACTTTTATAGGTGTATTGAATCTTATAGACAGTTCTTTTGTCTTTTTCTTTAGAAATTAAAATTAAAAATTATTTTTGCCTTGGAAATGAAGAATTTTCCTAAAAATATTGACTCTTTGTACTCTTGAACATACTTGATGTAAATCAGAAGTATTATCAATTATTAGAGGGATTTTTAGCACTTTACATTGATTAAAATTCTAATTTTATTTAAATGTGAAAATGATGATGAGATGACAAAGTAGTTAAATATGTATTATTATGCATTGATAAATGTTTTGATAAAATATTATATTATGTATTTTATGCAATGGAATCATAGAGTCTGCCAAACTGAACAGGCAAACATGGAGTAAAGTGTGTTGCTTTACTATTTCATGTGAAACCTCTGGTTTTCTAAATGTTTTCTGTGAGAACAGTGTATATGAATGAGGACAAGCACAAAGGCAAGAGAAGATGGGTTGGTGGCCAAGAGTTACCGTGATTCATTTCCTGTCTGTCAGTTTTATACTTTGCCATCTCCATAGGCTGTGACACTCTCCAACTGAGGCACCCAGGTATCTTTTCATATTATTGCCAGATCTGTGTCTTACAGTGAACTGTTTTTGTCAGATTCCAGAGAGTCCACTATTTCAGTCCTTATGTATTAGGACTGCAAATCTGAAAAGTGGAAAGATTTTTGCACTAGACTCCTAGTCTAGTGGGAACCCCAACAATACAGGAACTATGTTGTGGTACTCGCTGGTTTGTATTTTGCCATATAGCTCATATAATGTATTAATCCTTTTTTGACTTTGTTAGAACAAAGACAAGGCATGCTGTGAGCTCCGTGTTCACCTTACACCAAACAGTTCTTGAGGCAGCCAGCTACCCAGGTCACACTGTGGCTTTCGATCTCCAGAGCAAAGTAGCTGATGAAACAGCAGGATGTGCTGGGCTTTCCAAAGAATTTGTTGTGCATGTTAAGGTAAGCTGGGCAGAGGGAAATTAGGAAGACTCTTCTAAAATTTGCTATTATAAAGCAGATTATTTCTAACCGAGTATCAGAGGTTTGCGAGCTAAAAGAAGGATCCTCCTCCACGAGGTGGAGCTCAACAACAGTTTAACAGGTAGGTGGCTCTGAGAAGGTTCCCTTCACGGCTCTCCCGGCGAGAGCGATGCCGGTACGCAGCTGGTACATGCAAATAGGGTGGGCTGTAACATAGAAAGATGAGCCCCTAAACTTCGTACTAGACCTTCGAAAAGTAGCACACTAGAGCTGCTGTTGAAAAGAGACAAGTTCCTAAATCTGGCACTCTCCTCGTGCTCCGGATATTGTGCTCTGCTGCTGAGCAAGAAAAAGCAGGGATGCTGCAGAGTAGGGGAGGATTTCTGCTGCTCTGGTTAGTGCCTGCACAGAAAGCAGCAATTAGTCAAAGACTGGAGGTATACTTGAATTGCTTGAGACTGTCTCTTTTATCTTTTATACAAGGACATGCATGAGTAAGTTCTTAAAATAAAACAGTAGGAGCAGTATCAGTATCAAAGTTTAATATGGAGAAAAGCTGTGCTGTTCACGGTGGACTTTTTGTTTCTGGTCTAAAGGATGTGTTTCATCACATCATTCTGCTCATCATTCTGCTCATCACAAGTCTCTTCCGGGCTCTGTCTGTTAGACCTGATGGGAGCTGCAGTGGAGCAGGTCAGCCACAGCAGGAATCCTACTGGAAGGTGCATAACATCGGCTCTGGACCATGCATGTTTGAGTGTGAAAAAACCAAGAATGTATCTGAAGATCAAAGATGACCAGTGTGATGGAACAGTAAGCAGGTCTTGTTTGTATTTCCCTCTGAAGATAGTTTGAGTGAATTGTCAGTGATAGAAGAGAATCTTTTTTTATTTGCTTGGTTAAAATGACATAAAACTTTTTCAGATTTAAAATGTTTCGAATATTTTCCTTCATTTGTCAAAAGTAAAGGTAGAAAAATATAGCAAGAGAAGGTGTTGTGTCAATTTGGCAGTTGATTGAATCAGTAAAGATCTGATTATATTATTAAACTATTGAGAATGTGGATGTAGTTAAAACTTACGTACTGTTAGATGATGCAGATTCAACCCATTAAATAATAACTAAGATGTAAGCAACTATATACTTCACTGACTTTTAAAGCATGATTCTGTTCATCTAAGTTAACAAATGCAAGAAGTATTTTTGCATATTTTTTATTTGGGAGTTTAAGACAACTGAATATGAAATTGAGCTATGTAAGTACTCAGATATGAGGTCCATGAGGGTTTTGTCATGGCCTCCATACTTTCAGAGATTAAAATATATGATTTATATTTTGAATTTAGGCTTTGTGAGTGCCTTATTTTTCAGCAGTGCTCTCACCAATGGATCAGGAGTTCTGGATAAAAAGTGACATTGGGTAAAAGTTTTGAAATTAAACTTGTAAATTTTATGAAAGTGAGGACCCCCCCCCCCCCAGTACATCTGTTTAATACATGTTATATTATGTAGCATTAGCAGATCTCTGTTATGCATAAAATTTGTAAATAAATATCCTATGTGTTCTGAAATAGATATTTTCATATTCCTTAATCCTCTGGAAACTGTTTAAGTGGGAAACTACTTTGAATATATCCTAACTTTTGCCTAAATCCTAACACAAATCAGAATGCTTTCACTTTGTCTTTCACTTATCAAACTTCTGTGATTAGTCCTTCTGGTCATAAAGGAATAAACAGAGATTAGGTGCAGTGCAGAAATGTAACAAGTTGTGAAGAATTTAAAGTTAATCTGAAATATTACTGGAAAGTAGTAATAATTAAGACTCTAAAAAAGCATTCTAGCTACATTAATTCAATTGTTAAATTCATGTTTCTGTTATTAATTCCTTAGGGCACGGATGATGAACACTGATTTTAAAAGTGAAAAGAATTTGGAAACTGGATCTGTAAATCTGGAATTGGTGTGAAATAAAGGGATATATGTTGGTCTTCTGCCAGATGGCCAAACTAAACCAGTTGTTAACATTGGAGAGAGAAGTATCTTTTTCCACCCACAGGTCATCAAATGTATGTGATTTCTCAATAGACTATGGTTTTATTTAGCAATCAGCATTTCTAACGGGCAAAATCCAAAGCAAAGTTGACGCAATTTCCCTTATGTTTCAGTAGTCATAAAAGTGAGAATTTTATTGTATGTACACCTAATTTCTCCTGCATATTCAGTTAAATTCATTCCTTTCTCTTAATAATAGTAGTAGTAATAGTAATAATAATAATAATAATAATAATAATAATAATAATAATAATACAGTAGATGTCAATTGTTTTACTACTAAACTTTTGAAAATGAGAATTGAAACAAGGACAAGATGAAGATGGCATTGACTTCCTGGGTGTATTCCCCATTCTGGCCACAGATTTTTGAAGACTGGGAAATGTTGTCTTGCTGCCTGATTTTATAGGGGAATTAGTACACTTTCAAGAAGGCCTGCTTGGCAGTGTTCAGTTTCTTTTTTATTGATGTGAAATACATTGTACTCCCTGCCCAGTATATGCATTATGTCATTCCTCTGTGCCATAGTCAGATTTGAGAGCTATTGCAGTCAAAATGTTTCCTCGGTAGAGAGCTGACCTACTCGACTAGCCAGGACTCAGAAAATTGATCTCAGCACACTCCAGATCACTGTCATTGCTAGTCTTTTCCCCTTCAGGAGAAGAAAGTTTTTATTATGACGGAAAACTGGTTACCAAAGATAGCCAGCTGACTTAGATTATAACTGCAGGAAACATTATTCTACAGGAAATGTATTCTTATCTGGTGGACTTGACAACAGACATCAGGAAATGAAACAACTCACGAAAAGGAGTTTCACGAAACTGGACATCAGTTTGCAATTGAGAAGTTGGTCAGATTTTTTCCATACACAAGCAGATCAAACTTATCTTAGTAAAAAGAGAGTACCAAAACCTACAACTACACCTACTAATTGTTCCATATATATTAAGATCGAAGCACTATGAAAGTCACTGTAAGAGCATCCCTACTCTTCTGTCCCTGTTTGCTGCAGGGTGATAGGAATACTTTAATCACTGTGTCCTTGTAGAAATGAGGAAATAATTTTCCTTTGTTATCTTTTGGAAGAGCATTGTTTTCAGTAGAAATTCTCAACAAGTTCTTATTGGTTAAGATTGGTTATAATTAAATTATTGGTTATAATTAAATAAAGATAAATGTTACTTTGTCACAGGCTTCAACCCTCCTGAATCTGTGTTGTTTACTAAAAGGAATATAAAAAAGAGCTAATATTTTCTATGCAAGCAATAAATATTGTCTGACATGTTCGTATTAACAATATTAATTTACTTTACATTATTCAAATGGCCTCTAGCAATTTTCATTTCAGCATTCCCACTCTTAAAAACATTTTGGGGGTGGAGAAGCTTATTTTGGGGAAAGCTACCTTTTAAAAAGTCATTTTATTCCTACATCAATGTTAAATTTTTCTTAGATTTTTAAAACATTGAATGGACTTTAATTGGTATGTCAGTTTTTTCCCCATTTTTTTGTAGCATTTGGCTAACAATAGAGAAAAGATTTTGATGTCTATTGTGTGGAACAACTGTGAGATCAGTTGTTAGCTTCTGAGAAAGAAAAAGCAAATGGCTTCTGGCTAGTGACAGATATTACCTGTCATTGATTTAGCTGGCTCGGAAAAGCCTATGGGGACATCTGCAGCACCCAAACAAGAGAAGAAAGGCTTCAGAGAATCTCAATTCCAACCAGCAAAAGCCCAGGAGCCAGTACTTCAAAGGCCTTAAACTTCCCCACCCTCAAGTAAGTGACAGTTTACAAACCAGCTGTGGTACATGTGTGTTTTGTGCAGAACCCTATCTAAAGCTCAATGAAAGAATAGAAGTTTTGTCATTTATGCTCTCACATTCATGTTTTCTGCTTTGTGGTTCACTGGAGGAAAGAGGAAGGTTTTGATGCGTTGCATGCTAGATTTATACTTTTGTTTTGGCAGGTAGGAGTAGATAAACAATGTTCTGGTCATGCTTCTGGAGTCATGGTGTAGCAGACATGTTTTTCTAGAATAAAATGCTTTCTCTTTAGCTAAAGAAGTTGCATAAATGGTCTGAGACAAGTATTTTTTGAATATTCAGCATTCTAGTAACCAAACCAAGGAACTGGACAACTAAACAAAACAGGGACAGATACATCTCTTAGAGTGGAGATGATGATGCATCTTCCTGCATCTCTTATTTCAATGTACCCAAAGATCCTGGCAGTCTGAATCACCATAATAAGTGGTGTCATAACACCATAAAAAGCAGGTGGAGAGAAACAGAAACTACTGAGCTGCAAACAGCACACGGAGACACATTCACATGGTGGAAAAATATCTGTTACTTTGAAAGGGCTTTAAAGACAAGATTATGTTACCAATTCCAGTATGTGAGACACGCTTACTCAGTTTCAGCTATTCTCAAAGGCATTTATGTAACAAATAATTCAGGTGGGTTGCTGGTTTGGTTTTGAACTTGATCCTCAGACTGTTTTGAAGTGTACATGAAAACTTTGGCCATGTGGACAAGACCCCACCTGGGATCCTTGTTCATAGGGTATAATGGGAAGTATCAAGCAGTATTTTAATTAAATTCAGTTCAGCTGGTTAGATTCCAAACATAGGTGTGAATCACTATAAATACTTAATTCCTTTTGTCAATATTTTTTTCCATTTTTAGCTCAAAACACCCAATTTCTAATCTGTCAGTCTTCATCTTGTGTCATTGTGTCACAAAGGCTTCCCAAAGTGTGGGGGGTTGTCAGCAGATATGCTGTGTCTGAAACCCATGGCAACAATACACAAGCCATCAAACCTGTTTTCAAAGTAGCTGGATGTTTTTAGGGATGGATACAAAGGATCCTTTTATAGAAGCAATATCTGCCGTGAAATTGGTTACATAGAGTCTATAGCACTTTGTAAGTAGTTTTTCTAGAATTCGTAAATATAGATTCTGCTTATGGAAAATGAATAGAAATATCAAAGTTACTCTGTCTTTCAAATAAAATGGTAATTTTTTAGTAAGATACTTTTCACTCAACATGTGTCTTTTGACATGTACAGGTGAGCCTTGAGTTTTAAACTGATATTCATTAGATTCCCATTTTCTATATTTCACTCCCAGTTAATATTTGGAAAGGAGTGATGTTTGTACTGAGTATACAACCTAGAAGTAGGCTCATCAGGCAAACTCAGAGCAGATTAACTCTTAGGCTGATCAGACCCTCATTTTTATGTCAGTGTCTGCTAACTAGTAGATGTGTTTTGGTTTCTGTTTTCACAAATAATAATTGATTTAGGATTCGTTAAACAGAAACCCATGCTATAGTGTTTGAGACTTCTCCCCTTGCAGTGTGAGTTCAGTGTTCCTCAAGAGACTTCTTTTACAATACAAAGATGATGTCAGGTCCCAGCTTCCACTTAATAGCTCAGATGCCATTAGCTTCCATGACACAAATGCAGTCTGTGACCTTGAGAACACCTCTGTGGTTTGGTGTTAACAAAGTGTATCTCTGAGAAATGCTCTCTCTATCCTCCATGTTCTTTTCCTGTATGGTATTATGATAATATTAGTTGCTATTAATTTTTTAATATATTTTACTTATAAGATACAAATAAAATCTGATCTCATTTCCACCTCAGTTAACATTGAAAATGATGATACACACAGGTGTAATAAAAATACATCAGCTTTATTGCCCAAACTTCTGCTCCAGAGATTAGTTTTTCTGATGGTTTATTTTAGAAGTGTCACTCAATCATATGGTCTTTCAAGACAAGATCATTTTCTTTTTGTGTTACATTTAGGATAAGTAAGTAAATTAAAAAAAATATATTTCTGTGAAATTGTAGGAAGGGTTCTGACTTCATCATTCTCATGCAGGCCTATTAGAATTAATTTTGTCACAATAGATTTACAGTGTGGTGTCATGAAGTGTGTAAAATCCCATGAGTAATGCAGGGCAACCATCAAATCCTCTTTTCAGACTGGAATATTTTTAGCCTGTAGCAAATCAATGTTACCGATTTCCATTTGTGAGAGGAGCCAGTAATTTATGAGGCAAAAAGCATTCCAAGCCTGTGAATTGTTTGTGCATTATAATTGTTCCAAGAGGGGGTAGTTTGAGGTTGCAATAACTGTTTTGGTTAGCAACTGCCCAAGTGCAGAATTCTTGTCCTAAGCACATGAAGCAACATGGGATTCCTTATGTTTCTTGAATACTTTTGCATTTTATGAACATATTAATCTCTTTGCTGTAGGAATGTTGTGGTTTTTAGATGGCTGGAAGGAACTTTAGCTTTCAGAGTTACAGGTGAGAAGTCAGGTAACTACAGTTACAGAAATTTGGAACAGAAGTTACAGAACTTGACTTTTGAGTCAAGCTCTCAAAAATATTTATCATACCCAAGAAATTACCTTGTTATAGTTCTGTTATTTCAGGCACTGAAAGACAAGTGTAATTAAGTTATTATTCAGGTAAACTCTAGATGTTTGCCTCTTGTTTTATTTTTGGAGTGTTGATTTTCTTTTTCCTTTCAGAATAACTTGCTCTCAGTCATGATGAAGAATATAATAAAACCAGTCATTATTATAAGAATAATGCCTATTCTAAATCACTATGACTGATTCAAAGTCATACTACTGCTGTTAGAGGCATTGATGTAAAAGTCATGCTACTAAAATTCTGAATTTCTTAAAAATTGATTAACCAAATATTATAATCTTTACCAGTGCTAAATTTCCTGTGATTCCAGAAGTCAGTCCTTCGTTATTATAGAACTTTGTACTGAGTCCTAAGTCCTTTGCAATTCCTTGTGTAAATTTTTCACATCAGTTAAGATATCAATGCTAGTGGATCATAATTCATTTTGGTGCCTTAGTTACCATGTTGATTTAAATATAGGACAAACTGATGATCCAGCCAAGCGTATAATTCCTTTTGAGCACAGCTTTTAAGAAAAAAAAGGACTGCTAGTGGTGAGTGATAGCTTTTGCATCACTTTTTTTTCTGTCTGGTTTTGGTTTGATTTTATTTGGTTGGGTGTTTGGTTTTGTCCCTTTGATGTAAGAATGGTGTAAAAAGTGAAGGGAAAAATTACACCCAGAGAAACTCAGTATTTTAATCAAGCAAATAAAAAAGGAAAGGACGTCAATACCACTACATAACTTATGCAGTGCAGCAGAAACATCCACAGTGATGCACTGGGAATTCTTCAACAAAATCATGTTGGTGGCATATTAAAAATTAATTTTGCAATCACATGGAAAGTGCTCATCTTAACAAATTGGGAACCCCTGGAATTGGCAATGTGTAGGTTCATCTTTTCAAATTTGGGGCTTACAACTGAGTCTTGTGTCACAACAGACTACAAATTCCTGGCAGCAAGGATTCCCACTTTTGGAGAAGGGTCCATGGTCAGTGGTCCCACTATTGAAAAGTAGTGTTCCAGACATCTGATGTTTGTAAATTCCACTTTTATGAAATTACTCAAAACTAAATTCCTTTACCCTCATAGAGTGATTTTTTCCATGCAGAGCTGTCATTTGATGTCTCTGCATGTGTGTATATTTCTCTTAAGGGTAGATGGAAGATCACTAGCTGCTGTTCTAAAGTGAAGCCTATGTTTTACAAAATTATATTTGCTCAGCCATTAGAGCTGTGAAATTTATTCATAAAGTGCTACTGTGCTGCTATTGTCTCATTCATGCAGAGCATGCCTTAATCCGAATGATGACACTGCATAAGTATGGTTGGGCAAGGCTATATTGAGGTCTTTTTTGAATTTTTTTACAGTATTTAGTTGATATTTAACTTCAAGAAAGTTAATTTCCTGATTTTTTTTTTTTTGGTTGTTTTTTGTTTGAAATCAAAATTTTCTGGATTCCCAGATACTGGACACAGAGGTGGCTCTGCTAATGTCCCATCAGAAGGCATTAAAGGAGGAATTCTACTTGTTTCTAAGCATCTTACTAAGGAACCAGAAATGTCAATTGAATGGTCATTGCTCTGCACCATAGCATCCTTACTCTGCTCCAGAATATGTACAAAGAATATGATGATAGCATGTGTGAGAGGTAACTTCTTCTCCAGCTGATTCTTGTAGCTAAACTAATCAGCACATTCTCTTGGTCTAGACAAGAAACATAAATCAATCTCTTCAGACTATCTCACTTGCCATGAAAAAATACTATCTCCCCACTGTTATGGCCTCTTTATGTGCTGAAGTTACAACAGCAACTGGCAGTTTCATGTCAATTTTCATCTTCCACTAACTTCTGTATTTCACAGAGGAAATGAGAAATCCCCAAGCTGGTGAGTGTCCCCTTTCTTCAGATGATGAATGGAAAGTGTCAATACTGACAGGAAATGCAGGAACTGAAACAAGTGTTGCTCTTTGGATATATGGAGATAGATGATTAACTGGACAAGTAACTCATGGCAAGGACAACAGGAAGCAGGAGTTTTTTTCCAGGCAGGAAAGATGAATTTCAGGTAGCTAATGAAGGCTAAGAACATTATTTTAATAGGTAACTTTCCAAGGATCGTCCTGTCATGTGAAAATAAAAAATGTTTTTCTCCTATATTTTTTTCATAAAATAAATCTGTACCTAATTTCCATGAATTCAGTGTTAAATCAGCTTGTTATTTATAGTAAGCAACAGAAGAAATAATCTTTCTTTAAAACCCCTTCCCCCTCATAGAGAAGATCAAATGGGACAACGGCAGAGGTAAATTGATATCTTTAAGGAAATTGATTTGAAACTAGCTTTAAAAACTATTCATTCTGAAACAAACCATATCTGGTAAAAAACTTGCATATTGTTTAAAGATCTTTAGTAATTAAATTTTCAGGCATACAGTTTTGAAAGCATACTGTAAAATACATGCTGTGGAACTCGTTCAATTAAAGAAGAAATCCCATTTTAGAGCTGCCATATTATAAGAGACTGAAATGCTAGAAATGTTTACCTGTGGAATAACTAAAAGTCCAAAGGAATCCATTTGTTACCATGTTGTGAAAACACAGCATTTCTGCTTTTATTTAAGAATAACCCCACCTCTATTTTAATGAAGAAATTATGTCTAGGTAAGCTGAGAGGAAATTACCAAAGGTGTTAAAATTTTTGTTTTGCTTAGAACTATCTGGGATACATGTAACATTGCTGTCTTCAGTTGGTAAAGCAGAAGTTATGTGTTTCATGATTTTTTTCTGGACTCATCAGCTCTTCTAATACAATCTTAGCACAATCCAAGATTGCTACTGTCAATGATATTAATAATAATAATACTCTCTATGAGCGTAGGCCGGGAGATAACCTACCATGATGCTCATTTTCTAAGCATATTGGCTATAGATTATGATCCACAGGGAATCCTGTTCTCCTAATTAGTAAATAATTTATAAGTGATGTTGGATAATGGCATGTTTGCAAAGTTAATCCATATGTTCAGAAGAGATGGACTGATTTTTCTTCTCTAAAATGGATGTGGCCCATTATGGCTGTGTGCTGCAGATATTGATCTTGTGAGAGAGCAGGACCTTTCTCTCAGCACCTGGGGCTACTACTAGGATTTTTTACATCACATTGACACTATTGCTTTCAGGCATGAAACAACAAAATGTCACTGAAGTGCTTTTCACTCTTTAGTCTGCAGTGGATAAATCCACACAGAAAAAAACAATGAGTAAGAACTCTTTCTTCTCCTTTTCCCTTTAAGCTTTATCCTGTACTTGTTTAATAGGATAGGCCTTGAAATGATGATAGGAATTTAAGACACAAAAAAGCTGAATCTTCTTCTTACAACTTCTGTCTTTGAACGTTTATGTTTTCACTGTTATGTTCTGGAACAGAGAATACCTATTTTTATTTTTAAAGTAATCAACTTAATCATAGCTCTGGCCAGGAAGCCAAGTGGCTTCCAAAAGGCTGTAATAATCCAGCAATTAGGAATCAGTTGAAAGCTCTTTAACCTTTCATTTATCAGCAACATGTGTAACTATGAAAAGTTTAAGTAGAACTAACTTAAGGATTGAAAACCATTCATATGTGGCTTTTTCTTTCTTACCTTACCCATGTGAGTTTTCATCACCTGTTTAATCATTCCTGAGACCATGCCTGAGAAAAATCAAGACTACCAGAGTGTTTCTTCTGGAAGACCTATACTTGTTTCAGGCAGAAAACACTCTTGCACTCTGACTTAGTCTACTAAATTTTGTTTTGTGTTGTGTTGATACACGAAATTATGTGCAGCCTTTTTTCTTTATTAACTAAAAGTCTGAAAATTCATTTATTAGAATGAAGAGATGACACGATAGCCTTGTATACGCAGTGAACACCAGCTCTGTGAATAAGACCATTCCCATATTACTTGTGAAGTAGGTTAGTTTGTTTGTGAGATGGGTGGAAAGACAATACCTGGGATTTTTTTGCGTTCAAGTTGAATATATGCCCATACTTTACTGCATACTTTACTTACTTGACTTTAATCCCAAAGTCTCCAGGTTACCTCCAATAAGACTATTTTTGGACAGGAACATTATGCAGCATAAGCAAAGATATGACTCAGCAGAGCAAAGCAAAGCTATTTTCTTAAGCCACTGGAAAAGAAGGAACCTATATTTATAAACACATCAGTGTTGCAAGCCTGGTGTTCACATTTACTTGGTTAATGGAATTCAGCTTGATGTAACAAAAATACCAATACAAATAATGTGTGAAACCCACAGATTCTGTCTCAAAAAACAATTGTGAAATTTCAGTGTGCGTTTCAGTGTTCAGGAAATCCAGAGTAAAGGTTTTTGCTTTTAGAAATCTTTGACTAAACCACAGCTATGCTGTGACTATAACACAAAATTTTCTTACATAAAGGAATAAAGAGCCAAAAGCTGATACAGGAAATGAGGTAATTCTGACTTCAAAAATGAGAAGAGTGCTTTTTGTTAATGAAGGTAAAGAATGAGTGGATAATGTACTAGTAGGTGTTTCTAAAAGAATAAAAATAATTTGTAAATAGCTTCTTGGATGTAAATGGTGGAAAGGAATAGGCTGTTACCAATCTTTTATGAATAGAATTATTATTTGGGAAATAGGATAATAACACTAATAATAGCATAATATCATAATTACTCTTCCTTTCTTAAAGGATATATTACAAATGATCTAAAACTATTTATGCTTGCTGTAAATAGTGGTTAAACTTCAAATGAACCCTAGATAAGTGAGGTTTCACTTAAAGTCTTGAAGATAGGGTTGCATAAAGCAGTTTTTATAAGAAAGAGCAAATATAATGCTTGAAAGTGCAAATGAATGCAAATCATAGTCAGAAAGCAAAGATAGTATCAGAGACTTCTGAAGTTTTGCAGATGTTCTGTAAGCTTTTTGGAGCTATTCTTTAAGGTCTTCAAAATTTTATATCCTTCATGTTGATATATTAATTTTTATGGTCATCTAACCGTGCAGAATTATGAAAGATATGTGACTTGTAGTCAAAGGACACGATTTTGTTTAGAGGATGTAATTTTGTATTGCTTATTGCTCTCATGAAGAACCCTCACCAACTTTTTTTAGTTTTGAAACTTTGAAGAGTTCAAATACCTGCCAAATCACTCTCCTGGCAAGCATTGTAATTCCACTAGGCTGTAATTTGGTCAGACTGGGGTTTAGACAGTAATCTGCCTAGTCAAAACAGAAGGAATGTGTTTTCTGAGTCCTGTAACCTCAAATCTGCCAATCAAATATTATGTGCTGTTCCTGAACACTCAGGTACTACAATGGTTCAGATAAATCTAGAATCAGTTGCAAAGAAAAAGATGCAATTTTATGGAGTTATATACTGTGCTCTTCTGACTTTATTCAGGTTAAAATAAACAGCATGGTAATATCTGAAAGATTAGAATTGAACATGATGAATTACCAAATGAACAACCCGAGGGGAACTTACAAAAATTGAGAATTTTTATGATGATTTTGTCCCCATTTTATTGTGAAATAGAGGCCCATCTTTTCATAAAGACATAGGTTTATGAATCAATAAAATGCTGATTGGGATAAGTTGTTATTGAATTGTGTTCTTAGATTGCTTTAGAGATGACAAAAACACTGATACAGTTCACCTCCTAAGGTATGGAAATATGCACGATTATTTTGCAATTATTTCTAATTCCTGTAGAATTTTATTGTACTGAAGTATTTGACCAAGTTTTGCTTTCTGAAAATTTGCCATACTCTTTGGTGTTTCTGTAGTCTTCAGTGTGTGTAAGGGAGATTCTAGCTTTAAATTCCAGCTTTGAAAAACTGAAAATGATGGAGCAGCAATCATTCCATGACAACAACTTACAAGGAATGAACGAAGTTTGCTGTTTTTTTTTTAATTTGGTGAATTAATTCTTCTTTGTTTTAATTAACAGAATTAACAGTTTTAATTCTGTTTTTCTCTTGATATTTAGGGATGTTCACCAGACTATATCTGTTCTAAATGCTTGCTAAGACTGACACCCATGTAAAATGTATTTCAGAATTGGGAAAAGAAATTTTTTTTGTCTGTTTCTTGTGTTGAATTTGTAAAGGAAACAAGTTTATTCTTTTCCATTTGAGCAATCTTAAAAAGCTTGATTTAGACAATCAGAATTAAGCAATAATAGCAGATTTTTATGTTAACTCAAACATCTTAGCTGAGACTGTAGTAAAACTGAATGTGAGTATAAATATTTCAGTTGCTCAAATGATTGCAGGAATCTCAATTTCCAGCCTGGTGGTTACAAAATATTTCTTTAATATTTTGTTCCAAATTTCATAAAGTAAGACAAGGATTTCAAAAACTTCATTTCAAATGAAGAAAAAATCACGTTGAAAGCTGTGTTTTTCTGAAAAAGCAGTTAATATATGCAATTGTTATGAATCAGCGGAGGGAATCTACCAATAAATATTAGAGACTGGGATTCAGTGCTGCCAAAGTATTTCATGTTAGAATAAATACATGCTTTGCTGTTGAAAGCAGTGTTCATTTTACTTTAAATAATATTTTATTGGAAAAGTGAGATAAAGACATCTATTGCACTGATTCCCTAAGTGTTAGAATTTGTATGTGAGTACT
Source organism: Certhia americana (assembly GCA_018697195.1). NCBI lineage: Eukaryota > Metazoa > Chordata > Aves > Passeriformes > Certhiidae > Certhia > Certhia americana. The sequence continues at coordinate 114,243,387 of CM031858.1, forward strand.
TGTTTTCATAATTTTGTTTGCAAGGCTTATGCATATTACACACACACTCAAAAATGCAACTGCAGAAAGAAAATTTTTGATTTCCTTTTGCTAGTCAAGACCACTGGAAAACCCCTGTAGTAATTGTTGTACTTTAAGACGAACAAAAACTGCTTTCATAAAATAGAATAAAGAGTGCTGCAATTACAGGAAACAAGCAAAGCAGCTATCTTACTGTACAGCAGCAAATAACTCTAGAAATTTGAATTCTAACCATCTTAAGAATATATAGATGGTGGTGGTACATAGGTTGTTTTTTGTTTTGCTGTAGAAGAGCCAAAGATAATACAAATTGATTTAAGATTCCAATGTATCCATTACTTGTCAAAGCTCGGAAGGACGTAGATGATGAGTTTCATCCTGTTTTCATTCTAAAATAAAAAATCTATGTCCATCATTCCACATTTTCTACAAGCTCAGTGTCATGTAACAGCAGCTATCAGAAGATTTTCAGTCTTCAGTCCTCCAGGCAGTGTTACATAGAGATGGTTTACTCAACAAAACCAGACTTGGTGACATTTCAAATGGCAAACCCACAATTTTCAACTGCAGATTTGTTTGTTGCATAGTAGTGGTCAAAATAAAAATATTTTCATACTGCAATTCTGTATGTCATATTTGCCCATTGTGTTACTGTTTCATGAGATAGAAAAAATACATATATACAAAAATATATTTTGCTGTTGAGAAGCAAAGCACTGGAACTGAGTCATAGTTGGAATTGCTTCTCCTTCAGGTGATACTGTAACATCTAAAGAGCAAGAGAACACTGAATTTTCCAGCAAATGCATGTTTACCAAAGAATTATGATGATAGAGAATTTCTGTGTTAACTTCCAGTGCTGGAAGCTGGAAAAACCTATCTATCCAAATATGTGTGTGCAGTTATTTATACTAGCTACCTGGTTTGTCAGTATTAATGCCAACCAAATTGTGGACCTAGAAATCTTAAAAGCAAATAGTTTGATTTCTGGAGAGCATCTTCCAGAAAATTAATTACAGATCAGACTTACTGTCATTGTTATCATAAGCTATAATAGTGAGTAAAATTAATTTTTATTACATATAACTTGAATTTTCTTCTTTTGGTTATTTTTGGAAGTTGCTTTATACCATGTTTATGTCCACACTGGTGACTCTGCAGTTTATTTGTGTATCAATGGAAAAAGAGGACATTCTGGTCTAAGACTTCTGTAGTCACATTTCAGAGAGGAATGATGAGTCTGAAAAACAATTTGCCTCACCTTATGTATATAGAAAAGTAACTGTATACAGGTTATACAGGTTCATCATCATCATAATCATAATAATAAAAGCCCACATAAGTTTAGCTAAATAACCTTTAAGAACTAAGGCAAATATTTTTTTACTGACCCAGGAATTAATAAGATGAGTGAAAACATAGCCAGGAAAAGGGAAGGAATAATTATTTGAGGGCCTCATCCTCAGATGCTGAGAAGAGCTGCCTGTGAATTTAAAACATATCTTTTCAAAGTACAATGAGTTACAGCTGGCTCCAAAAGAGTGTACAAAAATTGTTCCATGATTTCAGTGCTTCATGGGTCTGTTTGCTTTTCTTTCTGTATGTATTTCTTTTAGTGTGGTTAATACAAGAGAGACTTAAATTAAATTTTTTTTCAATTTATTACCTCCTAGTTGTTCCAAAAATAAAATACACATCATCCTGATTTTCTGCTATATAGTTGAATTTCATGAACTACTGCCATTAGCCTTCTTGTGACTTTCTATTGAGCCTGTTTCTTCCTTTGTGATCTATTGAGGATTAACACTTGTGACATCAAGCTGTTAGTGGAACACTTAATTACAAAATGAAAAGCAGTACCTGAAGAGCTAAAAATAGCCATAACCTGCTGGGAAATTTAAATGTATTTATACTATTTTAAAATATATATTTTATGCTGTTACTAATGTATGAAAGATAAAGTTCTATTTAAATTAAAATGCAGACTTTAAGTAGAATTTTCCCGGGGGCATTACTCTAGCCTGATTGATAGTCAATTCAGCATATTATTTACACAGGGGCTAAGGGGACTGGTTCAAAGTGCACTTTGTTATGGAAATGGGTGAATTAGACAGTGGATTGTTTGGAGCAGCAGAGCAGGGACTGGGATATCTAATTTTATAGCAGAGATAGTGGAATGCTGGCTTGAACTACTTGATTTCATCCCTGCCACAGATATTCTGCATTATATTGTGCAAATTACTTAAAATAAAACTTTCCTGAGTGACCACGTTTTTCATGCTTATGTATTGCTGCATAACCAGTTTAACTTTTCTGAACAACCATAGCTGCAACTGAGTTCAAATAGAATTCTGCTCTGCACCTAGTAAGCTCTTTGAAATGCTAAATATTTCAGTAAATTAACCCCTCTGTTTCTCAGTTGAGCATCCACACCACTGTGTATTTTTGACAGCTTTTGGCAGCAAACTCCATGCTTTAACTGTGTAGGTAAATTGAAATATTATGCAGATGGCCTTTCAAAACAGAGATTAAGCAGTTGCAGAAAACCAGGGTGCTATGGGAAAAGTGCAAAGGTGAAGTCACTGGGGAAATCAGTTCTATTTCATTGAGCTCTTTGGGTGGTTGCAGTAAATAATGCATAGAGCCATAAAGATAATGAAGATAAAAAGAGATACTGAAAATCTGTCATCCTCCTGAGCACACTTTGAGGCAGGAATCTTTCAGAGAGACTAGCTTGTGATCATATATTATCTATACACCAGGGACAAGTAATTTTGCACAGGCAGTCTCAATTCTGCCATTTGCTGAGGACAGAGAACTTTAGAGATATGAATTTTCCAGTGTATTTCTTTCCTTCATTTTCTTTTTCCTGAGAAGAATGATCTGGACCATTACATTTAGAGACAGAAAGATGTGTGCTTTTTACTGGGACAGAAAATTATCAACCAGAACCTGATCAGCTTCATGCTTTTATGAAAACAATCTTTTCCAACTGCAAGCACAAGCCTAAATGAATAACAAGGAGACAATGGCATGTCAGATTTCAGTTTCTTTCAGTAGAATAAAGTGTAAGTAGAGGAGGTGAAATCCAGAAGAGCAAATGATGAGAAGGTCTGTTTGAAAGTAATATCAACAAAGGAAATAACAGCTTTAAGTCTTTCTTACCTAGAGAAAAGTAATGTAAATGGCAAGGTACTGAAACAATACTAAAGGGTTGTGTACAGCATTTTGGATGATGGCTGTAAAAGCCCAGTTTATTTGGGACTATTACTGCATCTTGATTTTGGCTGTGTTTTCTTATTTACTGTGACACTTCATCAGAAGACATGTAACTCTTCAGATCCAGACTCTGAATACAGTCCAGCTGTAATTAAAACCAACTGAAGTCTTTGTACATTCTGGGAGATGGTCAGGCTTTTAGCACCCTTCAGTTTTTGTGCTGCCTTATTGGTAGCAAACTGCGGAGTGCTGTCTCTACTGTCTTCCAGGTCAGTGTTTTTGAAGTGGAAGCTGTATCTCTTGGGAAGCTGCAGAAGGTGCTGTTGCACTGTGAGGCCAGTAGCAAGTCCCAGCTTTGGTACTGTGATAAAGAAGCTGAAAACAACTCAGAATACGTTTTCAATTGCAAAAGGTAGCATTTACAACAATATTCTTAAATATTCTTCAATATGTATCATTAAAAATATTGCATCAATCAATGTACTAAATGCGAGTTTTTCAGGCAAAGACTTTTTTTTTATTATTTCACAGTTTCATAAAATCCATAAAATGTTTTGTTCCAGAACAGATTGCTTGAATTAATGTTCTCTATGGTCTGTAGCAAAGGTTAAATACTTATATTGAGTCTGTGTTACTAGATTTTAGAGTACAGCCTTATCTTACAGGATCAGTGCTGTAAGTGTGATCTACCTCTCAGGAAGGAAAGATAAAGCACCTGAAAAGTTCTAAATTAAGTGTATTTCTAAATGGGACAGAAACAAGGCTTTCCATCCAGGACTAGCATTCACTCTTTTTACAACATGGCCAGAGAGACCATATGATGCCTGGAACTATTTTATACACATTCCATTTAAGTTATTGAATGAGCAACTTAAAAGTCAATTCATGAATGCTTCATTTTGCATTTTTGGAAAAAAATATGTCAATCCCACACTTGGAGTTTCCAGTCTCTCGTGGGTATATGCATGATTCAAGTGAAATAAAGAAATTGAAGAGAAACAGTATGACTATATGATAAGGCACTAGAATAAATAATATTTAATTAATAATATTTAATAAATGCACATTGCCTAGTTATTTTGTCTGTCTTTTAATTAATATGTTACATAACCTTGAACAGCTTCTTGCAGTCTTTGGTGTCACATCCTCAAAAACAGGAATAAAGATGTTTTCTCACCTTGATTAACTCTCTAAAACTGAGATTTTTCTTCAATAAGTAAGATGCTCATAAATAGTAGCTTCAGACAGAGGATTTCTCTGAGTAGAGTTGGATGTGGACCAGCTGCTTTTGCTAGTTGTAGTTGCTATCTTTCTAAAAAATATAGTTGAAGTTTTTTTTTTGTGTCATAGCTGTCTCTAGTAATCAACATGACTTAGGAATGGTAAATGGCAGGGCTTTTTATTTTATTAATTCTGTGATAATTAACACCAGATGTTCATTATTCTGTGATAGAGAGTGTTAAAAAGAAACAAGTGTTTCTTTTATAATGACTAACTGCTCTATTGAAAAAGGCTTAAAATAAGTCAGTGGTGGGGAACAGGTGTAGCTTCCATGTTTGCCAAAATATATCTGTGCTCTATTCAAGGATGGAGAAAGTTTTTGCTCTTCAGAAATCTAATTCCCTAATCTTCAACCTCACATTTTATTTTACATAGCTATTTTTCATATCCAGGATATGAAAAAAGTTCTTTGTTCTCACTCAGCCAAGGGAATATAAGCATTTTATCTGTCTTAAAAACCTGATATTAACTTCTGAATGTCTAAAATCTTCTACTTGATTTCAATTACACAGCATTTACTAGTTACTGATACCTTTTGGCTCTGGGGTTTCAGAAGATACCTGTGCCATCAGTTTTTAGCTGAAGTGAGAGAAATAAGTAGTTTAGTAAGAGAAAACTTGTTTCTTAGGGAGTAGCTCTTATATGTAATTTTTCAATTATGTAATTGAAAGTAATGTTTTCAAGACAAAAAATAGGAAACTTTGTTGTTGCTCTGGGCTTTTCTTGCCCAGCTTGTACTGGAATCCCAACAGGCTTCATAGAAGATTGAATTATCTAGGTCATTCCTGGAGAGTCCATGGAAGTGGACTGAGGAAATAAAAAACTGCAGCCAGGAAGATTGCTGAATTTCTTTTCTGGTAAAAAAAGAGCTGATTTTTCACCAAGCAAGAGGAAACAAAAGCTATTGGTAATCCATGTTCTAAATGAAAAGTTTTCAAAATTATACATAGCCTAGGGTAACTAAAACTAACTATACATGACTAGGAAACCTAAAGAATGTTCTACTTGATTTGTCCTTTTTAAGACTCATTTACCTGTCCTCAATTTATACGAGGAATTAGAAAGAGAAGTGTTTGGTTCCATCTTGGTTTTTAACACTGAACTGTAGTTTAAAAAAACATTGTAATAGATACATACAAATTATACTTCTAAATCCATAGTACTGAAAAAAATGTTCTGTGCTATATTCTTCTGTTTAGCTACAGAAACTAGTACAGTAGTACCATACCAGTCTCAATCAGATACAACTGTATTTTACACCTCCATAGCTCTTACTTTTCCACAATAGAAGTTTCTTTGTTGAGTCAAATAATTTCTGCTTTAACATAAATCAAACACTAACATTTTAGGAGCAGACCCTTTGCTTCTAGGTGTATTCAGTATGAAAATCAGACATGGACCATTTAGTTATATGGTAATATAAATAAAAATGGTTTCCTACTTTCTTTCTTGTTTTCTTTCTTATTCTTAGGTGGCTTCCATTTATGTCTCAAGGTATAATACATTCAGAAATTGAGCTGTACCCTCAAGATAAGATTTATTGCAACTTTATGGAAGTAAGAACAATAATTAGTAATCCTTTTCCTCTGAAGAAATCTGGGCAGATTTTACACTGTAAATATCAGAGTTAACTGATTTTGCAGCCTGCTTTGCTGTATTTCTGAGAGAAAATGATTTATATAATTGCTATAGGTGATTGTGAGAAAGTAATGAGGGAATGAATTAATGGGAAAGAGTTTTCATGTATTGGCTAGAAAAACCAAATGTCTTTTTGATCTCTTCTTTCAAACCTTTTCTGTAATATTAAAGGAAAGATCCTTTATTAATGGATTTTTTTTGCAGACTTTAAAAAAAATCAGCAGCTGAAAATGCAAGAAGCAAATGGTAAATGCTGCTCTTGTTTTCTGATTTTAATGAAGGCTGTTTCTGTTTCAGAAGTAATTGCTTTACTTATTTGTTGCCACTTGTATTTATTTTAAAACATTAATCATAGCACACTATTTGAACATTTCAGTAAACTCTGAACTTCACATTTTAATTTAATAAATAACTTTGTTTATGCTTTCTTTTTATTCCATCATTTTTCTTCCCATAATGTTATTTTTCTTTCTGCTTCTTTGAAAAATTACTATTCTTCTAGTACTTATTGGTGATCTATCTTAATTTCAGTTTTTTTATAATTAACATTTAAAAGCATGATTCTTTTTCCTGGCCTATATATAGTTTTGTTCTCAACAATACTTTTTCATTTTCTGTGCTTGTGATTTCATATTTGTTCAGGTTGACTTTTCTGTCCTGGCAACCAGAGCAGATTAAATTTAATTTCTAAATAACACATCAGAATTTCTCAGCTATGAGAAGTGCATCATGCTGTAGGATGAACAATGATCTAAAAGTTGTTGTGAGAAAGTTCGAAAATGTTTATCAAAATTTGTTGTATCAATCAAAATATCCACAAAGACCCAAATACCTTGTCCTAAATCCTATTCCTATGCCAAGTGGTTAATGATAAATTTTTTTCCCAGTTCTTTTAGAAAATATATTCAAATCCCACCCTGTTATAGGCTTTCTTTTTAGTCACAAGTATCTTTGTCCTTGCTTTCTGTGCTCTTTTCAGCAGGCAGTAATTTGCTCTCTGTTCATCACTCTTTGTGCTTTATCTGTTCCACACTCCTCATTTTTACGTGTCCTGCCCTGAGAGATCCTCCTTTCCATAATTCAAATTGGTCTGCTTAGTCCTTTCTGCACCTACAGCTGGATCTCTGGGCTGTGTCATTTCAGCTGTGCAAAATTCTCAATCAGAGTAAGGCAGCCAAAAAGCATATATAACAAATAATCTCTTGGTTGGGACACTCGGTAAAACATGGATCAGGGGGAAAGAGGCTTGAAATTGTGTATCCTATACCTAGAGGGAGTGCTCCAATTCCTGGTTTAGTGGTTGATCTGAGAATTTGTTCACTTACTCCTTTTTTTCCCATGAGCTTATAAATATATCACATTTTCTTTCTGTGTCACTTTTAAAAAAAACCCCAAAATTATTTTCCTGGGAAGTAAACTTTTTAGTGTATTGTAATGTTTCTAAAAATATAAGAAATAAAAAAAGAAAAGAAAAAGAAAATAGTCTAGGCAGTCTCCTGTGGCAAGATACCACTTTCTGATGTCCCCAGAATCAGAAGGTGATAGGTTGCACTTTTCCTCTATGTATGCTAAATGAAAGTTATGTCATAACACATTTATCTGTATTTTTTTCCTCTCAAAGTGTGTTCCTCTTCAGTCATTAAGGAGCTATTGGTACTCCATCAGAACAACCCAGCTTTTTATGCCAACAGGAATTATGTTTTTGTAATACTAACTGTTTCCCTTTTTCTATTTGGAAGCATAAAATGCAATACAATGAAGATTTCTGGCATCAGAAAGATTAGAAATTTAAGGACTCTAAAATTTGTCTTTCAAACACAAGTCCTTTCTATTTCTAGAAAAAAAGAACAAGCCTCAAAATCAATAGAGAAGAGTTCAAAACCAAACTCTTCTTAATGATATTTTTGAGGAAGTTTGATTCCCTGCTTTACCTTCAGAGGGGTAGTTGTATGCAAAGTAATTTATAAATACAAAGCTTATACTTGGAAGGTAGAAGCTGAACTAGTTAGAAAATACAGCCTCAATAATAGCAACTGCATCATTTCAGAACCCCATGCTTAACAAAAGACAGACTTTGAGAGGGTAATACAATAGAAAGGGCCATCAAAACCACTTGAGGCACAATTAATCAATGAACATGTCAAAAAGAAAATACCTTATACTGCTTTAAAATGAGTGTTTCTTTCTGAATGATGTTTGAAATTTTAGAAGGAGTAGTGGGTCGTATTATACCACTTGTTTGCATTCTTCCTAAACCCTTGTAAATGGAATTGTCCTTATTTTCCAGTCAAACAGTTCAAAGGAACTTTTTCTTTAGGAAATTAGCATTATATTGTTTGAAAATGGAAAAGCCTGAATTTTTTGTAAACAAGATCTTTTTCTATCAGGCAGGGAGCCCTTGCCTTATGTTCTTTGTTTCCACCATCAGTGTATAGAGGCTTTTCACTTGTCTAATTGATGTTTATCCTTTTGTTTTCTGTTGCTACGGTTCTTTTATCAAGAAAATGAGTCTATATACAAAGCTGTGAAGATACAGATTTTCAAAGGCACAAAAGAGTTTCTTACAAGCTGGAGTTTGACAATTCTTAATGAAAATTGGATGATTCACTTCCTTTATGGAATTGTAGAGTAATTTGGGTTGGAAGAAATCTTTGAAGATAACTAGTACAGCCCCTGACATGGTTAGGGACATCTTCCACTAGATCAGGCTTCTCAAAGCCCCATCCAACCTGCCTTCAAACAGTTTCAGAGATGGAACATCCACAACTTCTTTGGGAAGCCTGTTCCTTACAGGTGTTACAATCCTTAGAGTAAAAAAAAATATTCTTCATGTCTTATCTAAATCTACCCTCTTTCACTTTAAAATCATTCCCTCTTGGCATATCACTATGTGTCATTGTAAAAAGCCTTTGTTTTTTTTTTAATATATTGAAAGGCTGTCAATAAGGACTACCTGTCTGGAGCATTCTCTTCCCCAAGCTGAACAACCACCTTTTGTCACAGGAGAGAAGCTCCAGCCCCTAATCATTTTCATGTGCCTGTTTCAACAGGTCCACATCCTTCTTTTGTTGGGGAAACCAGAGCTGGATGCAGGACTCCAGTTGGGGTCTCATCAGAGCAGAATACAGGGTGACAATTCCTTCCGTCAGTCTATGGGCCAGGTTTGGTTGGACAGAACAAATGAGCTGCTGATGCTTTCTGAATTCCCAGCTGTGTATTCTCATGTGCATTTGCAATTCTATCACCTTCCCAAACCAGACATCAGCCAGACCTCTGAAGACATGGAAAACAGGAAATCAAACTTCCTTCTCTAGTTCAATTTTTGTGGGCAAATTACTGAGTGATAATGAGGCTGGCCCAAGATAAATACTTCTGCCAGACAACAGATTTAAATCACGCAGGCATTACCAGACAGCTTTCTGCTAAGAAAACTGCAGTGCACGCTACAGCATTTATTTATAAGATGACTGTGGGCTGGTATTTCATTTGTTGTTTTCCTTGAACAGAATGAATTTAAGTCACTATGTGGAACTTGTTTCACACAGACAAATGCTGCAATCAATGAGGGGTGGAGAAGCGTGCAATCCCATCTTTTCAGATGTAGACATGCATTGTACCATTATAAATTGTTATTTTTAAAATTAAGTTTTATATTAATCTGCTTTTGAATATTTAAATAATGTGTACATTGTATGGGAACAGAGATGACCTTTTAGTGTCAGGGAGCTTTATATAAAATGTTTTCTAATGAGTCTTAATCTAGTTCAGAATTTTCAACAAAACCTTTTTTTTTTCAAGCTGATTTCAATATCATGTCCTCATCCAGGCAAATGGAATTCTGTTGGTGTATCACATCAACCAAAAATGAGAGGAAATTGTACTTAATTGGGATACTTTGACATTTTTCCTGTTGCATTTCTTGGTTATACTGTTGTCATAATCCAAATTCCGGATGGTGGTCAGCTTCTGACCCTCAGGGTTATCACTAGAAATCTCACTTAGTTCTAAGTTCATATTTCTGGCTTTAGTGCAGTGTAAATCTTCTCTATCCTTGATCCACAGCTTGCTTAAGATGGGTTTGAATGATGTAGTACTGGCCAATCCTCTGTTGCCTCTCCCAACATCATTACCTTTTAGGTACATTATAGTTATAGTCCTTGGGCTAAACTATGCTTTCACTTATATTTTTCAAGTAAACTGTTTTGTGTAAATAACATTCTGAAAAGCATTTTTTTTTTTTTTTTTTTTACTTTACTGGAGACTGGAAGATAACTGTAGTCAGTGGGGATTTTGAAACAGCTGGCACAACAGCAGCAATATTCCCTTGTGCTTATGGAGAAAACAAAGCTTCTGGTCCTATTATTTTGGGATCTGGGAAAGAGAAGCTGTTTAATCCTGACAGTGAAGATACATTTAAGGTATAGTATGGCTGTTATATAAACACAAGAGAATTTTAAAAAAATTGCAAATATGCAAAATAGCTTTTCTCAAAACTAAATATTAGAGGTAATAAAAAAGACTCAAAGAAACATGTAAGGATGATTAAGTATTTCTGAGGGGGCAGCTGACTTTTCCAACCATGAGTTTTGAGTCAGGAAATGTGTTCACAACTGCATGGGGCAGAACGTGCCTCTCAGAATCTGCTTCCTACCTTGCATCTTCTTGATGTGTTAGTTCGCACTAGATGCTCATTTGAAGAAGTAAAAAGAACTTTCTTTGCATTTAAATATAAAGATAGTCTTGGTTATGGTTTGTGTTGCATGTCCATCTTCGGAAGGGTACACTGTAAATTCTTCCATGAACTTCCTCAGACTTCCACCGAAGTACACTCTTGTGTGAACTGTTTTGTGGAGAAAGTAAGAAGGAATGGGCAAGGGTGGCTAGAAACTAGAGGTAGATCACGTAGATTAAGTTAATTCATGTGATTTAAACTAATGTTGTCCTGTTTCTCCAAGAAAATGGAGACATTTATCTCTGCTGACAAAAAGGTCTTTGAGATGTGCTTCAGAAACATGACATTTTCAGGAATTCTACGAGATCCTGTAATTCCTGCCATTTTCTCTAGTCCATTTCTCTAGTTCCTCGGTCAGGACTGTACCTGTTGCAGTAGTTAAATCTGTGATATGTCATTTAGGTTTGAATAATTTATGCATAATAAACATATGATGGGAAATCCATGACAGATGGGACAGAAAGCATCTTTTGATACCAAAATCAACCAGACAGAAACTTTCTAGCATAGTTTTTAACACTTTTTTTTAAAAGAAAGTGTTAACTGATGCAGGGTGCTAGAAGAGATCAGCATACTATAAGGGAAACAACACAGTCATGCCTCACAAAAACTATCAAAATACCATATAGTTTCAAAATCTTTGTAGTCACACATACAACCATAAGAAATCACAGAGAAATATCCCACAAAAAGAGAATGAGACCAAACTCTACTGGATTGTCTTAATAAAAATCAAAAATAGTAGTCTGATAAAAAGCACTGTTAATTGTGTAGTAACTTGGATACCTAAAAGTATACAATGAATATTCAGTAAAGTTAAAAATAATGAAAAAAGAAAGTTAATAAAACTTGAGTAAATCAGCTGGTGCTCCTTTATAGCCTCCTGAGATTTCATTCTAGACCTTAAATTTAGTGTTGCTTCTATTGCTTCATAAAGCAAGTGTAACTTCATTAACCTTGGCTATCTCTGATTAAGGTGTATGTAAATTAAATTAAAAACTAGCCAAAGTCCATTGTAATGCAGGATTAATGTAACAAAGCTATTACCCCTGGAGATTTCCATATGATGGCAGTACATGAAATTCATTGAAGGTAATTTACAATTGTGTGATGGGGAGAGTTCTTGTTTCTGACTGGAGTCCTGGGTTCTAGGTTTTCACAAGAGAGTCATATCTACTCTGCACAACATTTGCTCTTGTGGTTTAGCAATTTTTCCTACAAGGTATGTCAAGCATAAACAATATGACAACAGGAAAAAAGCCAGATTTTAAATCTGATGGATTTCCTTTTCTGCTCTGAATAGTTCCTGTGTGTTCAAAGAAACTACTTCTGGGCTGTGGTTTTCTTCTTCTGTTACTCTTCAGGCATAGTTTTTAGGGCATAATTTTTCTGCTGAGAGTCATTCCTTCTCCAGTAGAGGAATATCAATCTACCATAAGTTACAGCTTTCATCATAACTCTGATCTGTTTCCTGCGTCTTCCTCTGGTGTCATCACAGTCCCTGAGTATTTCTCAGTATTTCAAAAATACTGATTTTGGCAGAATGCTGTGTTGCTCAAGACACTGGCGCTTTAATTATATTGTAAATTATATTCTCTGGAGCCCTGTATTCTGCATCATCATTCTTTGAAACATGCCGAATTATCTCTTACGACTGTACACAGTGTTTGATAAAGAAATTCTTCTTAGAAGTATTCTTTTAATGTTTGGTCATGCCAAATATTCCCTTCTGTGTCAAAGAGAACTAAGCATAAGACTGTAAGCCTATTATCTACTGTAAAAGCCAGCTGCAATCTCTCAATTTTTATTACTTCCATACATAATAATTCCATACCTTCGGGTACAAGTTCTGCTGTTCTAGTAATAATGAAGTCAGTAAAAACACTGACTGGTTCAGTAGATCTGCTTTCGAAATACTGCTTGCTTTAGTGATAGTGGCAGGACCTAGCATTTCCCTAACTAGACTTTCTCCATGATTTGCTTTGTGAATTTGCTTCATTATCAGCTCTTCACTCTCTTTAGGGTGATGTTGGTCTTAAGAATCTCAAGACATTGTCAATTTTTAAAAAAATAACACTATATTAAACTACTAGATGTGCTGGGATTTTTCCTAAAAAATCTTCAAAATCTTCAGTTTAACCTTAGGTTATATTTTGTGGTTGGTGGCTGTCTTTGTAAGGAAGGTAGCTGTTCCATGTTTGCAAGTACAGAACATGAAGTATGCATGATATTTTAGGAGCATTGGAAACTAAAATCCATCCCTGGTGTGAATTTTGCTGCAGGAGCTCATTTTTCTAACACTTAAAGCTGGTGCCACATCCATTTACATGATTTAGAGTTTCTTCATCTGCATAAACAATCCTTTAAACACTCTATGGTCTAGGGCAAATATCAGGAAGTAATATAAACAGGTGGAAAGCAGAGCTCCTAAAATACTTGAAGAGATATGTAATACCATAAAACTTTATAAATAGTGCTCCTATGATGAGACTGTTAAAGTGTTAAATACAGCTGTTTTCCTTCCACTTTCACTTTATTTGTTAAGAGTTCTGTTCATCAGGTGCACCTTCATGCTGTACTGCATCTCAGGAATGTGTTATACTTAGAACTTGGTCCGTTTTTTGTTTTGGTTTCCTCCTGTTTAAATTAAATTATCAGTCATTTTAAATAGCCTATACATGAATAATTAAAACTCCTTTCTTTAGAATCAGCCCTACAGACTCTAAGAATCTGTTTTGTTTCACTGTGAGTCTTTCTTTCCTGTACTCTGGATCCATAGTCATTCTTTCATCAGTCAAAACTGAGATCTCCAAAGTAAAATGCAAACCAGTGAGAAGAAAACTAAATGTTGTAAAAATAGCTTGAAACAAATCCATTTTCATGCTTTTGCTTGTGATGTTCAAATAAAAAAGCTGAAATGAGCTCAGTTAGAATCCTTCCAGAATGGGAAGATTGCAAAAGTGAACATAAGCACTAATGTAGCTATCCATACTCTTAACCATGGGACTGACAATGCCTAAAAGCCGGACATTGCTTGTGTCCTGCTATTTTCCAGCTGTCCCTGTTTTCCATAATGACCATTTAGGTCCAGAAACAGTTGAATAAAACTTAGAACAGCCCAGGCTTTAGTCATATCTGCTTAAGGCAGCATAAAACAGTCATACTTATGACTGCTACTCCACTTGAAACTGTGACTGTCTGTGAAATGCATATGATAACAAGATGAACCTCATCCCTTACTGAGATAAAAGGGAGAAGTATGTAAAATTATCTTCATCAGCTACAGGCTGTGCATTAAACAAAATTTAGCTTGTTCCAAGAAACAACACAGGATTGTAAAGAACTCACAAAAAATCTTGGAGAAAAACACAGCTCATCTCATCTTCCTGAAATGGGAGTGGGGAATGTGGTGTTATTTGTTCAGTAATTAGGCTGTTATGTACTGCAGTATCAAGTGTTTTTGTGTACATATATATATATATATATATATATATATAGTTTTTTTTTTTTTTTTTTTTTTTGTACTTGCTGTTGGAATAATTTGATTAACTCCCCAGTAGAAGAAAAGTTCTTCCAGTGCTTGAGTTCCCTGGAAAAGAAACAGTTTTAACAGTCAGTGTGCAATGAGCAGTATTTGACTACCTGATCTGTTTTTGTGACCAAAACAAGTATGAAGTGGAAAAAAGAATGCTGAAACACATGTGGCCTTTAATCCTATTCCTTACGTGTCTACATCCACCCTTTTTCATGACATTGTTACGTTTCTGTGTGAGCACCTGTGACATGCTCTAATTCTCGAGTTAGTGTGTAACTGTGCCAAGCTTTTGGGCACGATTTACAAATTGGCTGAATTCAGACCTCTGGAAAAAGCAAGCAACATGGGTGGACCCTGGGTACTGTACTGGCATAAAAGTTATTGTATTTTTGGCAACAGTTATTAGCTGCATGTTCACAATTAAAAAATATCATCTACTTCCAAAGATTTCTCTATTATATGCTGATGCTGTAGAAGTTAAACTAATACAGTCAATGATTTTTCTTTCTTTTTGGGAATCCAACTTTTGGGAATCAAACAGAATCTCTGAAATTCTATTAATGAAGTGGCCTTCATGAAATTAATAACTATCTGTCAAGAATATTCTCAGGTGGGTGTGTTAGACATTAGGATTTTGGTGCAGCTGCCTGTGAAGTGTTGATTTATCCAAATGATTTTCATGCTAGCCTGAGTTTATCTCAAAGAGATCGCAGGATACTTTCTGCACAACAGGAAAGCAGTGATATTATTTTGCTTGTTCTAGCATATAAAAGATAAATAGAGTCATTACATGTATTCTTTCCGTCCTTTTATTGAGGTATCTTTCCGCTGAACCTTTTCTCAATCAGACAAGGAACTTCATTTTTCACTTAGTTAAACATCTTAACTACATGAAGATAGGTCATACTGACTCCACTCAAAATATCACAGGTATGCTAGAGACCAAAAAGTGTATTTGTATAGTTAATTTGGAAATGGAATTAAAATCTAGTTCTTGCATCCTCTTTAGGAAGAACTTTGTGTTAATAAACCTGGATTTCAATTTATACTTAGAGACAAATTGTAAAATATGAACTTTGTTAAGATTCAACTTTAAAAAGTAAGGCCAAATTGTCTAACATATGATTAATGAATATGTTCCCATTGCCTATGGTAAGAAGATTATTTAGTCCTATAAATAGTAGCAATGAGCAGAGCATATAGGTGTATTGTTTAGCAAGTCTGTCTAGTTTAACTGCTTGCAAAGATTCAGAATGTGACAAAAGCAAAGACACTGTGTGTGAAAACATGGCCCTTTTGAAAGTGGTGGACAGTTTTTTCAGTAATTTGTCCTGGTACTTCCACCATGAAATATGACATGTTGGTATTATTGCCTGTAAAAGTGAAGAAAAATGCTACAAGGGCAATAGAATTACCCCTATCATTGTAGTCACAATGGTATTTTTAAGCTTATGAAATGCTGGCAGTCTGTCACATAAGCAGCATCTATATGAGGTCCATCCCCTTTAGAATTTATTACAGGACTTAACACAAATTGGTAAATGCATCAGAAGGAGTTTCACAATCAACCAACAAGTTAACTGTAGATGATGATTCAGGTGTTTTGAAAAATCTTTTTCTGGGAAGAGGTTGGCATTTGTAGAAGAATTTTCTAACAAGCCATCTCTAAGAAGATCACCATACCTGATGTTTATGGTACCTAGATCCTTTTACCTCAATCTGTGTTTCCATGCCCTTGTCTGTTACCTCTGCAGTTTAGATTTTATGTTCTACAGGTGGCTGACGTATGCCACATCATAATGGAATTTGAATTTCCCTCCATGTCCAAAATCTACTGCATCATTACAATCCATAACTCTTGATATCTCAGTTGAAGTTTAGAAAGCTAGCAAGTAACCCAAAATGAACAAAGCATTTTAGAAAAAATATATGGATTTTCAGAGTGGTGCCTTTTTCTGAGGGTCTGAAAATTTATCGAGAGAGTTTTGCAATATCCCTATAAGAGACATGTAAATGTTGTCCTTGTATAGTTGAGAAAGTGAAGCAAAAAGAGCTTATGAATTTTGTAATGTTTCTTAGGAAGCCTAAAGCAGATCCAAGAATAGAATCTAGCTGCCTAATTTTCAGAGTGATGCTTTAGTTCTAGAACTCATCCTTTCCTCTTTGGACATTTATTACAAGCCTATCAAAATGCTGTTTCCATACAAAAAGGAATGTTACTTTTGCAGCTTTATTGCTGGAACATCATAGCACAGCTAGACTACAGTTTTTGTAAGCACATTTTTTACAAGGGCGTCAAAGTCAACTTTGTTCTACAACTTTTTACAGAACGTTCTGGCAGTGAAACTAGATTTCTAAATGCCAGGTTGTGTTCAAGTCATGCAGAAGTTCAAGGCAATTTATTCAACACAGGAAAGGAAGAAGCAACCTCAAGACACTGTTTATGTTGTCAAAAGAATATTGTTAGCTCTACTGTGTTATGAGAATATTTTTCTCTGCATTTCACTGCAAGAGCAAATTTTGACATACATTTGACGGGATTCCAATTGACAAAAAATAATGTGTTAGCTTGTCAATACCACTGAGAGACCAATGTGATATCTGATCTGACATCAAGATGAATTGTTCCAAGTCCCAAATATGCAACTGCTACTGAAAATGAATTTCTAATTGTATTATACATCTTTTAGAACATCATATACAATTGAATTCTCCTCTGCTATTGCCTAATTTCCATCTAAGAATAAACATGACTTTTTCCCCCCAAGGTCATTAATAAACAATTATTCAGAAAAAGAATATTATGCAAAAATATTAAGCGTATTCCTAAGTGTGTTATCAAATGGGCAGTGTGGTGTGTTTTAAATTATTTTTGAGACTTTTCAGACTCAGAAATTACTCATGTCATTACGTGTAAGTCCAGCATAGTTTACCATACCAAAAACCTCTTAATTTGTAAGTCAAGTAGACTAACATGTTTTATACTGTTTCTCCCTTTAGCTGAAAGCAAGCAAATATATTTGACTTGAAACTTTGGGAAAATTCCCTTTTAGCACGTGATAATAACTTTCTTAATTTGTTTATATCATAACTGCTTTTAGAGTGTGAATGTTAGGGAAGGAGAGGAAGCATAGAAAGACACAAGGACACACATGTTTAGAGATGCTAAACAGGACTTCAGTGAGTCCAATTGAACTAGTTGCAACTAGATGCATCTCCTAGAGAAACCTAATGGTCTGGACAGAACTTTCTGTTCTCTACTGATTTTTATTGAAACTTCATTTGATTAGGTTTGATGGATTGCTCTGTTGCTTATCCAGTAGCAGGAAGTCCCTGCATGTTGATATGGTGATGAATGGGCTTCATCACTTCCCTCTCCTTTTTCAAATTGCTTCTTTTTTTTTTGTTCTTTTTTTTTTTCCTTTTCCTTCCCCCCTGCCTTTTTTGGTCAGCTCTCCTATGTGTGCTTATTTTTGTGATATTTCCTCCAGTTTTACCAGTGGTCTGCCAAAGGTCATCTACTGTGCAGCTGGCAGGAAGAGGAAGGTGATTCTGTCCCTCTCTCCTGCTCTTGTGGGACCTCACCTGGAGTGCTGCATCCAGCTCTAGGGCCTCCAGCACAAGAAGGAAATGGATCTGCTGGAGCACAGCAGGAGGAGAAGGACCAGAAGGACATGTCCATGGTTTTTGCAGGGGAATTCACCTGGAGATATATCTCCCATCTTAGAACTCCTTCTGAAACAAGAAAACAAACAAACAAAAAAATGCCCTTTAACATAATAATAAATCAATGTAATTTAAAAAGTTTTAGCTTCACATTTGAACCAACTCATAGGCTACATACATATAACTCATATATATATATATATATGTGTGTGTGTGTGTGTGTGTGTGTGTGTGTGTGTGTGTGTATGTACTATAGATATGCAGGATTTGCTTTATCAATGTTTCAGTTTGTTTCAAAGCCAAATGACTGATTAAATGCTTCATAAATTGAGAGAGGCTCTTTTATGGAGTTTCCTGGTCCTGACCAAGAATCATGGCAATGATTATCATATACAATAATCTGGGATAGCTGTGATGCTTCTCTTTCAACAGGGGTTAGGCCAGAATTTAATCATTTGCATAGGGTCACAAGGTATCAGTGTTTTATTTTCTAAATTGCCCTCTAACACTTCTGCACCAAAAACAGTAGCCTGTGCCTACATGTCAGGAGAGCACCAACTTTGTTGTTCACCAGTATCATACTCTACTCAGTTTGCAATAAAGGTAGAGAGTTCTAATATATTTTTATATTTATTTTCAAGGAAACCTTAGCAGTCCCTTGCCCACTGCAGAGGTCTCTGTTTTGCAGCTGGGTGACATTTATTAGGGCAACTTAGCCCATGTTCTGGCTACATTTTTGGCTGATTTCAGAAAGATTTTTATCTGTTGCTGTAATTCTGCTGTGAGTATTAGCAGCATATCTTTGAGGTACATGGTTTTATTGCATTAATGCTATAGCTGTATCTTCAGTTGGCACATCTTACTTTAACATACTGTTTTAATATAGCAGAACCAACTACAACAGTCATAAGTGTGACTCTATTCAGACTTTTTACTACTAGCATACGTGTCATGCTCTCACCCTATCAGACTGAGTTGTGCCAGGCTTGCCTCAGGGATGTTTGTTTCCTTTTTGTTTTGATGTGAAATAGTACAAAATTGCTATAATAGTAAAGAAAATAATTATTTTTTGTTCTTTTTTACTTGGTGAATTTTTTCGCAATTACCATGACCTTTCAAACACAACACTGATAAAATAAGTTAAAAAAAAAAACCAAAACGTTGAGAGTGGTTAACCCTGCTTTTGTGCTTAGATTCCTGCCATCAGAATTGCCAAAAATGCTTCTACAACCCAAAACACGGTGGCTATTATTTCAAGGCTGCAGTATTCAATGTGACAAAGTCATGTTTTATTGTTTAAATTTGCTGCAGTGTGGCATCAGCACTTACAGAAACAGTTAACCCTGGCACCAGTGCACATAAAAACAGGAGTCAATGAGAAAAACAGCTGACTGATAAGTGGTAGGAATAGTTAATAGGGCTCTGCTGATGATAACTGCATGGATTGTATGATTTCGTGGAGCAATGACTGAACTTTTTTCTGCTTGTTAATGCATTTATCTAGAAATAGAGATTTACATTATAACAATAGAAAATGGAATCCTTGAAGAGGTCTAAAAGTCTGGATTGTCTGAGACCTTTACTCACTTTAAATAATGTGGTACTGAAGTCAATAAAATTACACTTGCAGACTACTCCATATGCTTTTCCTTTTTGTCTCTGGGGTTCATTGTGTACGAAGGCTTAGTTTTCTCACAAAACTCATTATTCTTGGCTGCATTAGCTGCATATACAGCTTGCATGCCAAGTTTAAAAAGGATGGCTAAGGTGTAATTTGTTATTAAACAACAGTGTAATTTGTTATTAAAATCTGGATTATTTTTAGGGTTTTTTTGTTTGTTTGTTTGTTTTAACATATTAATCTTAGAGATCTTGGGCAGCTTTATAAAATCTGCATTGGCCACAACAACACTGGAAATGATCCCAGCTGGTACCTGGAGGAAATCAGACTTGAAAGAGTAGCCCCTCTTTCTAATGAAGAGATTTGTCTCTCCTCTGCATAGAGAGCTGGCTTTCCAAAGACAAGGATGAAGGTGATACGTGGAGAGAAGTGACAAAAAGAAACCCTGCAGAGGAGCTTTTCCCATGTATGTGCTCAGTATTTAAATCATATATTCAGTAACCATATCCTGCGAGTATATGACAGTTTTTCATGTTTCCTCCAGGGCAGCCTGCACAAAAACCAATGTAACCATGAAGCAATCCCTTCCAGATACTTTCTAGCTCCAGGAAAGGGAAGTGAATCTTTAATCCTACTCCTTTCCTTCCCAAAATCAGAATAATAGATGTGGTCAGGTCATCTTATTCTATAAAATGTTTGATTTCTTAGAGTCCCTATACATCACTGGTAAATACTGCTCTTTAGAGAAAGACATCAGGCATGAAATCAAGGTATGTAATGTCATGTGATATCAAGTTCCTTTTAGCAAGTATGAGACCATCTTTTCTTGTCCTGCATAAAACATACTTTACCAGAAATCCTTGATCCGAATCATCACACACATGATTTTCAAATCAGGTTTGAGTCACAGCCATTCACACAGAAATTCACACATAGCTGCAGGGTGACACTTTGGAACTTCAAAGTTTATGACAGCTTTGTTCTCTTCAAGTGAAGTGAGAAATAGTCCATCATATAAGGTTATTATTTAAAAAGTCCTGGGCCTTTGTAGAGGAATAGGGATTCAGTGTAATCACTACGCATGATTTTTTTTTTTTTTTAATAGATTCTCTTTACATTAATAGAATGACAATGATGCAGCTGATGGCAAATAATGTCTGACAGTGATAGGTCTTACCGGGATAAGTGCTATCATTTAGCAAATTGGATTCAAACTGATGCAGTGAATTTTGCAAGGTATCTGGGATTCAACACAAAAAAAGATTGTCATACATTTAGTGACAATCAAATACTTTCAGAAGAAAATATTGCAGAAGTGAAAGCCCTTAAGTCAAAAGGATATAATTCTCTGAAGAAAACACTAAGACTGTGATACTTGAATGTTTTATTGCAGAGGCCAGAAGATGCTGAAAAACATGTAAGAGCCGGGTCACATTTCTGCTTTGCTCTTTTTTTCTTCTTTTATTTTTTTTTGCAGAATAGTTACTAACTTCAATGAGAGATTTCAAAAAATAGGACTGATCAGGAGGATCCAAGTTTTATGATCATTGACATGTACCACAGTACCATATGCCACTCACAGTGACATATATGTCATTTACTGGTGCGATAGAAAAACAGTGCAGAAGGCAATTAAGTTGTACAAACAATCAATTCAGCATCAATAATTCAAAACTACATTATGTGGTCTGAAAAACCCATTCATAGAAAAGTACTAATATTCTGGTCAGTGCACTCTCTTTAGGTATTTGTATATGAAAAATCAAGTCAGTTCTATCAAATGCTGGAAATATTTTTAAAATGGCACATTTATTTAGTCTTTAATCACTGCTTTATTGCATATTTCCTTGCATTTGCAGGAACATTATCTTTATTAAAATATATGTTTCAAGTATGTAAGAAATGATACATTTCCAAAAGAACTTGGAAATTTCCCAAAAATTTAGGTTTACTAATTGGTTATTGATTTTAGGAACATTTAAATTGAACATCAATACAAACTCAGCAAGGAATCCAAAGGATTTCCTAATTACTTGCTCAAGAACAAGCAAATGAAACACTCTCCATTTTAATTTCCTATTTGAAAGCTAATTGCTTACAAGTACTGAGCAAACCACATCAAGTCACTTTCTCCAGCAGAAGAAACTACATGCTGGTATTTAATTAATGAGGATTTGATATGATTTAGGAGTTTGTATTGTGTATTTTCAATGTAATCTGTTATGTTCTCGTGATACTAGATTTGCTTAAGTATAAAAGTCATTTGCTAGGAACTTTAAACAAAATGAACAAATGTAAACTAAGCACAGAAGGCTTAGTAATTGCTGTTCTTAAACACTTACCTCGTTGCTCAGCTTCCCTCTTGGAAGAAATGGTAGTTGTTCCTTATTCTTTTTCTCCTATACCCCAGCTGAAGTTTTCTATGTGACCAATATGGACCCAAAGCCTTAGAACAGATTTTTGACTCCTTGGCTTCTTGGCTTCCTTGTTATCCTAGCATCTTGTCTTAAGATCTGAATTTATTTCCTGAATCTGTTAGCTTTTCTTTACCTTCCTCTCTGAACTTGCTTCTTTTCCATTCAAATATCTCACCTTGGTAACCCCTCTTAGTTTTTCTGACTGTTCCTCAGCCACTTAAAAAAAATGACGCTAATCTGGTCTCCTACTCCAAATATTGATTTCAGTTCTTTCTCAATCTCTCCATCACACCAGTCTCAACTTCCTCTCCTAAATCAGATTCTTTTGCCCTCCAATGCATGTCTGCCTTTGTCTTCCCTTTTCTTTTCTTTTCCACATTGCCAAGGCTTCTGGGTCCATGGCTCCTTTTTCTCTTCCTATTATATCTCTTTTGCTTTTCCAACCCTGGAGTTCTAAAAAGCTTCATTGAAGTTTCCAGTTGCCCCTGAATTCAGCATGTTGTTGAACTGGGTGATCCCTGGAGGTTTCCTCCAACCTGTTTTTTTTTGTTTTTTTTTCCTTCTAGCAGTTCCAGATGCATTTAGTTTACCTAACTTCACAAGTACTGGGTTTTTTTACTTGTCACTCTTGATATGGTGTCATCCTTCAGTTACACTGTGATGCACCAAATAAAAGCTATTCTACTATTTTCTACATGATAGGTATTGGAAATTAGTAATCATGCTCTGAGCTGGGTTAATCTTAAAACTGCTCAATGAAAATAAGATAGAAGACTTTGAATGCTTTTGACTTAGCTTTATAACACAGGAGTATTCAGGGAATCAGGCCAGACATGGCATCTGTGTGTCTCAGTGAGGCTGCCACAGCTGCACGGCCCAAGGTCCAACCAGCAGCAAGGCTCAGCACATTCCCTGTCAGCAACCAAAGTGAGCACAGGTATGTATCACACGTCAAGGCAAGCTGCACAGATCACCCAGGCACACAGAGCAGTGCACAAACCATTCACCTGGCTGAGCAGGATGGATGTCCAATAGTGGGACTGTACATGTGTATAGATGTGTACAAGGTAGATCCAACAGCTGGGCTCATGTCAGAGTCCAGAACACCCCTCTGACTGTCCTGAGTGATTCCAGACCTGGACAAGGGGCTGGGAAACCTTGGCAAGGATTCAAAAACTCCTGTGCTTTTGATTTTAGCCCCTGGGAGAAATTACCACCTCTGTGTGAAGAATTACAAACCACGAGAGTTGAAGTAGGGTGTTAGTTAGGTATTCACAGGGTGAAAAGTAGATTTAGGTAGTTTCTAGACTGATAAGCAAAAAACACAAAATGGAGTCTCCACGTGGCTTTGGGGCTTTTTCTTTCTTCTTCACCTTCACCATTTTCTGCTTGGCGTTGGCATCTTTGGTTGGCTCAGAGTAGTGCCTGACCTTCTAACACGGGAGACAGGTATTGGGGATCTTTTGTAAACATAGTGCACATAATTTTTAGTATAAAGATGTTCGTCACCTTCAGAGCTGGGTCATTCCCCATGAGCTGACCTGTTGAACAGATCTCTGTGGGTCAGAGAAGAAATTGTACTGATAAGAGAAGAATAAACAGCCTTGGAAAAGCAGAGGAGATGGCTCTCGGACTTTCCTTTCGTCTCGGTGTTGGACAGAAAAACTTTTACACTCTAGGGAAGAACAACACCACAGAAAAACCCAAGAGGCTCACTCTCTGTCTTATCTGCAGTTGCCTCTGGATCCCAGTGTCTCCAGCTGCTGGCAACTGGACATACAAGCCCCTGAGGCTGCAGCCCTGCTCCAGCTTCTGGTACAGGCCATTTTCCCCATGCCCACCCCAGCAGGTCTCACCCCTAAAGATACCCACACCTCAGGGTATCTCTGGCAGCTGAGCAGGACTCCCATGGTCCCTCCAACACTCAGCTGCTCACGTGATCTTGTACTCAGAGACATGACCCTCTGACCCTTGGTCCCACTCCACTCACTGACAGTTTAATTCCCTTCAGTCTCTCCAGTTGCTGCCATGCAGGACTCCAAGTCCAATTGCTGGTACTTAAACTCCCTACCCACACATGAACACACACACAGAGAACAGATGTTATCTATTTTCTAGCACTGCTTCCTCCCCAGGTCACCTAGATCCATTTATTTCCCTGCCTTTAGTTCCTCCTAAAATGTCTTGTAAGTCCTCTGCAATCAAAAAATGTTCTTCTCCTCTGCCCTATATTGCATATAACACCCTTAGGCATCAAACCTCTAAAGTATGATAGATAGTCCAAATTGTCTCATCATGGTGGGTTTTACACCCAGACTGAGACTCCTGGGACAGCCCTGCAGGGGCTGGAAGAGTGTTCCCTTTCTCTAGGTCTCTATGAGTTCTCATCTGCCCTTGTGCACCTGTAATTGTGTAGATGGGCTGCTGGATCTGTGATGGGCCTGGGAGAAGCCAGAGCAGAGTGTTACCTGGACTGGCCCCTGCCTGTATTCCTTTGTACATGTGCAGACCTTTATCACATATCCTACTGTGGGTTGTCTTCAGATATGGCTGAACTTTTGTTCTAAAGGGTTACATGATACAAGAGATATCAAATTTTCTTACTGCTGTGTTTATGTGAACATAAATGTCAAAGAGGATATAAATGGGTTAACGTGTCCTGTTCTTGTTCACATATTCAAAGGAATAACTGCACTGAAATGAGATAAAAGACAAATACTGAGACTGAGGCAGGAAAATTTCCAGCTCTGAAGATTTAGGATTCTTTTCCACTTGGAGAAGGCAAATACAGAAAATTTAGAAGGTGGCCACTGACTGAATTAGTGCAAAAGATGACCAAAGCAAATAGTAATAACACAAACATTACCTCTACAAAATTTTTATTCCTGTTTTATCACTCAGGAGGCCCTGATATGAACTACATAAGTAAATAGTCAAGCTTCTTTATTGTAAAATTCTTTAGCAAGTGTGTTTTTTCAAAGCTGATAATTTTCTTGCATGTCATGAAGGTTATATATTTTTAGACTATTGCTCAAATAGTACTAGTCAAAATCAGAGAGCATTTAGTGGAGATTAGAGTGAGAAATATAATTTTAACTGAAATGTCCTAACCTGATATTGTTTATGTATTTTTGTCCTCTAAATTAATATGTGCACCACTTCTGAGGAGGATAGTCACTCTTAACCAGTATCAGCCATTAAGAATTCTTTCTCTTTTAGCCTTAATGCTGTAAAACCCTCTATCCTTACCCTTCTGTCATAGCAAAATGCCAAACACCCTTTGTGAAAGCCAGGTAGTAAACACTAAGTGACAAAACCAGAGATTCAACCTTGCTGTTTGACAGATTGAGCCAAAATGATCATTTCATTCACTCAAAAATGACAGAACTGGAGCAATACTGTGCAGTACCATTCTGGCGTCTTGGTATGCCAGTATAAAGGGAGGACTGAATAGAAACAGTGGGACAATTTTAATATTGTGTGTCATTTAATATCTCTCCAGGTTTTGTGCTCTTTGGCCAGTTTGTCTGTTAACACTGCAGCCTGGTGGGAGTGGATTTGCTCAGTGAAGCACTCAGTGCTAAAATCCCACTTAGTTAAGTGTCTGATGTCCTCTTTATGGGTGTCAAGAGGGAAGTTACTTCAGGCTTGTTCTAGTCTGCCCCCACAGACTGACAGTTTGTGTCAAGATTGTTGTCATTGTGCTCCTGGAATGTATTATCTGGTGTAGTTTCATCCAAAAAGGACCTACTTCTCTGCACTGAAACCACTCCATGCTGCACACCAGAAAGAAGGAAATAGAGCCAGCCAGGGGATTCAGTGGTGTTGTAAGCAAACCAGTGTCATTAGGCACAGACAGCTGTGGATCTTCAATTCATTTGCTCTTAGCTAAAATTTTCAAATAATGACTGTACTTTTAGTAGAATTACTTTGAAAAGAGCTGACAATGGGACAGCAGTTTGTACTAAGTCAGCAGAAAGAGACCTATGCTTCCGCCATGAAAACTTTCATTTTCATATTCTCAACAATAAATTCTTCTTCAATCCTATTAGAGTTGTTTTCTTCTCCCAAAACATATCAAAATATTAACTTAGTCTATACAGGGAAACAACTGTAGTTGTTTGTTTATTGTTTTTATTTTCCAAAGGCAAGTGTTGTTAGACATTGAGTTCTGTACATTTCTTCTTCAAAAGGAGTTGATAATCATATATTATGCCTGTAAACTGGGATTAAACTATCTCTTGTCATTGGTGAAGGCTAGGAATATATCAATTTTCTGTATTGGAAACCCTGACTCAAATGCCCAGAACAAGAAATCTGGAAAAAAGTGTTCTCTAACTCACATTCTATTCCCCTTAGTATGCCCTTAGGGTTACCTCTTCTTCATAACCAGGAAGACTTCCTTTCTCTCTTCCTTTTGTCAAAAATAGTTCATTTCTTATGTTATCAGTAGATGCCAGAATCTGGAGTCAGGACTTAAAAAACTCCTGAAGCCTCATGATAGTATCTCAAGGGATAGAATTTTTATAGACTGAGAAACTAGAAATTTGGTACTAGAACACTTGACTGCTCATATGACTCTACAGTATTTTTTATGCATTTAGTTCTGTCATTTGTTAGTACAGTTATTATACTGCTTTAAAATCTGCCTTTTAGAAATTCCTCAGTTGTTGGAAAAGACTTTAGTTCCCTTTTTCTTCTGTTTCATCCATGCATCCGTGTTGCAGATTTTTCTGTTTGGTTTCTAGAGCTTATCTAAGGTTACCCTGTGAGCAATTTGAAGATTTCAATCACTTATTTTCTGAAAGGTCGTTTTGCTTTTTACTGAGTGCTAGCTGAGATTTTTTTCACTGCTATTCTATATTAATTAATCCTCTTATAGACTTTATCAAAGTTACTGTGTTTTCCAAGACATTTCCTCTATTACTTTGATGTGCTCCACATTGGACAGATGCCTAGATGTGAGTCTCACAGGTCCCTCTCAATGCTGAAATACTGTTTCCTGACTTCTGTTGAGTGTCTGGTTTTATGAAATAATTTTCAACTTTTTTTCCTTTTTTTTCTTTTTTTGCCTATGGGTTTACCTCTCTCTGAGTGTTTTGTCACCCCAGTTTACAACTGTGGTTTCACTAAATCAACATAAAGTAAAATGAAATTACTACTATAGAATAGGGGATCAGGCCATACAGTTCAAATTTTCAGAGTTTTGGGATGGCTTTTTCTTCCTGCAGTGAAGGAGGTCTCCATCGCAGATGGGCCTGCAGCAGGGGCCTTAGAATAGGTTGGTTACTCAAAAGAAATGAAACCACAATCACAGAGGCTGAACACATTATCCAGAATCATTTTACTTTACTCTCTACCCAACAAACTGTGTTTTGTGAACAATACACAGACAACTAAAAATGGGAAAATTTCACATATTGTGAGTCTTTCTGTCTCAGCAGTACATTCAATGGGTAGATTTGTTTTCCAGGTTTTGTTGTATTGTCCCATCAAACAATTGGTGTACCTTGTTTTATCTGTTACAGAGTAGCACTGTTGTTCTTAGTTTTAAGCAATCTTTAGCTTTAGCTCAGGAGCCATTAGAACTAGCATCTTTTATAGGTGTACTGCAATCTAAAGGAACTGCTTGATAAAATCTGAGAAGTTCTCTCGGGCTGGTCTGTGTCTAGGTTTCCATTTGTACAGGAAAGGCTTAACATCCACAATCTATTTAGCGAATGTTTATTAGTGAATGTGCAGGCATTTCACCATGTTCACCATGTTCTAATTAGGCACATTTGTTTTAGACAATATTTTCCTTGCTCTATTTTTTGTGTGACTCTTATGAAATGCATTGTAACACATACTCAAGTTAAGGGGTATAAACCTTCCTTTTATATTATCCTAACATAACAGCCTGTATTGTAGAAAAAATTTAGAGCACAAACTGGTCTTTTTTGTTAAGAAGGTTCCTGTATAAATAATGCAGATTGTGTAGCTTAAATAAATGTCAGACCTAACATTTTACAGATGGTGAGGGATGTATAGACACAAGAAACTATGGAAAATATTTTCCACTTTTTTCACATTTCAAGATGTGCATGCTGTCTACTTCAGACTGATTTATTTAGGCTGGTAGGAAAAGAAGGCACTATTTAATGATTAGATCATTATCATCTCTCTGGTTACCACAGAGATGCACAGTGTTACAAAATGTACTGTAATTCAATATCTTTGTCTTGTGTTATAATTACCTCTTGTTCTTTTCTTGTGTGTTCTTCCATGAAAGGAATTGTTGGCATTCATACAAATGTTTTTGTAAACATTTATTGTTAAAGAGTTTCTTAAAAGAAAATACCTTGAATATGCTTTAAAATTGAGCTTATAGTTACTGAATTTTTTTTTATTTTTGATCATGCAAATTACTTGTAAGTAATACAGATACCAGTCTTTCTATGTAAACAGTCATAATAGAAGCAGTCTATACCCTTTTCTTTACTCCCACAGATATTTTGCATTTTCAAAACTAAGAATGTAAGTAAGAGTGCAAAAGTGTGGAGGAGACTTCATGTCAATATGTTCCTTCTTTTACTTCCTGCAGCATCTTGCTTCATGACTAGTACTGCCCTGTTATTAAAATTTCTGGTCACAGATTATTACAATTTTTAGCTCTTTTTTTTAAAATGTAACCTCTCTCCTTCCACACTCCTAAAGATTTTGTCCCTTCATGATCAGTGTGGCTCTTTGCTTTGCTACACATTTTCTGTCACAGTTTGTTTCCACCCCTTATTCTCTGCCCTTTGGCCAGCTATGATTATATTAGCAGTTACGGTATAAAACGTGATTTGGATATATAGCTCAATTATGCTAATTATCAGGTCAATTTATCTTTGCTACTGTTATTCATATCTACAATTTGGTGTAGCATGAATTTATTACTAAAAACGTTGAAGCTAATTTTCATAAGGCTCTGCCAAAATTTTGAAGATGTGTGTGTGTTATTGAGATCAATTATATGTCATGGGCGGTGTGGGTACATTAATGCATGGATGTGAGCGCTGCAAGGAATGCTTGGAATTACAGAAAATAATAAAACTAGTCAAGGAACTCCACTCCTATTTAGAGGCCCAGTTGCAATAGTGATAAAGAGTTGGAGACACAGTGTTTTAAGACAATTTTACACAGATTAAACAAAATACCCTAATTTGGTTATTTTTTTCACAGATTAAAAGAAATATCCTAATTTGGTTAAGCATGGAGTGCCTATCCATCAACATTTCTCCAATCTTTTAATACATGTGGAATTATTTTTCTCCCTCAAGGATTTGCAGTATTATTTTACCACTTGTTTGGCTTCTCCTCTGGGAATCAGGAGCAGCTACTTTCCAGTGATGGTGGACAACAGGATGTTTGAGTTTTATAAACTGACTTGTGAACCAGTGAATAAAAAATTTATAGAAATGTCAGTTTCTAGTGGCTATTTGGCGGCTTAAGGGTGACAGTATTTTAACTAGTTTTTGTAGAGTATTGTCCAGTTTTAAGAATATTGTTATATTCTGTTTTCATCTTCATTCGTTCTTAAAAGGAAATAATTGTGTTTTTTAGCACTTCTATTACCTTTCTTCACTCCAAAGAACTGTTAAAATTACACATAAATGAAACAGTAGTCTTCCCTGTGATCTACTACATCACAGCAGAAACATCCAGCTTTGTTTAGAATAGAAATACTGTATATAAAAATTAAAATGTAAAGAGGATATTTTTTAACGTTTCAGAGAGAAATATTAAAATGAAACATAATAGTACATGATCATTGTAAAGAATTTTTTAAAAATAAATTTGTACATCTGGATAGTTTAAAAATAATATTAGTGTGGCATAGAACACCTCAATACAGTAATTCTAAGTTATAGTTCAGCATTCTTTGAGGATGAATATATTTTTTGTGTGTAAGAAATTAGTCTAGACTATAAGGAGAGGCATTAAAAAGTTGTAAATATATTCAGCATAATGTGGTTTTCTTAAGCTTGGTGTTTTCATATTTTTGTGAACAGAATTAAAAGAGTTGAACCTAGAAGTGAAAAATTCGTGGATAGCTGCTGCAACTTGCAAACTTGAAAATCAGTAGTTTTCTGGCAAAATTTTGATGAAGAAACTATAGAATCTTATGCAAGTTGCAAGGATAATCTCAAAGTTTTTCATCTTGTAGTGTTGGTATATGAGGTCCATGCATACACAGGTGTTAAACTTGGTGCTGAGACAGATTCCAATGTTTACATCCACCTCATTGGGATAAGAGGAGATGCTGGTAAAAGGAAGTTCCACAGATCTAAGAATAATAATGTTAAGTTTTGACATGAACAAGTAAAATAAAAACAATGCTGCATCTGATAAATAAGAATAAATTTTATGGCTAGAAGGCTGTTTCATCAAGAAATGTAATTTTTTTTTAATTTACAAGGTTTATTCAAGCATTGATAATTTTCCTTATTCAAAGTTGCTTGCATAATTGCATCATATGGATATTTTTATCCACTTGATCAACCATTTACTGTGAGTTTTACATATTAGAATTTGAGAATTTTGGTTGTTCGTATTGCACACATATATAAAATGATAACAACAGCATTTTTGTTGTCCTGAACAGATCAGTATGAATTTTAGAATCAAGTTCTAAATCTTTATTCGTAAGTGTGGTTTTCCAATCTTGGTGAGGCACAAAGGGCTAGAAAATACAATACAGACAAAACCAAGTAATTGAAACTGATCATTGTGCCATGCCAAAGGTATCAGTGCTGTCTCTGTGGAGTAATTTTCAAGTTTTATTCACCTCAGAAAGTTTTAAAGGATCCTCACACTTTGGCCAGGATAAATACAAAACAACTATATTCATTTTGGAAAAAAAAAAAAAAGAAAAAGAAAAAAGGAGTGGGAAAAAAAAGCTTTTCTATACTGTTAGAGTCAAAGCAATAATTATGTTTAACACCTTTATCATTTTCCTTGTATGGTTCCACAGATGGATACTTTCTGCATAAAGGCTGTCTCACTGGGAAACTTGGAGAAAATTCTGATTAGCCATGATGGAGCTGGTCCAGGTAGGATTTAATTTCCTAGAGACCAGTCTGTTTTCAAGTCCTTTTTAAACCAAATGCACTTGTTTATGTTGCATCTTTCATAGCAAATGTGACAGAAGGTCTTGCAGTGATAAAAAGTCCTCCTGCAGCTTGATCACTGTGATGGGATGATGAAAAACTGTGGTAATGGAAAAAAGAGCAGGAGTTTAATGTCATATACTGTTATTCCACTCTTCGTTTTCACAATTATTTACTAGAAAGCACTATTTATTTGCATGTAGAAAACTCTCAAAAGTATGTCTCACACTGGTAAGACAATCTTTCATGAGACAAACAGTGAAAACTATCCAGGAAGGAATTAAAGATATTCAGCAGCTGATTTGCTAC
Source organism: Certhia americana (assembly GCA_018697195.1). NCBI lineage: Eukaryota > Metazoa > Chordata > Aves > Passeriformes > Certhiidae > Certhia > Certhia americana. The sequence continues at coordinate 114,274,960 of CM031858.1, forward strand.
CTGACAACATTTGAGTAACTGTAACACAATGTCCTTGCTACTTTGGGCAATTGTAGAAGATTTGATTATATATTTGATCTTTGAAAGTCAAAGTGGAGCTGTTCCAGTGAGTGACATTGCATTCAGCTTGTAGGTTTTTCAGGAAAAAAAGGGCATGAGATGAATTTTGGGTACTGTCCCTTGAAGTGTGCATCCATGGAATGATGTAAATGAATAGAAAACTGGCATTTAAAAGCACCAAAGATGCAAATTCTGCAAACATGCTTGCAGATTAATATCTAGGAAGAAGCTAAGCAAAGAGAAGGATTTTTAGGCAGTTCAGGGCTCCACTGGTAACAGATTAGAAAAGCCCTTTTACCCTATTCTATTCTGAAATGGCCCCGGGCAACACCCATCTTGCTGTCTGTACTGCCTTAGGCTCTGAACAGGCTTGTGACTATTACAGAAATAGCCATAACAACACAGCCTTGGAACGGTGTGTAATCTTGTTTCCTGTCATCTGTAGTTCCATAGAGTTTGCTGCCTTCAGCAATATGGGTGATTGTACACCTGAGAGTTTTACATTGTAGTAACCCAAGACATAATACAAAAGGCCCTGTGGTGGAGCCCACCTTCCCTCTACTCCCCACAGCACCATACTGTGCTCTCTTCCCTCATATCTCCTTTAGTGGGCAGCACAGACTAGCAGAATCAACATTAAAAATCTGTAACACAATTCAGCTATCAAATCTGTGGGTTTGAAGGTCTGTCTAAACAGGACAATGGATTGAATTCTATCTGTAACAAAATGTATGCCTTGGTAATTCATAAGGTTGTTCACAGCACTCAGCACAGACAGATCTCACAGACATCTTTGGACTGTATCCAAAACTAGCCCCACATAAGCCTAGCCTGAGGGGACTGAGGGGTTGAGAGCTGGAAAAGGATGGTGACTCAGGAAATATCCAACCTTTTGGGGGTTGAGAAGGAGGAAAGAGAGTTCCTTTACAGGAGGGGTACCCCTTTTTCCCATCACATGCCTGAGTGACAGGGCAGGAAGTTCTTTAGTCTTGATTTTAAGTCTGTCTTGAAAGGATTATAGAACATATGTTTTCTTTGGGGATTCTAGGCTGCAGCGCACCGATCTACTCCCACATCCACTGAGAATGAGGAAAGTAGAGGACTTTTGTCCTAAAAAACAAGGTTTGCTCCATGCAGTGCCTGGGGATGCCTTTCCTATGTGACAGAAACTGCTGCCTTCTAGGGACTTCCAGAGTCAGAAGCAGCCAGGGAAGCAAAGCATAAGGGTAAATAGAATGATTGTTTGCTTCTGACCAAGACATCCCCTCGTGCTCTTTTGCTGCAATGTGCTGATAGGTAATGGTATGAGTCGGGCGAAACCTCGTAAGCAATATAAGTTGTGAGTGGTGCAGGTACAGTGAGAACAGGATATCTGAGAAGGGACAACCAGACCAGTCACTAGGATGGCAAAAGATCAGCATGGATATGCCCAGTGGTAGCTGCAGTTGGAGAAAAGATGAATTCAGTAGCCCAGCAGAAGTGAGACTGTACCACCCCATGCCTCCTGGTCTCATAGTAGCTAGGCTGAATGTGTGTTCCACATCAACATGCTCACAAACATGTTTCTAAAACACATATATGTGCACACATGGCTGACCATCATAGACAGGAACTCAGCATGTACACAAACAGAACAAGTGGTCTTTCTCTGTTGCCATCTGTAGTGGAGCAGAACAGAAGTTCATCAGTGTCAAATATAAAAAATTGTACAGGATGGATGTACAAAGCTTCCAGTAGATGGCCTCAGGCAGCTGGTCTGGTTGCTGTCTGTGGATCCTTGGATCACCAGTTTTGCCAGTTACTGGCACCAAGGCATACAAAACCCCTCCAAGGCTGCTGCCCCACTCCATTTGCATAGGAGAGCTTGAGTCTTAAAGATTTGTTAATTAATACTTTTATATACACAATAATAAGTTCACTCACAGAGGACCAAAATTTTCAGCTTTCACACAAATCTTGTTTATTGACATAAACAGATTTGTACCAACATCCTTGTGCCTAATTACAAGGAACCAAAAGTTGTAGGCTGGGATGTGAATGGTGTTGACAGTTCAGAGATGTATGCATGCATTGCCTCAGAGGGAAAAAACCTACCCCTCTTAAAATTAAAACAGGGTAAAGCAGAGAAGAATTGTATCTTTCATGAGAGATAAAAAATTATAAAGCTTTCATTCTGTTAATATATTTTATTTATTTAGATGAGTTCTGTCTTAATATGATCTGTGTTTCTGCTAGAAAAAGATAATCTGGGCTTTTAAAAAAATTTATTAAAAAAAAGCATAGTCTGATTTCACACGATAAACTTTTATCATTTCAACATAGGCAGTGGATGGTGCCTGGATAAGATTGTAATCAAACATAAAGAAGGAGAGGAAGCTCAGGAGGTTGTATTTCCTTGTAATAGGTATGTCATTCAGAGAGAAAAAGGATTTGTTACCTGCCAGCAATGTAATGAAAAAATTTTAGAGCAGATATTTGCACACAACTTAGATGTTTGGGCAATGCCCCAGAGTTTTCAACATACAAGTGATGCAAAATTTTACAGCTGAAGACAAGGAAAAAGTTCCTATATTGGCATGGAAGGGAGTCATAGCCTAATGCAGAGAAGCACCAAACCAAATAAGAAGAAAGGTGCATTGATCTTTTTTTTTTTTCTTTGATCTAAATTATACAGAAGACATGTGAAATTAAATAAGCTGCCATTTCTCAATCTTTTAAGAGTTATGGTTTGTACAAGTCTGAAATGACATAGCTGCCATCATGGAAACATGGTGGGATGGCTTGCACAGCTACAGTGCTTCCATGGATGTCTATAGAGCCTTCAGCAGGGAGGCACAAGGAAAAAGGGGAGGTGAGGCAGTCAGGGAATATTTTGATTTCTAGAGCATGATGATGGCAGTGATAGAGTTGGGTGTTTCTGGGTAAGAATCAGGGGGAAGGCCAACAAGGCCAGTACCATGGTAGAAGGGTCTAGGTCTGTTACAAATCAGCCAGCCAGGAGGAAGAGGCAGACAAAATGTGATATGAGCAGCTGGAAAAAGTCTCACAATTGCCAACTGTTCTTGTGAGGGAATACAAATAAAATACAGCAGAGAAGAAGGAGTTTAGGAGGTTCCTGGAGTCCATGGAAGAGAGTCTCCTGACACATTTGGTGGGGTAGCAGAGTAGGGAACATACCCACTGGATGAAGGAAAAGCCGACCCACCTAATGCCTTCTTCCCCTCAGTCTTCAGCAGAAGTACCAGCTCTCCTCATGGGAAGCAGAACAGACCCCACAATCCAAGAGGAAATAGTCATTGGCTTGCTGCAGTACTTAGACATATACAAGTCTCTTGGGCTGGATGTGATCCACACAAGGGTGCTGAGGGAGATGCATTGGGTCACAACACCCCCATGCAGTGCTACAGACTTGGGGATGAGTTGTTGGAAAGCTGTCTGGTAGAAAAGGGTTTGGGAGCCAGCTGAACATGAGCCAGTGTGTGCCCAGGTGGCAAAGAAGATCAGTGGCAACCTGGCTTGGATGAGCAATAGTGTGGCAGCAGACCAGGGCAGTGATTGCCCCCTGTACTCAGCACTGGTGAGGCTGCATCTCGAATCCTATGTCCAGTTTTTGTCAAAAATTGCTTTCTACTTTTAGAAACTGTGGGTGATCTTTTGTTTCTTAGGATGCAATGAGGAGATAGATCTCAAAAGTTAATCAAGCTATTTATTGCAATAAGAAATACAGAGAAGTTAATCTTCATGAATAAGGGATTTATTCATAGAGTTTCTTTACATACAAGAAATGAAATGTGTTATGGATTCTGGGGTTTAAACAACTGCAACATCAACATGGAGTCAATATAATAGAAGCTGATAGTGAGCACGTACTTATTTATTTTAAAATAAGTGAGATTGAAGGCTGGGAAATATTATATGAACAAGGGGGTTCAACTGAATGAGTATGAATATATGTTTGCAGTGAAACGATATTGTAGAAAAACTCCTTAAATTCATTAATATAAAAGAAAAGCAAAGAACAGAAGTTCAGTTTGTTGCTGGAGATCTGCAAAAATCTTAGAAACTTCTAGATCTGCAGTTTTTATATATAATTTTAAGTACAATGACTGTAACTAACCACTGCAGGTTTTATAACTCCCTCATGTGTACAGTTGAGTCTCTGAACCAATAAATAATTAGTATTTTATATATTGTATTCCATATAGTACTACCGTACTTCATACAGCTACCATGAAAATTCTACTTTCCCTGGAAAAAATTGAACTAAATTCTTCTTATATGAATAAGGCCAATTATGATGAAGGTATAAAAGAAAATTTGATCTTGGAAGTAGTTTCCAATTCGATAACAGCTACATAAAAAATACTAGTGGAGACAAAATGTAACAAAAAGGTCAGATGATATTTACTATACTAATATTTTTTATTAATCTTATTACTTCTGTTTCTGCAACAAAAGATGGTTAGATGAATATCAAGATGGTGGGAAAATGGAGAGGGAGCTAACTGTCAATAGTAAGTATTTTGTTAAAGAAAATTTGTTATAGCACTACACTATATACGTAATGCCCAGTTATTACTGAAGAGCCCTTCCAGATAAGACCATAACTTAAGAAAAAAGTAGTAATATAGCTAGCTCACAATTATTTTTCCTGTTCATATTTTAGAGGATGGCAGTTCAATACAGACATGCTTTAAAGTAAGAGTTGTTTTCCAACCATTGTTTTCTATACCATAGTTTTTGCTGTTTGAATTAAAATCAGTACTGTGAGAAATACGTGAGCACTCATTTGTATGTGTGTTTTCTTGTGTACCATCTGTGAGAGAAAACGACAAATTGCCTGGCAGTAGTCTACAGGAAGGACTAGAACCTTATAAGCAATTGAGAAAAAACATAAACCATTTCTGTTTTCTTCTTTTTTCTACTATGCTGTCCTGAAATCAACCAGGGATTCCTTTGAGAAGAGATTCAAGTGTTTTGTTTACCCCAATGTCACTGTCATTTAATACTTGGGGACAGGTCCCCTAGCAAATATCAGCAAGTTAAAAAATGTGTTGTGAAGTGTCAGTGGAAACATTTTCAGGTCAAAATTCCAAAGTAGTCAGAAATAATGAAGACTTAAACTCCAAATCCTCAAGTGAAGCTAAATGTAATATGTGCATTCAGTTGGGTAAATCTGCTTGAATTAATAAAAAGACATTAATAAAAAAATCCCCACCCAGCTTTCTGTTTTTATGTCTACAAAGACAGTCATGAGACTGTAATGTACTAGTTATCATCTCCATGTTTCTTCCTAACCAGAAAAGAGAAACAGACTGACACACATATTTTTTATGAACATTTAACTGTAAATGACCATTCTGTGCAACTCTCTCTGCGAATTTTATGGGAGAAACTAAACTAAAAATTGTGTTTCCATTTGTCTCTTAAAACAGTGACTTGCTTTCTGTAGGATGAATCCTAGTCTCTCAGTCTAGTTCCAGTTTCAGTGAAAATTGAATCATTTGCATTCAACCAAACAGTTTAGCCAACAGCTTTATTATTCCACAAAAACATAACTTTGGTGAGAGGAGAATGATGAATTTGGGTAAGTAAAAACTTTCTCACAGAGAAAGTTGATTTTCACGAGTGACTTGGAATTGGATTCTGCATTCTGCTAAGTGCACAGTTCTGAGAGACAACCATAATATCTGTTTCACCTTATGTTCAGAAAATAGATTATAGTTTCCTACCAATTCAAAATTTTTTCCAGCACAGTTTCATTCTTCATTATGTTATAGTAAGCAGGCACAGATGCACAGGCTGCTCATTGCCTGTGAGTGTCAAGAGTGATCAGACTTAATATATTGATTATGAGGAGGAGTGGCTTATTCTTAACCAGCTTTTGAAATGTCATACTGTCAAGATGTCCAGGAGTACCCAGAGACTATTGAGATCAGAGCTTCTGAAAAAAGAGACTATAAAAGAGAAGAGCAGTTTAGGAAGTTATCTGTCAGTTAACTATATGACAGCTTAGCTTCAGCTGATCTTCAGTCATCTTTGTTTTACTCTGGGCTCATTCAGTGAGGAACTGAGACAGATTAGAGACTGGGCTTTTATGCCTTATGTGGAAAAGATTAATTAATTAGCAGTTTAATTTCATATTCAGTTGTCATATCAGTGATCTCATAGACCTTGCATGATCGAGCTTTGTCATAGCATAACAATCACAAGAGGTTTGGAAAGATATTCTGTAGTCAGCTCTGCATCATTCTATCACGCCAATGTCAGAGCTGGTAAGAGGGCATTTCAGAAATTCAAGGTCCTGTGAGAAAAAATAATTCCCTTTCATCCTCCCAGCACCTATAGTAGTGAAGATTCTACGAGGTGGAACAGTGATAAGCAGTCCGCTTCAGAGTGGAGGTGAAAACTTTCCATGTAACATATATTTACTGAATAAGAGGCAAGTTAAAATTCTAATGTTAGGGAGCCATTAATTTAAGCACTCGTGGTCATATTTTGTGTGAGCTGTACCCTGCAAATGGGTTTCAGGGAAAGTCATAAAAAGCTGATTGGCATAATTCAGTGTTTGCTGATTTTCAGGGTAAGATCAATGTGCTTAGGTCAGGTTTAAAGCACTGGTTACAGTAAAAATTATAAGTTCTTCTGAAGGCCAGAAATCTCATTTCTCCTTGGATGAGGCTAGTAACCTGTTCAACCACCTAGCCAAATAGCAAACTTTGAAAATCATCAAGGCTAGGTAGGTTACTTGAGGGCTCTTTGTCATTTTTCAGCCAGTCTGGCATTATGCCAACTCTAATGAAGCATAAATCCCAGATCCCTGTGACTGCTGCTGCTGGCTATGGATTCTGCCAAAATGCAGTCTGCCCATATCAGGTTTTCTCAGTAACCTTTGTATGTTTGTACATTACAGAGAGGCTCTGGCAAATCAGGAATACGTAGGAATAGAGTTATTTGTATGCCTCTGATTCCTCATATATTTGATGCAAGATAAATAGAGAAAGTGCATTGCCCTGGTGGAGAGGGCAGGTGGGTGCTCTCAGCTCTCAAACGAAGTTGATTTGAGGGATCTGAAGTTGATTTGAACTGGCTTTATATTGCTCTCTAAAAGTTTCCTACATAGCAGGGATATTTTACTACTGTTTCCTTCTGTTTTCTCTATTTATTTTCCTTTTCTGCCTCAAAATAGACAATGTATCATAATAGCACATAGGAAGGAATTTTCTCTCAAAACAAGGAGAAAAGACACAATATGTTCCAAGGATATCCTTGCTGCACTCAGCTAAAAGGAGATGGTTTCCTGTAATGTGATGCCTGTAGGGTGTCCTGAGGTTTAGTGAGTTTTTGTGGGTGGTAAATAAAGTGTGGTTTGGTAGCAGAGTTCAGTTAATAGATATTTCTCAGTTGCCTCTTCTTCTGTTGTACAAGATTTTTAGTTAGATTTAGATAGAAAGTTCATATGAATAGAGAAAATATCCAGTAAATTCTGCCATGACTAATTTTGTTTTGGAGTTATTCCCTACCTTGCAAGTACTTGATAATGGACTAAGAATAAGCACAGGATTCCCAAATTTGAAAGGGAACAGACCTGCTTCTAAAAAGCAATAACAGTGTGTTCCCATTGCCAGATGGAGGCGGAAACCCCTAAGAAAAAGAATTAAGCAGACTGACTGCTCTGCCTCAAGGCAACACAAATTTCTGCATCTTCAGGAAGTAAGCAACCAACTCCTACATCTTGCAAAGTGTGAATGTCATTCTAGGTCTTAAGACCAAAAAACACCAGAGTAAAAAAGCTCCCAAAATAGTGTATTGTGAAAACAGTTTTAGAAATTCTGTAAAAATACATAAATGGCTCAAATTTTAAAAAACCCAGAAAATAAACCTTACTTTTTCAGAGCTTTCTGACTTATATTATGAAATGTTGACATTTGACTTTGCCATGCCCAGATTTCTAGGTACAGAAATTGTTGCAGGTTTGATTTTCACAATTTTATCGAAGGAATTTCAGGTACTAGACCAGTGGTTAAAAGAATTTCTGGCAGAAAATTGTTATGACTGATCCCATTTAATTAATTTTAGTTGTGACTGATCCCGTTTAATTTCTGAAAGTCAAGAAATGATCCCTAATTCTAACATATCTCTGGATAAATCTCTGTAATGTGAATCAGATTCTTGGTTATACCATTATAGAAAAGGGAGAATTCTGAGATTTTTCTTTTTCCCAGAATTCCTTTTGTCCCCCCTGCAATTCATTTTAGTGCTTCCCAGTTCATGTTTCAAAGTAAATGGCTCTAGCTTTGCATAAACTGTAAACGTACAATAACACACTAACACACTAATCAGTCTGAAAGGAAGTTAACACAGGTCAGTGATACCAGGGGAACAGTCTTTTTTAATGTGGTCACAAGTATGAAACACAGAAAATGACCTATTGAAGCTCAGCTATCTCATTTCTACAGCTTCACTTCTGAAGAGATATAGAAATCATTGAACACAATAAATACTTGGCATCAGTCTTCTGTCTCATGTAGCCATCCTCTCCAAGTAGATGTCTATGTGAATAGAATATTAGACAAAGGATTTTTTTATTCTTCTGGCATGAGCAGGTTGAATGAATTTGTTGAACTGAGAGAAAAATGCAGTCAGCCTGTGTTAGTTCACTTACGAAACTAGAAGCATTAAAAGTAAGTGTAGGAGAATAAAGAATCACAGACACTAAGAGGCCTTAAATCTGTAACCTTTGATTTATTCCCTGGAAAACTCCCAACTGGTGTCTTACTCTTCTTACTGAAATAATAATTAAAATCACAATCATGGATTTAAATTAAAATAAATCAACTTGCCTGAAATATCTTCTCTGAACATGCTGCCCCTTTGAGGAGAGAATAGGCAGTTTTGCACCTGTGATTCCTCTTAACGTAGGGCTTGCTCTCTCCTGGAGCAGAGGGATATTACAAAGAGAAAAAAAAAAGCTCCACTGGGGAAATACAGTATTGCAAAATTATCTTAATTTCCTCTCTGCTGTGTTCCTGGGACACCCTTCAAAATGGGACATGGTTGGACAGGATAAGAGATTCAGGGCTATGTTGGGAGTCTTTGTAAAAATTTGAAGCTCCTCATAAACCCTTGGAGTGCTCAGGCACAGAAAAAGCTCAAACAATGCTTGACTTCACCAAGTGTGACACCCTGAAGAGTACCACATGCCAACCTGGCACAAGGAGATAAAATTCAAAGCTGGCACATATATCAAACAGCAAAAGTTCCTCATTAGGCAAAGTGTGGATCTTCCACACACTACATCTGACTCATTGCTGGAAATGACCTTAAAAAAAGAGTTCAGATGGAAGGATCTTTTCAGCTAGTGTGTTACTCAGAAGACTGGCTGTGAGATGAGTATTTGCCTGCTGTTTTCTAGCTGAGCCCAGAAGAGTCGGGGAACAGTCAAATGTAATGCAGAAACAGGTTCTGTAACAAGAGGAAAAACAGGATTAGCTAAAAAAACAATAAGATGAAAGAGGAAAATTATAAATCAAGGAAACCAGATCAGGTTTTCATCTAGTCTCCATCTTCAAGCAGGCCGAGAAAAACAAAAGATAGCAGAATAGCACACAGTTATGTAAGAAAAAGTCACATCTGATTTATTCCTGAACTAAATGGTTCTAAAATTCATTTTACCAGCGTATTTCATTGTGGGCTTACACAAAATCACAAACCAGTTCTCTTTATATCAGTCCCATTAGTAAATTATTGTATTATTACAGTATTTGCCACAATCTAAACAAAAGCTTTTAATTTTCCTCTTGCCATGCAGGATCAAGTGTTTTCAACAAATAATTCCTTTGAATTCAGAGGATGACTTACCTTCAAGCACTTATGTAGCTTCCTAAACTATACTGTCCAGCTAAGGCACTGGATTTTTCCCACACCTGAAATAGATTCCCAGTTGCATAGTGGAGTTCTAACACTGTTGTGAATACAGGTGACTTGCCAAAAAACAACCTCTAAAAAATGCCCAAGCCATGAGGTGAGGTCAGTACAAACATCTCTTCAAAATTTCCTGAATTTTGTATTCAACTCTAATGAGCGATCTGATCTGACAAATAGCAAATGATCTGACTGGACATGACAAATTAAGTTAGGAAAATCTGAGATAAAAAAAGTTGAAAAAGTTAGCTAGTTCTGTAATAGCCAGTAGGTCTTACATATGTATCAGGTACACATCTTTCAAGATATTAATATTCTTTTCATGTTACATAAGAGCATTCTAAGAACTGAAATTTATTAAAATAATTACTGCAATTAAATTTTGTTATTTTGTTACAAAGAATGCAGAAAACACCCCTAGGCAAAGTATATTTTTTTCTGTTTCCTAGGTGTTAATTTCTGTTTTCACTCCCACTTCAACAATTGTCTTGTGTTTATGAAGTCTGAGCTATACTTATATTCAAGAGATTTTAAAAATTAATTATTCATTATTTTTTATAGTAAATGGGATGTAAACTCATGGCAATCTGCAATTCTTCATTGTAATAGTAACAAAGGAATCCATTGCTCTCTACCATTGATCCTAAAAATGGTCAATCTGTTGGTAGACATATGCTAAAAATGTTTTTCCTGTTTTAGCACAATGGTGGAGAGTGCAGGTTAAAACAGATGGAGATTCCCCAGAGCCACAGGAGTGTAAAGGGACCCTTGTGATTTATGGCTCAAAGCGCAAAAGTGATGAGCTTCTGCTTTCCCCAAAAACCCCAGGATATGTGTGCTTTCTCCCCAGAGCAACGGATGAATTCATTGTAAGCCAGAAATACACAGTTACTACAAAGAACTTATCGTGACATTGCCCTTTAGGATATAGATATAGATATATGTATATATGTGTATGTGTGTGTGTGTATACATAACTAGCATTATATATATACAGTTGATTTGTCTGGTAAAAAGTAATATAATTATTTACAAAGATGGAATGACACAAGTATAGGTCTTGGGTCATCTCCTACTGCTAGTCTTGTTCTACTACAGCCAGATCTTCTCTGTAATTTATTGCATTCACCAGCTCATCTAGCATTTTTTCTAATTCCCTAAAGATTCCTGAGTTGAAGTTCATACAAAAGGCAATATACAATTATTTGTGAGTGCAGAAGATGAAGGATTGGACAGCATTCCCAGGGGACATAAGTGGGCTTTCCTTTCCTTCATTTCCATCTTTGTAAAGTAGTATCCACTAGCCGCAGGATCATTCTGTCTCTCAGGCCAGCAGGCAGAGGATTTTTCTGGGTAATCATAAATGACTGGAGAATGCATTCATGCATATCAAGGAGTGGTGAACTCTGAAGAAATAGCTTATATTTGGCCAGTATTAAAATCAACCCTAACACAGTCCTGACCACCCGTACACCTGACACACATGCTGCTGCTGCTTTGAGAGGATTCATCTGAGGCATCTTTTAAATCTTCAGATTCTGTCCTGGCTTTCTAGGCTAAGTCATTGCAAATTCTGTTGATTGGCATGAAGCACAGCTTCTAGCCAGCAAGATGGGAGAAATAGCTTGCAATTCAAGGCAGTTTTGTAGAGCTCAGAAAAACTTTTCAATGGCTGCAATAAACATTCTGAAAACAGTGGCAAAACTACATTTAGAAAATTATGTTAAAGCTTCACTGTAATGACCTGATACAGGCTGAATTTTTAGTTTAAATAAAAAGCTAAAGCAATTTAGGAACTTTATGGGGAGTAAATAAAAAGATAAATGGAATTTCTTAAAGACAAGGAAGCAGCTGCTTATCAGAAAACACACAGGAAACACACTGAGCAACAAAACAAGCTTCCTATCCTATGCCATGAACATAAACTGAAGAGGTCAGTAGAGGAAGAATCTATCTATGGAGTAGCAGCACCTGCTGACTGAATTTTGGCAAGCATCATTGCATAAAGCAGACCTTTGCTACATCCACTGTGCTGGTAATTTCCCAAATGGCACGTATTCCTTGTTAAGGCTGCCTAATTTCAATGATTTGGTATCACACTAGGAGAAATTAGTATTTCTGTGTGTCAGTTGTAGTCTGACTCCTCATAGTCTACTATCCTTGGTACACGGTATATTACCCATTGTACTCTTCCACCCCAGCAGCTTTCTGAATACTTGTTCATACCTTAGATACACTTTGGGTTAGTGCCTGTATTTTCCCCACAGCTATTTGTCTCCTTGTTTTTGTTGCTTTGTAGAAGAAGTTAGTACTATATGAGCATTATTTACTGTGCATGACATTTTATCTCTTTGCTGCATTGCTTCCAGTGCAGTTTACAGAATAGCAGCTCTGGTATAAAGGAGCATTTGGGTATTCACAGGTATCTTCATGAACACCCTCACATCTCTTTAGGTACTTGAGCCAATAAACCCAGTTTCTTTTTGCTTTCCCTTTCTTTGTTCTTACTAAGACTGCAGAAAAATGCAGAAACTTTGCTTATGTTTTCTCACTGTAGCAGCAGGTTGGAGGCATAAATGTGATATCACAAGGAGGACAAGCTGTGAATTCAGCTTTTCAACAAGAAAGAATACATGAACTTTTAACCACACCCCAAGATCCTGGTCCTAGACAAACATCCTTAATAACATAGCTCTGTAAAAAGAACAACAGGTTATGTGCTCATATAGTTTTGAAACAGTAAGCTTAATTTTGATCTCAGAGATGCATTCATTGCACACTGGGGACAGAAAGGCATGTAAATTCCTGATTTTCCAGGTGTTCTCATACAAGTATATGCACAGATGTGTATCATATTCAGAATAATTTTTCCATCCAGAATATGTCCAATCAACTATGAAAGAACAGGCATAGTTTAATTGCACATAGCCAGCATAAAGAATAAATTAAAAGAGAGAAAATAGCATCATGCTCTAAGGTACAGTTGGGTTTTAGTAGCCTCAGACATGTGTAGACTGGTAGTTGAACTGCTTAAATAAGAATGAATTTAATTAGAATGCCTTAGTTTTAAAAAACAAAGTGAAAAATAGGTGAATATGTCAATGTTATAAAATCTGACAGGAGATGTAGCGCTGAAGGCAGCATGGCAAGAAGCCAGAGGAGAGGTGGGTCTTTTTTCCTTGGTAGTCCGGTGATGTTTGGAGTCAATTATTGGACTCACATGGAATGAATAAATTTGAAAAGTATTTAAGTCTCTTTCAGTCATCTTCATTTCTTGGTTGCTAGTAGAATAAGTTTGTCAGAGGATGCCTTTGGAAAGTCCTAGTGTATTGTGCATGTTCTGTTCTCCAGAGAATCATAAAATACATGGCACAGAGTGTGAGATGAGGATGCCCAAAACTATTGTGCAAAAACAACAGCACAGGTAGTAAAAAATGAACAATGGTGCTCTACAAGTAGAACTGTTGGCAAATACACAAAAATTCTGAATGTATTTTGTGTTAAGCATCAAGAAGGTGACAGAAAGTGTTAAATCACATAGTACAATAATACATGTGTTTTCCACATGTATGAGATGATGCTCCAAACAAAAAACAGAAGGATTTCTGGAGTATATGGCAGATGGCTGTTCAATTGAATTTTAGGATGCTTAGACAAAACCCTATTAACTAGAAAATTTATGGGATGTGTATGATTTATTTGTGGGGTTTTTTGGGGGTTTTTTTTTTGTTTTTTTTTTTTTTGTTTTAACAGGGAAAAGAATGAAAAGGAATTTAAATATGCACCCAAACAGTAAAATTTACAAGGCTTTAATTACCCTAGGCATGATGTTGTTGCATCCCTTTTGGGAATGCTCTCTCCCCAAAACCCCTCCCCCAGAAACTGGACTGAGTTACCTGCCACTTGTCTCTTGACCTATGGCTTTCGGCCAGGTAATCTGACCCCGACCCCAAAGGAAATAAAACCCCCTCTTCCTCCATGTACTCCCCCTCCTTGCTTCCTGGGATCCCTTCATTTGAGAATAAAGCTTTGGAATACATCCTGAGGTAAGGGGCCTCTTTTGAATCTCTTCTCCCTATCCTGTAGATCCCTTCTCCCAAAACTCCCTAAATCTGAACTAGCAGCTTGTGGGGGGGTGGAGGAAAAGGGGAATCTTCATGATGTCTTTGAGAAGCCCTGTGTGAGCTAAAGAGGAAAAGACTGAAAATGTTATGAAATCCTCTAATCGTCTTTATCAGTTACCTGTCTCTGAGATCTTCAAAAGCCCAGTGTCTCCTCCTAATTTTAAGAGCCATTCTCCTTCAGCCATTAAAAACATATTGTGTTGTTTAGTCAACTCAGCTAAAGTTTCAAGTTCTGAATATTAGAGAAAATTATTCAGAAGAAATAAATATGAAAAAAGTAATTAAGAAATTATAATATTGAATGAGGTAAAGTGTCCTCTTGCAAACATTCAACAAATTTAAAACCAGGACATTCACTGGATATACACTTTGAAATGGTTTATATGTCTGTCTCTGCTTCAAAATTCATGTTGCATCAATTGATAGACATTGGTGGAGGGAACAGATAATTTTGGGATCAGAGGTAGAATATCATATTCCAAAGGAAAACTGCTTGTACTAAATTGGTCAGAAAAGGATTACCAGAATGATGTAATGGCAGGACTGGGTACCATGATGGTTCTGAACAAAAAAGGTTAATACTGGCCACAACTTTAAGTGAAAAAACAAATCCATGAGAAAAGGGGATCTATCTAATATACTCAATTGAAAATAGCTGGTGTTTAGTTCCATGTATCATAAACAATATGATTATTAGTATTTGCTGGTTCAAAGGCAGTCAGGGAATTAATTGAAATGGCATTTCTAGAAACAAAATAGACAATTGTGGCTTCTAAATAGTCTGTTCTGTATTCTGGAATCATTTTCCTATAAATCTCCTCTGTGCATTTCCTACAAAGATTATAGCACATTTATTTATTTATGATAACTTAGAATCCTAGTGAATTGCAAATTTTGGTAGCAGAAGACAAAGTAAAATGTGAATTACAGCTTGCCCGTATAAAAAAACCCCAAATTCTGTAATTTTGCAACCCCCATACAGAGAGCTTTATGGAATAAGTTGTTCATAGCATTTAGAGTAGCTGTGTGATGCAGTGATGGGGTTCTGTGTGATGCAGTGATGGGGTTCTGTGTGATACAGTGATGGGGTCCATGTGATTCCTTCTGGAGGCTGGCCTGGAACAGAGACTAGACAGAGCAAAAGGATAAAGTAGGTATTTATTAAAAGGCCTCAATGGGTACACCTGAGCAGCACGAGAGCCCAGCTGGGCCACACCCAAGATGCACCCAAAATGGTCACCAAATGGACACCCGATCATGAGGTCTCACACTTTTATAAGTTCTGGTCCATTAGCATATTAGAAACAATTGTCCAATTATAGTTTCAGGTTACAAAGCTTCATCCTCCTTGTTTTTTCTTCTCACTTCACCATTGCTTTTGTTCTTGGGCCTGAAAATTGCATTTGTTGTCCTTGGTACCAATCTAGGAAAGGAATCGTTTTGTCTACCTGCTCTGTGAAGAGAGCTTACTAGCACTTAAAATGAAACCCAGAACTGCACACTAAAATAGCACAGAATCTGAAAAATGTTAAAGCTAAAACTTAAGGCACGAGAAAAAAAATCAGCAGGCAATAATTTTAAAAGTCAGTAGTCAGTTCTGAAAGAGATGAAGCAATGACTGTTGTCTGTGAAAGAACTGTAGTTTAGATGGTTGAAGAACCTGTGCACTATCCTCCCAATGAACCCAAATAATTCCTGTTAAGTTTAATCAGGTGGAATGCATATTTTGCGAGGAATTAATCCACTTAGTCCACCACAGCTAATGATACATAGCAAATAATATCCTTTGCAACACACACAGCATGAATGAAAAATCTTGATGCAAAATTCTGCCCACACATTTTCCTTTTCACAGAGTGGAAACCAAGTCAGGGGGAGCTTTGATCTCTGTAAGCACGATGGCACAGAGACAGGCAGGGCAGGCTAGGCCTAGAGAGAGGACAAGTCTGATGCCCTCTTCTTTGGTGTAAAACTACTGCTGTGCAGCCTTTATGCTGTGGAGTTACAGTTCAGGAGCTGAGAGGTTCCGAGGAGCCCAGGGCTGTTATGTAGGCAAAGGAAAGCAGTTCTTCCCTGCTCCTTAAACTATGTCCTGAGTCATGAAGTTTTGTAGCAGTGGCATGGTAACCACTAAAAATTACCTTCCAGAAATTCAGATTGGAAGGGGTCTTTTAATCCACCAAGTGCAATTCCTTCCTACCAAAGGCCTCTTTTCATAAGTTCTTCATTATAAACTATTCATAAAATTCCTGTAAAACGGTATGGGTGGGTAACTTTATTTTCAATTAACTATTCCTCTTCATACTCTGATATCTTAGTATTTCTTATGCGCTTAACAGTTATTAAAAATGGTGTACAACTCTCCCAAAATGACAAAAGCACATTTTTTTTTTAATATCTTTCTAATTAGAATAAGGTAGCTGATCCTTCCCTACATACACGCATTCACTATGCAAACCCACATGAACTATCTTTAAGCAAGCAAGGTCAGCAGTGAAGGGCTGTCACATTCAGAGCTCTGCTGAGAAGAATAAACGAATCTGTTAGGAGGTCTCTGCTCTGTCCTAGGAGCCAATCTGCTGGTTGTGCTGCCAGAGCCAGGGCAGGATTGTGTAAGGCTAATTTCAGTTTCTTATTGTGATGTTATTTGTGTAGAAAGAATTTATTCCCTGGAAAGCCAACAAATCTTATGTTGTGACTGCTGTGGGGGGAAAAAAGAAAGCAATATGGGAGAAGAACAAAGCCACTGGCAACATTTTTTTGTGTTAAGTATTTTTGATACTTAATAAAAAGAATTGCTGCTTTTAAAAATTGCTAGTTCTCAGTTGTTTCACTCAAAAATCACTTCCCATACTGTCTTTCTTGTAGTTGTCCAGTGAATGGCTGCCACATTGCTTCCTGCTATTCACAAGATTTATCATGCAGTGGTTATTGTCAGGCAGATCATTATCCACAATCAACAACCATTTATTCAATTTCCACAATATGAGGACAGGGCTGTGCTGTCCTACAGAGATATTGCTGTAACATTAATGCTTTATTTTTATTCAGAAATATCCCTTTCCTTTAATGAAGACTTGGTTATAAAGTAGCTTTATGTTCTAGACAAAATCATTTAGCAAATGAGAATAAAAGCCTTCTTTCACCAGCAGGGTTCTTAAACACTGGGACAGGCTGACCAGGGCAGTGGTTGAGTAATCATCCTGGAGGTATTTACAAATATGTTGATGTGGCACTTAAAGACATGGTTTACTGGTGGACTTGGCAGTGCTGTGTTAATGGTTGGACTTGATGATCTTAAAGGTCTTTTCCAGATTAAGCAATTCTGCAATTCCAGGCTTATAGTAATTATCTTTAAATACCTCACTTGGCTGCTGATATCAGAATTTTTAATTGTAAGGTAATGCTCTCCTTATCCAGTAGGGTCCCAGCTTTCTGTGTTACTTTTTGTTTAAAGAGCCTAAATGCACAGATCTTACTAATTTTAACTGTGACTCACTCGAAAGTTATCATGCTTACAGTGTGTATGCTTACAGAGTATCCTGCTTACAATGCTAATAAAGGATATAATCTCACCCCTGATTACACAATGAAGTAAAAAGGATTGATTCTATCATCACACTTATCCCAGCCTCAAACTCACCTTTTGCATTATTTACTGTTAAGTTTAGAAATTCTACACTAGGATTGGGGAAAATCTCTCTAAGTGAACCAGCCTTGGCAGTAGCCTCTTCCTCATGCTATTTGGAGCAGGTTGAGTCTGGAGATCTGGGAGATGTATACAAGATTTGAGTCAGCTGTGATGGTGTGCCAGGCTTCAAGGGCTGGCATCTGATGTCTTTTCACTTACAAGAGTTGTATATGAAAAAAGAATTGAACTTTGATTGTAACTGCTGACTCACTCTTATGAGATAAGATGAGGAGCTGGAAAAAGAATTCCCCCCACTCACTGAGGACCAGAAAACTTTGCCAAGTAAAAGCATCAAGAAGACATAAACACCATAAATTAACTGCTTGAAAAAAATCAATGCCACAGATATAACCTAGTGCTTTGCCTGGATTTGATACCTTCAGTGGCTCTGTTGTACCTGTCTTCATATATGCACTGCAAGAATGCTGACCACTTAAATTTTAATTTTCCAGGTAAGCTGCATATTGGATTTTACAGTTGCTAAATCTTCTGCATGATTCTAAATGAGAAAATCTGAACAATACAATAGTGAAAGCAACACGTTCAAAGCCCTGGAATTCTAGAGTTACTATTGAATTACTTTGCTTACTATAGCTTTGCTTGCCAATATAAGTATCAGAAGTAAGCCTTATTGCACAGAAAGGTTGTGTTTTTTCTTTCCTAAGGACTACTTTTTTTACCATGCTGAAAGTTCTCAGAGATGCCCTTGGAATGTGAAGACTCACAGAAGTCCTAGATTTGTTCAGAAAAGTTAGCAGTAACACACAAGATAAAAGTAATTAGAGACATGACTACTTTGCCAAACTAAAGTTCCAGAAGTTCTGATCCCTGAATACTCTAACCTATTCATGACCTTAAAAGAAAGTATAGTGTTACATTAGTTAAACGTTAACTCCCGAGGACTGCACATTAAAAATGACATTTGAAAAATTTTGGTTATTCTTTTTGTATGAGACTGAATATATATGCAATTAAATGGTCTTCCTCAGAAGAAAATCTGATCTGACTACAGAAATTCATTCGTACAGGATCAATATAGACACAAAGAATTTATAATTTCCTTCCTTAAGTTAATAAGTGTGTTTTAAAAATTTTTGTACTTATATGTCATGTTATGCATCCAGACACTATGTTGCATCTGCTTCTCTTTTAAATTTGCTCAACCTTATTCTTATTTGACCTGTGTTAATTATTATGTATTTCAAAGACAATTTTTTAATTAGTTCTTAATTTAGTTCCTGAACTAACTCAAATGAGTTCTTACTTTCCAGATCCTGCACAATAAAACAGAATTGGGCAGAATTTGCCTAGATTCATAAGCTTAAATTGTCCAAGTCCAATTTCCTTCAAATTTCTAAGAAAGGGAAAGGAAGGCCTTCATTGAGCTTAGCATGAAGAGATCAGATTCGTAAAGAGTAACCTTATTATTATGTCATTCACTGTGTAGCAGATTTTTTGTAGCTGCAGAAATAATAAAAAAAGCAATAGTCTTGCTAAATATTCTGTGTTGCTGTTTTATTTTAAGTGCACCTTGTACTTGATCTGCTTTAATTAAATTTTTTCTTTTCTTTTTGTACAGTCTATAAATATGTTGTGTCTGTACATGTTGGCCACCGCTGGGGAGCAGAGGCTTTTGCAAATGTTTATATCACTCTCTAGGGCACAAGAGGGGACACAGGTGTGAGGAAACTTCATACATCTTTAACGAAAGGAAGAACATTTCAAAGAAATAAGGTAATGGCACCATAATGCAGTCTTACATCTGCAGGGGTTAGCACTGCATTAAGTGTCACTTAATGCCTGCTCAGAATACATCTGGCTAGACAGTCAAGAATTTGGAAACATTCACAGAATTTCTCTTGCAGGTATTCACAATAGACCAATGCCAGTGTTGTTTATTTTCTGTAAGAACGTACCCACATGGCAATAAAGACTCCACATGAGCATCACAAAGCAGATTAGTGGGTAGAACCTCTGTGATTATGCTTCTGAATTCTCTTCCAAATTTAGGACAGGACAGGTAGTAAAAAATCTAAAAGTCAGTGAAAAATTAGTTACAGAAATTTCCAAGAGACTTTTGCAGTCTATGATGTCTCTGAAACCATAATCCAACTTTGAAACACCAATTTAATATCAGTAAGTTTAGACAAGAAACAAAAATTCCACATAGAAAAAGAATGCAAATAAACCCAGTGTTTCTAGATGACCACTATAAATAAAATTCTTCTCTTGTGGATTGGACCTCCACTCACTGAAGAAAGAAGTTTGAAAAAACTCACTGCCAAAGTGTCCATTGTCAACGAGAGGCTTAGATTTCTGTGAAATAATTTTATTAGATAATTACCACAGCACTTGTTAGGGTAAAAGTGGAATCTGTAATGAACTGAAAGAATTTATAAATTTCATCTCTGTGTTTTTCTCAGAACTATGCCTATATGCAGAAGACAGCACTATGCTGTAATTATTTTAATTTATGTTCATACATGGATTTATTTCCTAAAATACCTTAATTAACAAAGTTAATGATTTCTGTTCACAATCTGCTGTTGGGTTCTGACTATTATTAGAAAAAAAAAGATTTTTTTGTCTTATGAACGTACTTTCAATATTAGTAGCAGAAAATGTACTTCTCAAATATGTTATTTAAAAAGAAATAGGGACAACATGTAGGACTTTGGCAACTACTATATTCTTTCAGAGATCAGTTTGATAAAATCTTGGGGTTTTAATTGTTTTGACATCCAGTTTAGTAAGTTCCTACTACTGAATTGTTTAATTATGGCTAATTATAGTATTGTTTAATTATGTTTAATTATATTCCTAGACATTGCTGTTCAAACTCCAGTTGTTCATAACTTTCTGACCTTTACCAGTTACCATGGGCTCCATCTGGTTCCTGGCTGGGCCTTATACAGAATATCTGGCCTTCTTATAAAACAAGCAACAATTTAGTGGGGCATATAATTTAATTCTTTGAATTTCACGTTTTTCTGTATCTTGTTTATCTGGTCCCTATTCTTATCTACTGCTTGTGTTTACTTCTTTCATGACATTCTCTGTCTCAATTCTGCCTCCCTCCCCATCTCTCATCTTTTACTCTTCACTTCATTTTAACTTCTTCCCTTACTCTTCTAAATTTGCTGTTTCCACAATTATTTTCATTCTGTAAGGAAAGAAAAAAGTCACGTTTTCTGACTACTGGGGAAGAATTTAGAAGCTATCTTGGAGTGAACACACTTTAGAACTATTAATATATATTTAGACTGGTATGATGAGTTTTAGAAACTAGATATTTGAAAGATAGAAATTTGATTAGAACCAAAAGCTTGTCATAACTGTCAGAAAGTTGAGGTATATAAATTTTAATGTAATACGAAATGATTGATGCAGTGATCCATGCTGACCAAAGATCAAATGAAATTGCAATGCATCATTAATGATGAATATAGGATTAAGTGTTAGTTCTAAACATTGTGTGCTTTCTTAGTTTCAGCAGGGAGATGCTACATTAAATTTTACAAAGGAACAGACTTTCAAAATTTTAAATTCTCAGATTAATCCAGGCCTATATTTTCCCTGAAATTCAAGTCAAAATTCTGTTTTATTAAATATTTCCCTTTATTAAGTGCTAAGTATTTTTGCAGGTGGATTAATTTTTGCCAGAAGCTGTTTCTCTGAGTCATTTGCAAATAGTGGTTATCAGACATGGAGAAGGGTACGGGGTGGGGATGTACCTCAAGATGGTAACAGTCAAGGAACCACAAGATTCAGATAAAGAATGGACCTTTCCACTGTTGAACTGGCTTGACACTCATCAGGGCTTATGTGAAACTGTGAGATTGTAACAGCTGGTAAATTCTGCAAAACTGGCCTGCCCATTTTTATATACATACTTTTGACTACAGCTCTTTCAGATCACTATAGTATCTTTCTTTCATTGAAAATGTGGATTTTCAGTTCTACCTTAGTGTTATAGCAGAGCCACATCTGTTAAGGTCAAAGTTAATATAATTCTATCTTGTCAATGTGTTGTGTATGGAACACCTGCCTTCCAAATTAAACACAGCATATTTCAATGAGACATAAATAGCTGAGCTTAGGATGTGCACCTCATGGGAATAAATAGCTTAAATTTTATGCACTATTTTTCAGCTTAAAATCTCATTTGAAATCGAAAGAAAAATTACTTCAGTGAAATGAGCCTAGTCTTTGCCTGAGAGATTATTCCACAGCACAAAGCAGCAGTTTGGGTATGCTTATTTCTGCTCATTTCACACCTACTACTTCATCATAATTGGTGCAAAAAGTAAACCTGGATGTCCCTGGCAAAAGAGCATTTAGAGCAGGACTTTTAGTCATTTAGAGGTAGTAAATGATTTCTTCCTTCAATCCTGTGAAAACCATGCAATGCAAAGGAAATGAACTACAGAACTTTGTCCAGATGGGATAAGACATCAAGTGTCCTTGATTCAGTTGTGTGGTTTTTCTGAGTTGTAGAAAGTACATTTTCCTGAGCTGTTCCTCTTCATGAAATCATTCTCACTTTGCCCAGAAAGTTTAAGCAGAATTAAAATGAAGAATAACAGCAACTAATGAAGAAAAAGAGAGGTAGATAGTAATATTGATGATCTGAGGATCTGGTAAATAATTTTGTGTGTTTATTATAGGTTACCTTTCTCACACTATTTTAGCACCTATTGTATTGCTAGGTAACATCTAGTGACTAGCAAAGTTCATTAGAATTGTTCGTTTTGCATTAGGTGCCTACATGCTACATACGGCTACATGCTCTTAAATGATAAATTTGCTTTAGTAACACTGATTGCTTTTTAAAGAACAATTACTAAGATCTCTAAAAGATGACTAAGTATTGTCTTAGAAATTACTTCCAAACATGACAAGGAAAATACATTGGCATCAAAAAATGCAATTGAAACTAAATTTTAAACACAGAAAGAACATTAAGCTGCTAAATTCTTCTCAAAAAAATATAATAAATATATTGATGTGTTATTTTTAGTGAGCAGTTGCTATAGATACAACATAACCTGCAAAAAGAGCTTTGTTTATGTATTGTAAAGGCTATGGTCCTGCTAGATTATGCCATTCTCTTGTGCTGTTATCTTTCCTTTCTCTTTGATAATTTTTAAAGGTAGAAGTTCAACTCTTAAGTCCTAAACTGCCTGAAATCAACAAAAAGTCATCAGGTTTCTGGATAATGGATATCACTGTATCTGACTTGAGTAGTGAAGAGGATCAAATATGCCTTTCTCTCATCTTCTACGGCAACCTGAGTCACAAAAAGTTGCCACTTCAAGTCACAGGAAAAGCAATTCAGACCAAAGTACTTCAACCTTTCTCCATTACAAGAAAAACCTACGAAACATGTAGCCAATAATCCACTTAATTCTGAGATAAATTGTTTCTTTAAACTAAACTACCAAATTGATTTTTAAGTCCTCTGTGTAGTTTGGCTCAGATCATCATTTTTTTTTTTTTTGTAGGTAGCAACACACGAACAATGGTTTTTGAATGAGCAAATTCTCCCAGTGTCTCATACTGAGAATGTTTAAGTGAGCGAATTAGTCCCTTGGTGCATATCACTGTGTGTACCACGCGGCAGGTACTGATTTACAGGCTTTGTTGATCTCACAAAAATCAGCAATTTGTAAGCATACAATATGCCATGAGATACTGTAGAACTTTTGGGCCTGATGATAGAGAAGGAAGAACCATAAATGAGATTAAATGCACAGATGCACAGAATGTACAGAAGGTTAATTTTTCTCTTTTCTCTCTCATGTGATTTATTCATTCCTGCCATCAATTTCTCTGAACTGCTTTTTCTAGTATGATTTCTCTTTCCCCCTGTTATTTATTGTCTCTTCCTTTCCCTCTTAATAAATAGAATTTTAAAATAGAGCTAAAGAAATAATTTCCTGTATCCTCTTTAATGAAATGGGAACTAAGACTAGACTAGCCAAAACATGATCCAAAATGAGGAGTTCTCGGAGGGTTTTTCTGCGTTATTTCCAAGAATTACCAGAGGTAAATAAAAAATCAATAGTATGAAATAGGAAATGCCCTGTCAGAGGAAGGGCTGAAGTGAGATCACTTGGAGATCAAGATCACTTGAAGTAGAAATCATGGATTTCTACTATCTGAGCATATCTAAAATGAAAGAGCAGGGGAAAGAATCCAAGAAGTATCTAATAGGAAAAGACAACTTCTGTTTTCTCCCTTTTTTTTTCCCTTAAAATGAAAAAAACTATGTTGTTTTTAAGCCACTAATTATAATTTATGAGGCCTCTTCTGCTCTCACTTACTCAAGCAATGGTATGTCCTTGAGATGGTGTGTTATCCCCAGTAGAACTAGATTGTTTTTTTTCTCAAGTATGAATGCAAGATTTAATGTACAACTGCTATGATCTAGAGTGAGGATTAAGGATCTCTTGGAAGTTTCTTCAAAACTGGATTAGCTTTCTATCGTGGTTTGAACGACAGGTGTCTGCTAAGGAAGGCAGGAGCCTCCCTTGGAATGGAGAATTGAAACCCCCTCCCTCTGAATTATTATAATTTTGAAATTAAAGGACTCTCAGGCAAAGATTTAGGAATAATAGTTCTTTATTACGGGAAGTAAAATAAACAATAAAACAAAAACACATGCAGTAAGGCAAACAAATAAACAAACAAACCCCACTGACAGAGTCAGGATACAACCTGACACCCTGTGTGTCAGGGTGTTGGTGGCAGTCCCATTCAATGGTGGCTGCAGTCCCAGTGGCAGATGTGGCTCTGTTGAAGTGATGCTCCTGTAGAAAAGTGGAGTTTTTTTGCTGAAGGTCCAGTGGTGAGAGATGAGCCTGGTCCTCCTCTGGGAATCCAGTGGAAAAGGCTGGCTTGCTCTTCCAACTCCCAGATTTTTATCCAGGTAGGAATGTTTGGCTCCTCCCTCTGGCTGAAGCATTTCCCAGTGGGATGATGTAATTCTATCAGTGAAACTCAATGCCCATTAGCAGAAGATCTCTCCCTGGAGGGAGGCTGGGTTGTGGAAGAGATAAGAAAACTGCCCCAGCAGGTTTATTGACAGTTGGCCATTGACAGACAATTACACCACCACCCCCCGACACCCCAGTTTCATCAGATGGTGATAGAATACAGAGTTTTGGTTACATTTTGCACTGCAGTCCATGATATTTTCTTTCAAATTTATAATTATCTGCATCATTTTTATTATTGTAAGAAATATATCCAGTAGTGTCCAGAGTTTAAAAAATTGACTAAAGCTTCTGTGCCTGAAAATAATCTACTGAAACTGTGTAATATATATGAACATTGTGCCTTCTTCTGTGTACAAATTTCAGCAGTGAAAGCCATTGCTTGTTCCTTAATATCAAACCTCAAGCATTCCATCTCCTTATTCATGTTTTTAAATCAATTTCATATTGATTAGAAAGGGGAAAAATAGTTCTAGTTATAAATCTGCCCCAGATTTTAAATACTGAAGTTTGTTAAACTTTTGCATACAGCTGCCAACCACATTTGTTCTGGCACAATTGAAATGATCTCCATTCTTCTTCTCATTCTCCTCACACAGGATGAACTGGCAGATATTGGCTCAATATACAAGGTTCAGGTAACTGGCCCACACAGTGAGCTAGAACAGCCATGGGACTTAGATTTACTGCATATGAAGCACACAGGTACAAAGGAAGAGATGTATTTAGCTTTTGACTGCTGGTTCAACCCTAAGAAAGACAAATGTGTGGAGCTGCCAGCTCTCTATGCAGATCAGGAGCCTCTGCCTGGTAAGCTATGTCCTTTTCTGTTACTGGGGTCAGGATCTGTCGCTGAAATACCAGTATATCTCTTTTGGGCTGAAAATACTATGGGAAGATTTCCACAAGAATTTGATATTAAGAAATGTGATGGTTTTGCACATACGTTTACCACAAGAGAGAAATCATTGGTATGAGGATTATGAGAGATGCTCCAACTGCTGATACCAAACATTGTATTTTGCTTCTTTCACATTAGATGATGCTCCAGTTTTAGCTCTTGATTATTTATTGTCTCTTCAAATTAATGCCATGTCAGCTGAAGATGAGTACAAAATATCATCTACTGTGTGATATTATTTGTCTCTTCCTATTCACAAAGCAATATATATGATCTAGAAACAGTAGAGAGGGAAAGAATTGCAGACTCCTTGCACAACAAATGTAGGATTTTTAAAATGCTGCATAGACAGCCAGCAAAGAGATATCCAAGAATTTCAATTACACTAGTGTTTTATTGATGTCAATGAGAAATTTATAGCACAGGCAGTGATAGTCTACAAAAATACACATTAAGTTGTGAAGCATCCGATTCTAGCCCGGATGAGATAACCAGCGCTTCGTCTCAGGTCACCCACCCTTGGCATCTTTATGAGAGAGACACTCTGATTCAGTCATCCAAAACCAGAGCTTTTTAATAACAGGAAAATAACAAAGTATAAGCCATGCACCGTACAAGGGAACGAACCGAAAAAGAGCGGGAAGGTCCAGGGTCACAGCATTTTTAAGCACGAACATGGGGGAGGGGTTTAGGGTGGAGAAAGGAGGGATAGTCCAATGGGGGAAGGTGATTAGGAATATGGAAAATACTGCAGCAAAATACAACCAATAACAACAACGAGAACTGAGAACTTTCTGGAAATGATTTCCATAAACCAAATGAGGCAATTGGGGGTGGGTTTCACCCTGATTGAGAGCTGACCCATGGTTCGGAGTTAAGAATTCCACCCCTATCTGTAGGGCAGACTACTACAAAGTTGCATGTTTCTCTGCTGTTAGTAACACATATGAATGGTATGATGCCACAGAAATAATTAAGCGATTTCTTCCACCACCCCCCCTCATCCCCCCTCCCTCTGGAACATCCAATTGTACACTGCTAACTTGATCACCAGTACTTAAGGACAAGCTTCCCAGTTATTCAGCTCATTAGAATAAAGAGGATTGATGGAGAGAGTAAAGATCACATATTGAGAGTTTTAGTGCCAGTTAAGAGGTTTATTGCTAGAGGCTATCGTACAAAGAGCATTCTGCTTAAACGGAAACTAATAGAAAAATATGGAAGCAGCACAAAAAAAGAAATAAAATAGACCACATGGACTTTTCCAGACCATTCTCTAAGGAGAGTATCCTAAATATTTCATCCAACTTAAAGTTGGAACTTGAAAAGTAAAACAGCTAAGACCTTTTAAATTTCTGGTTTTGTGTGGGTTTGCCTTAAAAAAAATTGTCACCTTGTATCCATGTACTTAAAAATCTTACCATTTTAGACTTTTGATCCATCAGATTCAAAAAACATGGGATGTCGGATGTAATATGTTCTGGATGTATAATCATGAATATAGTAATTCCAGGCTCTATTTCCTTAATTTATTTATGAAAAAATGAGAACTATAAACATGAACAATTATTTTCTGAACTCAAACTTGTTACATTTTTTACTGCATATAAAAAGTACAAAAATTTAAAAAAAATTAAAATTCTAGAATACACCTCTCAGAGCCTCTATTATGCTAAGACCCAAATGGAGAAAGCATTATTCTGATATGTAAAGTAATTAATTATTGAGATACATTAGAAATTTAGGGTGTTTTTCTTAGAAAATTCCTGGGAAAATATGTGTATATACTCTCCCTCAAAAATTAATTCATCGATGTGAGCATCTACCAACCTAGAAAGTTTCTCACTTTCCAGTGTCCAGTGATTTACAACTAGAAGTGTTAATATCACTTGTATTCTTTGTGGTCCCAATACTACTTCAGTCTAAAATATCTTTGTTATATTCTGGTTTTATTCAGAGATAAACACATAAGAAATTAGTACAAAATAATAATAGAAATAAATACTATGTATTTAGTCTCCTATCTTTAATTTATGGGACTTTTTTCCTTTTTAAATGAGGATTAGGTGATTGCTTTTAGTTTTACAATGTGTTGGCTTACATCTGAAAGACATTTTTTTATAAATAGGATTGGGAAGAGACGAAGAATGACAAGCTTGAACAGAATACCTTGTCTTAGTAGATTTTTTTTATTAGGTATGCTGTTCGTACAGAACACCATCCGAATGGTCCCAAATTCAGCCTCTAAACTTTTGCCCCATTTTCCAGCCTTCCTCATCTCCTTTCTATTATGACTCCTTTCACAGAGGCTACTTTGTATTTTTTTATTTCACTTAAAGAGCAGAAAATTAATAGGAATTATTTGCTATGACTACACTGAGCTTTAAATTATGCATCAATAGATTCAGCAGATTCAGCTAAAAATACCGACTCAACAGAAACACTATATACATTTCTAAACTAAGCTCATGGTTCTGTATATTAATGACTCAATTATTAATGGACAAAAGCAGTAACAATGTGAGCGCTGTGATTTCTAATCTAGCCCCACAGAAGTGATCAGACACATGGACCAAAACATTTTGTTATCCATAAAAGTAGTTTTTTGACTTAACAGATATGCTCTCATGGCCCAGTTACATGTACAAGGCAACACCCTGAATGAACAACACAGAAACTTCATATCCTAGCTCCCCTGAAAGTAAAATGCCATTGGCTAAATCCAGGTGATCCATTGGCTAAACCCTAAAGGGTCACCTGGACAGCTCATGTATTTTTAACCATCTAGAACTCCAGAAAGATCAAGTTTGTGTAGCTGCACTGACTGCAATGCATCTATGTTGTCTTTTACCTGGTAGTGCATATTTAATTCCCTTGAAGGAAGGAATGAGAGATTGGGGCCCCAGGCAGGTAAAACTATTGGTTTACTCTTATCATCACACATGAGTGTTACCATCAATTATAAGAATTTTCCTAGCCCTTTGTTTAAGTTATTTAAAAAAAATAGTCCTGGGGGAGTCCCTCAAGCAAATAGTGCTGCAGTGAAATAAAGCTACTTTGAAGCAAACAGATTTTCTAGGACATCATCTTCATGAAATAAAAGCCAAAGAGAAATAAATAAATTCCAGAATTTTATTTATTTAAATTTCAAAAGCTTATTGAAATGAACACACCTTTATTAGCAGACTTATAGAGCCCCTATTATTCAATGAATCCTTTTAAATATTAATTTTACAGTCTATACAAACCCACCCTTCAAAACTGTTAATCCTGTTATGGGACCTCTTTATTTTAAAAATAGAAAGAAATAGCTATATAAGATGTCACAATATTTGAATTCAGCCTTTTTGATTATAACACTCAACATGAACACTCAACTTGTGAAAAGAGCTGTAAGAAAAGCTTAAAATAAATAACCTCAGAACACTTTTTTTTCCCTCCCTGTTTTCCTATCACCTACGCATGAAACTAAATGACAGCTTTAGCTTCTGGGTTCATTGAATCATTCTTAAACCCACTAGAATTTTCTCATAATTATAATCTTTTTTAAAGAGAACACAATTTGCTCAAATAGACCATTTCTATCTTGGAAAAAATTTGATTGAAGAAGAAAAATATACTGAGAATATCAGATGTTTCCAGGATATATACTTAGATATTCATGTATCCTATGATGTACATGAGACTGAAATCTATGTTTCAGACTTGAATAGTGTGCATTTCCATGCTCTCTAGCTTGTTCTGTCAGCTGTGAAACTGAAAGGGCTTGGTTTCTCCTCAGTTTCATGCCTGTCTAAAGCACCGCACCCCTCCTTTGCACACATGACTTGCCTGGGAAAGCAGATATTGTAGACCCAGCCAAGTTCCAGGGAGGGACAAGAGGCACAGTGAGGCTGGAAGACTTTCTCCATCATGTAAGTGTCACAGAGTCTAGATGTTGTCTATGCTTTACTTCTACAGTGATGAAGGTTGTGGGAGTAAGGGCTGATAATATTTGATGGTCAAAGATAGCTCAGTACTTGTAAAATGCTGGATCTTAAGGCTGCTCTGTTCTTAAAAAAAAAAAAAAAAAAGAAGTCTTCATGTCTGTGATAGAAAAAGTTCAAGAAATAAAACAAATGTTTGCAAATACATTCTTGGTGCATGTGAATTACTCATTACTTGCATCCCAAATGTGACATTGCATTTTACAGTGGAGAAAAATGTCCTTACTAAAAGTATTAGTCAGTCACAATTTACAAACATTTGTTGCTACAAGAGTGCAGCTTTTTTTCTTAAGCTGAAGCAGAGGAACATTTAGACCATCTAAGTTTAGACTCCTGAGTTCTAGTGTTTATCTCTACAATGTGTGGGAACCCATCAGAGGTGTTTTCTACAGCACCTGCCTTCCCCTGCTGACTACATAAGGATCTCAGTTCTAATATAGCCACCAAAGTTAGATTTCTAAATTGACAGTACCAGCTCACTACACAAATGAGCACACTATACAAACAATACTTTTAATTATAATCTGAATTGGAGCACACAACACCAGAAGGGGAATAAAATCGATCGCCCAAAAATCTGTCTTGTTTTGTCCTGGGGTCCTTGATGTTCAAATGATGCAAATATTCAAATTGAGATTGTGACCTGCTTCTGTTTTAGTGTTTCTTTGTTCCTTGTTTCCACAATAAACTCAGGGGCTGAAATAGGTCATTTAAAAAGTGAACATAGGAGATTTCCATGGAGTTTCTTTGGCATGAATTCAGTCTGGTCTCATCTGCATCACTTCCCTATGTATTGTGACAAAAAGAGGCAAGGAAACAGAAACTTTGTGTAGGGGACATAGGTGTCTCTTCTAATCTCTGTGCTATGACCACAGCTGAGAAACTCAGGAATGCTTTCCCTTAAACTCAAAATTCACTTATCTGATCTGGATTTGTGGGCTATTCTATTATTAATGGAAGGTTCTTTGGAGAATGATACAAAATGTCAGGAGGCTTTTATATTTATGTATTAAAGCTGTTGTTTAAAGAACTTTTAATTCATTGTTTTTGTTTCATATTAACATATTTTAACTTAAGAATATTGTGATACCATTATAGTATAACTAGTGACAGTTAAAAATAGAGGGAGGGAAAACCAAAGAAATATCAGTAAATAATTGTATGATTAAAGTGTGGCCTTTTTCTTAAAAAGCAATTTCCTACCTTATACGGAAGGGGACAGTACACAAGAGATCGTGTGCCCCAGACAGCAACCAGTAGCTCTTATTTTCTGAGCAGAGCAAATCTATTTCTGTAATCTATATTCTGTAGATTACCATCCTGTTATGCAGCAGGAATGTGTTTTGGTTATGTATGTCACCAGCACTGAAGAGACCTTTTCTGGTGGTACAGTATGGGATTAGGGTGAAATCTGCAACTGTTTCTACTAAGAATTGGTATATAATGTGGGTGTCAGGCAATAGGACGAGTGTTTTCTCCTGCTGACTTTTTGGGATTTTCTGTCTATTTTTTCTGAAGTTGTGAAATATGAAATCCATTTGCACACGGGAGATTTGAAGAAGGCAGATGCTTCTGGAGGTGTTTATCTTCATATACAAGGAGAAAAAAGTGACTCAGGGAGGTGATGGCTTAACTCAAAAACAGCTTGATCACTTTTGCTATGGGGCAGGTAAATTAATGAGAAAAATGAATCTGTGAGTGTCTTCTTGTTAGAACTTATATTTTCAGAAAATATTTAATGGATAGAGGATAAAAAAATTAATGTTTTATATTCCATATAGTGATTGTCTCCATAGTTACACGTTGTTTTTAATCATCATCACTGTTGTGCTACAGTAAAACAGTTAAGGTGATAAAGTAATTTTGAGTTGGACTAAACAATCTCTAAGAGTTCTGTTTTAATATTCCAGACTTTAAGGCTGGGGAGGCATCACTGCTTTATTAAAATATGCCTGATAGAACAGATAACATTTCTGTAGGATAACTTGGATTTATAACCACTCCATCTAAAGTAGTTAGAACTTTTAGTTAACAAGAACTTTTCTTGTTAACTTTCCTGAACACTGTCAGTCTTCCAAGAAGGCTCCTATTTTCTCATGTTTCAAATTTTTCCACCCACTTCTTGCTTTTTGGTAAACATATTGTTGCTTTTTGAGATTAAATGTCTTTCCCTAGAAGAGTAATTCCTTGAGTAGTTATTGGCATAAGAACCAAGTAACTAAACCAGAGTTCAGATCAAAAGGCAGTATCTCTTTCAGACCAGAAGAACATGTGTAGCTGATACTTTATTAGACTGTAGTGTTTAGAATTTCAGCTTGGAATTTTCTTTTTGTTTTAAAGAAATCATGAAATCATTGTGAATCATTCACCTAGAAATCTTCTTTTGAGGAGGCTGGGAGAGAGTATTTCACTGGTGCCAGCCTAGAGTAATTTCTTCTCTGGTGCAGAAAGCTAGAGAAATGTACTTGATGTATGCTTCATTTATTCTTTACACATACTTGTGTTTATTTCATCTGCTTTTCTTACTATTTTTAAAGATGCTAGAAGATACAAGGTTTTAGTATGAAAAGAAACCCAGATTTTAGTCCTTATGTCTTCTGTATTTTCTTTTTCCATTGAGGAAGAGAATATGCATGCCCAATGCCATGCTGGTCAAGAGCTGATCACACTAGTAGCTCAGAGTTCACAAGTTAAATCTGAAAATAATGACAGAATAGCAGAGCTCATCTTGTTTGAAGGAGTAATGTAGAAATTTATATGCATTAGTTTTTTTGATGATAATAGATAAGAGCCCTGTGTAGTATGTCTTAAGGATAGCGTCTTACAGAAATCTGAACAGCAAGACTGCCTGCTACAATGGATAAGGTATCAGTACAGACTGGAAGAGGGCTGATTCTTGTTCCTTTCAAAACCCCAAACTATCCTGACCTTTTAAAAAAACTCTTTATTTTATAATAATATGTTACATTTTTGCCAAGAGTAAAACGTGTAGCAAAAATCCTGAACAATAGCACTTGACTTCTGTGAGTACTCACTCCTGTGGAAGTACTACTCATCTGCAAATTCACAAGGATTTTTTCCGTATAATCCAGATTCAGTGTCAGTTTTTGAACAGGCTTGTTCAGCCTTGCTAAATCCTTCCTCTGAAATTCTAAAGGGCTTTTCTATATCCTGGGCTATAAGACCCTAATCTTCTCATAGAAAAGATTGCAAGTAACAACTCTTTGGGTATTCACTCTGTTGCAGTTCTCTTTACTCCAATTTACTCTCAAATGATGAATGCTCTGTTCTTAGTCATTGCTCTTTTTTTCTCTAGATAATTCTTTTGATCAATATTAGTCTCACATTGAAATTCTGGAACTGTGCGACTATGGGAACAATGCAAGAATTTCATTATTCTTATTCTTAAACCCACAAACTAGTCCTCAACTGTTATATCCAAACTTGCATTTTCAACCCAACTTCCCAAGACAACTGCTTGTGTGTTCAACAGAATGACTCATGAAGTCACTTGAAATAAAAATCTTGGCTGTAGAAATTTAATTTTTTAGCTGATTTCTCAGAAGTTTATATGAATCCATTCATAACTAGTATGTTTCCAAATCTACTTTCTTCAGGCCCAGTTATAAAAATCCAATGAATACCCATTTTAAGCAATATGTGTTTCAGTGTCAGTGCACATACTTATGTAAGCTTTCCCACAGACTATGAAGATGGCTGCTCAAAGAAGAAGAGCATATATAGGCAAGAAGGTGAATAAACTATAAAGATTTATAGTATGGAAAAAAGGAAAGAATCTATGAAGTCTATTGATCATTCAAGTCTGTTGTATGTAGAAAATTTATTTAATTATATTATAAATATTATATTTATAATAAAGATTATATATATAATAAAGATTATATTTATAATAAAGATTATATATAAATTTACTATTATAAAGATGATTTTAAGGAGGCATCCTTTTCCTGAAAGCACAGTGGTTGAAATCTTCGCAGATAACCATTCACTTAATTCCCGTTTACATGCCTAATTCCCACTAAATTAATTGTGAATCTTAGTGAAAATGAAACTGCTCCAGATTTTCAGAATTTTTAGAAATCTAGCATTTATCAGTTTCATTACAAGTTAAGTTCTGGACCAAAGTAACTTTCAACACTCTAGGGATTAATCTGATTAGTTTATTTCAGTCCATGAAGGTATGAGGAATAAGAACTTTATTGCTAGTGCGTGTGTCTGATGTTTCCAAAATTGCTGCCTACAAAATACAGAGGCATTCTGAAATTCATAATATCAACTGGATAAGAAAAGATGAGCTATAGTACATAATATTTAATTACAAAGTCAAAGACAATGAAATGGCATAGATGAGATAAATTTGCTTCCATCAAGGTACAAAACAATGACCAGACACACCAGGCTAAACTGATAAATACTCAAAACCAGAGCCCTATTAAGTTTAACTGAAATATAATTTTGATTATTTTTATTTTGCAAGTGGATATTTTCAAAATCAAATCTGTATACCCTGGCAAGGTGAATCAAGTTTGTGTTGGATTTAAAACTCTAAGGAAAAGTTGGTAATTTTTTCAGTTAATTTAAACTAATAATGATGCAGATTATTAGATTTAGATGAATCTAGTACTTCAGCAGTGTCTGAAATTTAACATAAAAGTGTTTTTTAAAAATTCTAAAAAATATGAAATTGCTTTCCATTTTCTTCTGTTCATTATTTCTTTTGCAAGATACATGTCAAGTATTCAGATCCAGCTTGTTTTTACTAAAATGTGCAAGGGGTTCCAAGGAAATGCTGTGACAATATAAAATGATAAAATTACATATGAAACTTTTCTCCATTGAAGTTTCTATCTTTTGGTAAGCACTGTCAATAAAGCTTTTTTTTCCCAAGAAACAATATGCTTTTATGCTTTTGAAACTTTTTGTAAATTTCATCTTCATGTACATTTTTAGATGATGGATAAGTTAAAAAAAAGAATTTATTTTTGGGGCTATATGCTTCTAGGTAAAGATAAGAACATAAAATTGTTTCATTAGATTGAGAAGTGGAACACAGAAGAAAGGCTGTTCTGGCCTCACAGGTTCGTTCCTTCTAATCCATGCAAAATATTTTTTTAAGGGATCCTGTGTATGTGAGGATGAGTGGCAGATAAAAAGACTGTAGTCCTGCAGCATTTTTTCTCATCCTGCTTCTGACTCCAAAGCAGTTATTGTAGCTAAAAAAATTGCTTATTTCTTGAAAATAAACACCAGTAGCCAAGAATATCATGAACTGGTATTTTATTCAATCCTTTGGCTACATTTTTGGCCCATTGTTTTTTTTTTAAGGCAACAGATAGAGATTCTACAGGTATTTTACTCCTGCAGATAATATTGATAATGGAAATGATTGTTCCAGAGTATGATAATCTGAGTCTCTTGTTCTTCTTTTTTTTAAAAAAAAACAAGATTACAAAATTACTCTGTAGGTTAAGCTCAGTGTCTTGGTTTTGGAAAGACAGGGACCAAAGAAAAGGGAAACTTCCCTTGGGGTTTGTTATAATTCCAAAATTGAAAGAGAGGCCTTAGGCAACGATAAGGAGGGTAGGAATAACAGTTCTTTACTAGTTAGTCTAACAAGGTAAATTAACAATAATTACAATATTGACAACAAACAGAACTAGAGGAGAAAAAAAAAACAAAACAACAAGTCAGTCACAGTTCTTCCTCTGGTAACACCCCCCCACCCCCCTCAGTACCGTCACAAGCAAATAGGCTAGCGGCAGCTCTAGAAGGGTGAGATGATTCCGAGGGTTCACAGTGGCTGGAGCTGTTGGAAAAAAGTGTCCCGGCTGGCAGGGGCTGTAGAAACACAGCATGGGGAGACCTCGAGCAGAACTGAAGAAACCGTGGGTGCAGGGCAGGGAGGAAACGGGTTCCCAAAATCCCGGGGGACACACACGAAGAGACCGGTGGTCCGACGGAGTCCGAGGTGAAGGGGATGGTGAGAGCTCTCCGCCTCGCCGAGACGAGCAGCCTTGGCTGTCCCCCCGAGAGCAGAAAACTGCCCCCAGCGAAGCGAACACCCATAAGTACCGAAAAGCACCCAGCCATTAGCTTCTTAGCAACTTCTGGGAAAAAATTCTATAAGAAATCAACCCAACCCCCAACACTCAGATTCAGAAAAACAGGAGACTGTTTACTAGATGGTAACATTAAAATGAACTATCAAACTTCCATTCATTTCAGCAAGAGTGTAACCAAGTTTACCAACACTCAGAGAGCTGACTCCACAAATGCTTTGTTTCCTAAGAGCCATGGTTTTAAATCGAGATAAAACTGACTGAAGTTTTCTCCTTATTACATAGAATGGAACCTCACCAGAGAGAAAGCTGTGTGTTGAGTGGATTTTCTGATGGCTAATGCCATAAAAATCCTGATCCTTTTTCCATTAAGGCATTGATAATATAATTTCCTGTTGAGGTTTCTTGTGTCTAAAGATTGCATACAGAAGCCTTTCCATACTTTGAGATGTAATAGATCATTACAGCAAATCTATCCCTACATTAAATTTCACAAAATCTGTAAAAACACTGACTATTTTGGAGTGTAGTGGGACAAACAGAAACACATATGCACAACCAATATATTTTCAGAAGTTTTATTTTCTTAAGAAGTCTGTCAAAAGAAAACCTTTTATTAATTTGATGAAGGTAGAAACTTATGGCTGTATACAAAATATTTTGTTGCTTAAAATGTATAAATTAATACTGTCATGTTTATTTTTAATCAGATGGGTGGTTTTTGGAACAAAATTGTTCAAAACAAATTGAACAAAAAGAAGTCTTCTACCCTTTTTCTGCACTTTTTTTTTCACAATGACTGGACCGATAAACGCTCCAAGGAAGATTTTGTAGAAGTCACAACTTCGCTTGAAGGTAATCCAAGCAGAAGTGTCCTTTGTTTCCATGAATCACTCCTGTGTGGTAGAGCAGATCACAACTTATATAAGGTTACTTCACACAGTAGGAAGAACTTAAGATTGGTACACCAATGGTGAGGGGCATGTACCTGGACCAAGGTGAATCATCCCTTCTGTAAACAAAGGGGAAGAAATTATGCCTGGGATGGAAAAATTTGAAATGGCAGTATTGAAAGGTTCTCCTCTGGCAGGACATTTCCTGTCCTTGGAACAATACAAAGAAAAGAGTCATGGCCTCTGAGTGAGTATGACATGGATCCATGAAGCCACTGGCCTGGTTTTCTACCCCTCCACAGGACTAACATGAGTAATGAGGGGTTTGCAGCTTCGTTGCCTAAAATTCCTATGCTAGATCCAGCACTACCAGGCAATATAATCTTTTGGTTTATACTGCCTTTTAACAGATATGGATCTAAATATAGCTTTGCTTTTACTGCAGAAACATCAGTGACATCTCTTCCCAAGGAAAATTTAGATACAAAAACTAGAGGACAGTGGGAAACATGGGTGCACTGCATTATTTCCCTTATAAATAATTCCCTTACATGAAGTCTTTTTAAGTGAAAGAAGTGATATTCAAAGTTCCAGAAATTTCTCAGAAACACAGATGAAACTGCAAAAAGGAGACAAAATCCCTATGTTCATTTTGCTACTCTATGTCTTCTCAATTTTGATGTTTACAGAGTTCTTCCAAGTACTAGAAGATGTTCCCAACATTAAAGTTGTTGCATTTGGAAGAAAAAGGAAATCCCCTGCACAGAAAGTTCAAAATCTAAGTGATACTCCCTTTTTGGTTGGGTTCTTTTCTATTTCATATAAGTCTTACTGAATAGTTTCAGTAAAATAAAAATTGTGGCCAGTATTTATGACGTTATGTGGACTGGTTGGTTGTCAGAATTAATGTTTATACTTCTATGTCTTAAAAAAACACAGCTTGGAGGGCATCTCACTTGTGGGCTACAACATATCACTTAGGAAAACTCTCTTGAGGAAATGCCAAATTTGATGTGCAAAACCTAATTAACTTTAAATTAAATGAGGAAAAAAGAACTGGCCTTGAAAATACAGAATTCAGTTATAAATTTTCTTCCTTTTGTTGTATTGGCCTATGCTCTGCAACCAATTCCCTCAGTAAAAATAGGCATAATTTAGGATATAAATATGAGTCCAAATTAACTTGCACTCTTAATAGGACTTCCTCATCCTAACACTAACCTTACTGACTATTTTTTTTGCCCGTCGTATTTATCTTTTTGTTTGGTTTAAAGTATGCCATGCAAACTGTTGCATACAACATAGAGTTAATGATTACTATTTTTTTTTCTAAGAGTTGACAATTGGTGATATTTGAGATATAAGAAAAGTCTCCTTTGTTTTATGTGGTCCATCCTAGAGGAGAGGAATTAAACGTCACAGAGTATTCCAAATATAACACATATAGACTTGCAATATTTTTCAACATAGCAGTAAATAACTTTTGTTGAGACACAGATGGTCTCAGTTACCTGTTATCTACAGATAACTGCCTACAGCCTGCAGATCTCTTGTGGGCAGCTTGGCGTCTTTGCACTTGTTGAAATGCATATTGCTATAGCTCTTCACTGGTATGCAGACCCATTCTGCACAGTTCATCTTGACATGGAAGGCAGGGTTTTCTGCTGATGTTGGCAAATGTTAATTCCTGCCTGGAAATACTGAATACAGACACAGACCAACCTACCTGTGGAAGTCAATTAAGATAATATTCAGTATCTATTCTTTGTACTATGGCCATCAATGGCCCTTAAACATCTGATTGTAGTTTAACACATCTTTAAGAACTCTCATAAAAAGGAATGGAGAAAGGACTTAAATGCTGTCAATCTTAAAATGGAATTAGAATTTAAAAGTATACTAAAACTTGAAGGTTAATTCAAGAAAAAATTGTGTCAATGAGCTTTGCCTATAGGCAAGGGCAAAAAACCCCATTGTGAACATAACACTGAATTGATCTGAAGTCAGTAGAAGAATGCTTTCCTGAAATGAGCCACAGAGTCCCTTAACCCTGCTATGGATTGGAAAGATCAAGGTGATTCCTTAAATACATAAAGTCTCCAGAAACCATTCTGATGGGAAGTGCTAGAGACAGCTGCATTCCAGACTAAAATGTGAATGGGCTTGTGGCACTCAAAGGAACTTGAGTCTGAATTTATGAGCTCCTTGGGGATAGAGGAGGGGTTTATCTTACATTTTCTCCCCAAATGTGTTCTGTGTCAGCTAATTTTTAGTTTCAGTTTAGGCTGTATAAATGGAAAGAATAGGTCAGCAAATCTCTCATTTTAATTATGCATCTCCAGAACATTTGATAAAGCATTCAAAAAATATTATGACACTACATATCTATTATGTAATATAAGACTTTAGCCTCCAGGCCTGGCAGAAAATTTGTAAATGTATTAGTTTGCTTTTGTTTTCTTTTTCCAAAAATCCCCTATGCAACTGGCTAAGTGATTTTTGTCTGTACTTTCAAATACTTCACAATTAATTTAATAACTGGTTTATTACTAGCTATAAATTGTTACAATCTACAAGAAGTCAGTAGGTTGCTATAGACCTAGGTAGTCTCTTTTATGCATATGCAACCCACAGCATAAGCCAATGACATCTATTGCTTTTACCATTAATATGCTTATAATATCTAATACTAATTTTTTATTCTATTTATAAATTATTTATTCATGGAAGCATAATCTAAAATGTAGTAAGTTGGCCTCACTCTAGTAGGATTCCTACAGTACATTAAAAATAAAGATATTGGATAGAAACAAAAAAATTACAGGCAGTAGTCAGGATGTGTAAGCTTTCTATGAACCAGTGGTCAAATCCAGCCCCAACTAAATAAAATTCCCTTATATTAATTCTTCTTAAGTGAAATAAGTAATATTCAAAGTTCCAGAAATTTCTCAGAAACACAGATGAAACTGCAAAAAGGAGACAAAATCCCTATGTTCATTTTGCTACTCTATGTCTTCTCAATTTTGATGTTTATAGAGTTCTTCCAAGTACCAGAGTTTTTTCCTGTTATCTCTCACATTTTTTTGCAAAATTCTGTAGTGAATTACATCATTTTAGGTAAAATTTATGCATTTTCTGTAACTTCTGAAGATTTATGTTCTATAGAATGAGTAGCTATTTCTTGCTCCAAAGGAGTTTCTGGCCTTTCCTAAAATAGAATACAAACCCATTTTTTACATTTGTTTAGAATATAGAAACATCATATGATTTGAAGACAAAGTTGACACTTAGATGTAATTTTAGAACTAGCAAGAAATTTTCAGGTATTTATTTTAAGGTCAAAGTCTGCATAAATTTGCACACCTTATTTTTATGAGTCCAGTTTTGGCAGTCTGTCTGCCTGCATATGCAGGCAAACCTTGGTACAATTTTAAGACAGATAGGAGTTTGTGATATGTGTTGATATTTAGTTAGGGTAACACATATTGATAGAAGTTAGGGGGAAATATTTTTGTATAAGAAGAAGTTATACATTTAATAAAAGAGGTTTTGTTATTGCAAACACAAAAAATAGGTAAACAATAGGCTGTAATTTTAGTGGACTGGAATACTATCTAAATAAAACTGCCTTTTATTCAAGTAATTAATGGTTGAAGTCTGGAAATGGTCATGGAATATTGTTTATTTTCATCTGGAGGCCTTGTGACTGATCTTGTAAAGTACTGGACAGAATGAATAAGGAATAATGGAAAATGTTAAGTCATTGCATTTCTAAGAACATAAGGGCAAGACAGTCTGGCAAAATTTTTAAGAGTGGAAATGTCAAATTCTCAGTAATTTAATTTATCTCATTCAATTATATATATATTTGTACATGTCAAAAGCTTGCAGTTGAATTCTATGTGAGAAAACCTGTACTCAGGATTTCCAAATACTTGAATGTGTATTCTACACAAAGTTTTGCTGTTGCAGCTGCTCTCAGTACTGGAAAGAAGTAATCACAATAATTTTGGGAATCCCTGCCTAAGAATTTCCAGTGCCTACTGACCTGATGAAGTTACGTTTTTTTTTATTTTTGTTCCATTTCTTTTGTTTTAAATATCTTGGAAATGCTCTTTCTATACAAAGATATTCTGAAGACTGAAGAAACCATTTCTGCAAATTTGTAGTCATTATGAAGTTCAATATTGCATGTAATAGTTACCAGAAATATTTCTGCATGTACTTGATAGATTTTCACACTGTATTTTATCAACTGACCTAGGATAAAGTACATGATCTGAGTTGACCTCCTGTGAATCTGATTTCCACCTTGACCCTCTCAGCAGGGATATGTGAGATCCTAAGGCTGTGCTTCCTCATCTGGTTTGGAGGTTCTAAGTCCACAAACTTGGAACATAATTTCTTCTCTCTCCAATAAATATTTAAAGCCAAGTAGAATGAAGCTGTATCTGAGAGTGCCCATTCTACTGAAATTCATTCTTCAAGTAACTTATTTCCACAGGCAGCTGCCCTGAAAGCCACTGGACAGCTAATTTCTGCCAACTTTGAAAATCCTACCTGAAATACAGCAAGACTCATTTTAAAAAAAAAAAAGTAACAAAGCAAATGTTTTTGCAAAATGGGCATATGCTATGAAGATTGATGTAACTATATTCATTCATTTGACATTCTGAAATTGCAAGCACATACAGGTCAGTTTAAGCTGTATCTCTCATTGGCTCTTTACAAATGGGTCCTATGGTTGTGTTGATATGCAATGAAGAATACACCTATAAACATCAGGCTGCAGAATTAGCAGCTTGAAGAAGTTGCTGTAACTCTTATGCAGAATCAGGTAGCTGTTACAAAGTGTGTGCAGGAGTTAGAAAGAAAGGAAGAAATGTCAGTTTGTATTGGAACGGAAATAAGAAATTAAATAATTCAAATAAATTAATTTTTTTGTCTGATTCTGCCTGCAGCTAGAGGACCCGAACACTAAACAGACTTTCACACTGAAGCCCCATGTCTGTTTGGAGAAGATGGATCTGAGACTGTGACAGAGCTTGCTGAGGTCAGGCCAGACCTCACGGGTCTGCTGCTGAAATGAAAAATAAATACATGAGCAAATGCACGCGCACACAAACTGTAAACTGCCTAATAGGATGAACACAAGGCACAAGATAGCAAAATATTTTATAGTAATATAAAATATAATAAATTATATTTTATATTAGTATAAAATATTAAAAAGGCCCACTCAAAATTACTTTTTAACTATTCATTCAATAAAATGTGGGATCACAGAATCACAGAATCACCAGATTGGAAGAGACTTTCAAAATCACCGAATCCAATCCATGCCCTAACACCTCGACTAAACCATAGCACCGAGTGCCACATCCAGTCTTTTTTAAACACATCCAGAGATGGTGACTCCACCACCTCGCCAGGCAGACAATTCCAGTACTTTATCACTCTTTTCGTAGAAAACTTTTTCTTATATCCAACTTATATTTCCTTGGTGCAGCTTGAGACTGTATCCTCTCATTCTCTCAGTTGCTGTCTGGAGAAAGAGATCAACCCCCACCTGACTACAGCCACCTTTCAGGAAGTTGTAGAGGGTGATAAGGTCACCTGAGTCTCCTTTTCTCCAGGCTAAACACCCCCAGCTCCCTCAGTCATTCCTCATAGGGTTTGTGTTCCCAGCCCCTCACCAGCCTCATTGCCTCCTCTGGACACTCCAGTGTCTCAATGTCCTTCCCAAACTGAGGGCCCATAACTGGACACAGCGCTCAAGGTGTGGCCTCACCAGTGCCCAGGACAGGGGCAGAATGACCTCCCTGCTCCTGCTGGCCACACCATTCCTGATCCAGGCCAGGATGCCATTGGCCTCCCTGGCCACCAGGGCACAGAGCTGGCTCATGTTCAGCTGTTGTCACCAGCACCCCCAGGTCCCTTCCTGCCTGGGCACTGTCCAGCCACACCAACCCCAGCCTGTAGCACTGCAGGGGGTTGTTGTAGCCAAAATGCAGGACCCAGCACTTGGATTTATTAAACTTCATCTTACTGGAGACTGCCCATCCATCCAACCATTCCAGGTCTCTCTGCAATGCCCTTCTACCTTCCAACAGATTGACCCATGCTCCCAGCTTAGTGTCATCTGCAAATTTACTGATAAAAGACTCAATACCCTTGTCCATGTCATCAATAGAAATACTGAACAGGACTGGCCCCAGCACAGACCCCTGGGGGACACCACTGGTGCCTGGCCCCCAGCTGGATGCAGCACTGCTCACCACCACTCTCTGGGTCCCGCCATCCAGCCAGTTCCTAACCCAGCACAGAGTGCTCCTGTCCAAGACACGGGCTGACAGCTTTTCCAGGAGGATGCTGAGGGAGACAGTGTCAAAGGCCTTGTTGAAGTCCAGGTAAACAACATCCACAGCCTTTCCTGCATCTTCCGGGTGGGTCACTTGTTCATAAAAGGAGACCAGGTTGGTC
The DNA here is from genome assembly GCA_018697195.1 of Certhia americana. NCBI lineage: Eukaryota > Metazoa > Chordata > Aves > Passeriformes > Certhiidae > Certhia > Certhia americana. Next base: position 114,318,100 of record CM031858.1, read on the forward strand.
AAACACGACTTACCCCTCCTAACTCATGCTGGCTGGGTCTGATACCCTGGCCAACCTGTAAGTGCTGCAAATATATATGTATATGTATATGTATATGTATATGTATATGTATATGTATATGTATATGTATATGTATATGTGTGTATATATATATATAGTTAAAGCATTTTCTTCTGTTTTAAAACAACTGACATGCATTGTTTTCACTAGGCCATGTATCAATTTGGAAGTCTGAAAAATGCACAAAGCCCAGTTAGTATATTTTAATGGCAGTTTTCAGAAAATGACTGATTTACACTTCATGAGAGACTAAATCACAGATTAAAAAAAGGTAGGTGCAAAGTCATTATGGCATGAATCACATAGAGAAAATGCAGGGTTTTTTGAGGTTTTCTTCAAGCCCCATTTCTGCCCCTGAAGCCATATTTCATTTCATCATTGTATTTAAAATATGACAACATCTTCCTTTGTTCAGATTACATTTTATAAAATATGCAGAAAAGAATTCTCATTCATTATACTCTGTGAACAGAAGTCTTAGTTAAAATATTTAAAACTTTTTGCATGTAATATCTAACTGGAGGCTAGACTGCAAATGGAAATATATCTTAAGAGTCTGTTATAGCATTTAATTCTTCACAGAACCCATTAAAAATCCTCTGTCATGCTGCCTCAAGGAATATGTACTGTATAACTCATCAGACAAAAGTCATGGCAAGCCATCCTTTGTTGTGAAGAATAATAACAATGAATATTTGTATAAATAGCTGAACCATTTCTGGTGAACATATTAGATGATGTTGGCCATAATCCTCAAAATATGAGATTGAAACACAATTCAGCTGATCCAGAACAAAAAGTGGTTTTCATCATCTGTTATGTCTGTCTTTTTTCTTTGGTAAAATATTAGAGTTGATAAATCCTAACTCAGTCTAAGACCTATAATTCCTACATGGACTCCTATTTTTTTTACAAAGCATGATAGAATAAGTCTGTGTCTTTCAGGTGATCCAAGAAGTAGGATATTTTCTCCTTCTGTAATGCAAGCATGGATTGTTGCATTGATTCATAAAGGACATTTCGTCCCTAATGCTCTAGTGTGTGCTGTGAGATAGCTAGGAATCCATGTGAAACTCAGAAAATTGATGTCAATTCTTATAACTTAATTCCTTGGTCTTGAAATTAATCTTGTACCTAAAATATATTGATTTATAATGTTTGATAATTGCATTGCTAATAATCTCATTTGTTAATATCTTGTGTCACTGATTCTTCATGGCAGAAAAATCCTTTACTTGATCAATGCCCATACAGAAACACTGCCTGCATCAGGAACCAATGCGAATGTATTTATCACAGTATTTGGAAAGTGGGGAGATTCCTGCAAAAGGAGACTAGGGCACTCACATTTTGAAAGAGGGCAGGTTAGTACTGAGTCATTTTCCTTCTATGTTTGTTTGATGTTTTTAATTTTATTATTTTCTAATACCATATTTCTTTCCAATTATGGAATACCAGCATGGATGTTACATTCTGGTAACCTGTGGAAAGAATGTGTTGCTTACTAAGTATATACTTATTTTTCAGTACATTTTAAAGCATTTTACCTGAATTGAGATTGCAGTTTAAGAATAGTTTGAGTATCAATAAATTTAAAATCCACAAACTATCAGTAAATGTTCTTAGAATCTGGAACTGAATCCAATTGTATATAAAATTCTATGGCTTATTTTTCACTTATTTATGAAGTTAGTATAGAAACATCAGGGCTATTTCCTGTGACTGCTCCTTTTTTTTTTTTTTTTTTTTTTTCATCTGCCCAGACAGAGTTGAAAGATTTTAAATATGCTAGCTACTATATGTTTATTAATCCATTTATCTGTAGAATTGCAAACAAGTAAACCTGCTTGTAAACATAATTGTCTGCTCAAGATAAATCCTAGGAGAGATTTTCTGGTCAGCCTTTGCTTATTACCATATTAATGATTATTTTTACACATGTTCACCCATACTCTGAACTCAGATCACTTGATCAATTCATCCTGTACAATAAAACAGAATCCTCTGTATGTTTTCATACTGTTTCTTATGCTCTCTCATGTCTGAGATGCCATAACTTTCCTAGGCAACCTGTTCCACAGTTTTCCTAGCCTTACACTTAACAACTCTCCCTTCACTAGATTTATTATGTGTTCTTGAGCTTAGAAACTTAGAAACCAGCCACATCATTTTGTTCCAGAGTCATACTCTAGTCACTGACATGTTTTTCTTCCATGTATTTGTATAAATTCTTCTACAGACAAGTGATAAGGGTCCATAGTCTCCTGTGTCAACTTAATTGCACTTGATCTGCTGCCTGAGTAAAACTAAATTTTCACTTACTACTTATATCTCATGCCACATCTTTCTTTGGAAGACACAGTGAATGTTTTCTTCCATGTCACCTTCTCTTTCCTTCTCCCTTGCTTTATAGACCTCTACCCTCTGTGCACTTGCATTGCTGCATTGTTCTTTGAAAAGAAGAATATCTCTTTAATCTTCCTACTTAGACTTTTCTATATGCTGTTCTGACTCTTCAATAATGCTTTTTCTTTTTTTAAGATGCCATTTTTTCAGAATCCTGCTGTCTTAGTCCAAACTCTGCTGCAACAACATAGGAAGAGCTTTATGATGTTGATTATCTGGATGTTATTCAAAAAACAAATTAATCCTTGGCTTTTTTTTGGGCAAATGTTTATGAACAATTAGGATGGTTAATCAAAGGTGTGAAGATACATAGTAAGTGACACAATCTGGAAAAAGAAGTCTAAAAAGAAATAATCACATGGCATTTCATACTGCATGTTATTACAGAGTCAGCGATGCAGCTGTTGGTGATAAAGAAATCAGAGCCACCACGTTGAGCAGCAGAGTGCTAAGTGTCTTCCCAAGCAGTTCCTTTGTTTTCAGGGAGCAGTTTTTGTGCTGTAGACAATGAAAATGTTCAGCTTAGGTATTTTGTGTGTTCATGTTTTTCATCTGGGAAAGGGTTGAGCAGTGGGTTTGCAAAATGTTCTGGCCATACTGAGGTATTTAAGGTAATAAATATTAAAGCTGGTGGCAGAGACTGCAGAAGAACCTCATAGACAGTGAACGGGTAATAAAATGGCAGATTAAATTCTTTGTAGCTAAATGAAAAGCAGTGAAAGAAAGGTTGTGAGAGGGAATAAACCCTTAAATTTGCATGCAAAATGACGGGCTCTGAAATATGAAAGTAGTAGAATATCACTTCAGTAGAAGCAAAACAAAAGGAAAGCAGAAAAAATAACATGTTTAGAAATTGCAACAAAAAGAAAAAGAAAAAACCCATCCACTTCAAGGCAGAAAACACAGCCATGCCTCCAAAGATGCTCACTAGTGCAGATGCATAACAGATGTCCTGTTTTGTTGATTCACTTGTCTTAAAAAGTGGAAGAAGAATGTCAATTGATATAAAATATTTTCCATACAAAGAACAGTGACGCAAACAAGTATGTTTAGTTTGGAAAAGAGATGATGAGAGGAAAGGTGAGTGACATAAGAAATATAAAGTTGCATAGAGAAAATGAAAATTTCCATTTCTCTGTGAAATACAAGAGCTCAAGAGCATTCAATGTTATGTGCAGGTGGCAGATTCAAAACAAAAGGAGGTGGATTTTTGCTTAATGTGCAATTAATACATTTTACTTTCTGGTACAAGATGTTGCAGATGGTAAAAGACATATTGGTGCAAAATACCATTGCACATTGTCATGGAAGACAACTTTGCACTGAGGCTGTTAAGTGCAAAGACATAATCTCTGGCTCAGGCAATCTCTGAACCACAAATTGCAAAAGGCTGAGAGACTTTATATTCAAGAAGCATCTCAATATATTTGCCCTGTTTTTCAACTCTTTCATAGAAATCTGTTACTGGTAGCTCTTGGCAACACTATACTGGACTAGATGGATCTGCAATTTAAAATACTACTAGTAGTCTGACATTCCTTTTACACAGAAGTACATCAATAAAAAAGTTGGAATGGAGTTTTTAGTGAAAGTATCCAAGAAGAGAAGGTGAAAGGAAGGAATGTAAAGGGCAAGCTGTCTTGAGAGACAAGATTATGTCAGCAATAGCCCTGAAAAAATGTGGAATAGACAGGCAAAGAACAAAGTTAAGCAAACTTGAGATACTAAAACCAGGATCTTGCTTGATTGATAAAGAGCATGAATATAAGGAAAAGCTAGGAAGACAGAAAATTTCAACCAAGTGTAAGAAAACAGAGTAAAATGGATTTGTAAAACAGTTTAAATAAAATCCTTTTGGCTTTCATTAATTGCATTTCCAGTAGTGTGTTTAATGCAGTTCCAAATGTCTTTATACTGAGGGAAAAAAAGAAATGTAATGACATCAACCAAAAGTACATTCTTACTAATGCTGAGGGAGTAGGCAATTTAATGTATTATTATAAGAATTCATTGATAACAATGGGTGATTATGACCACTGTTGTCTAATGAATGTTAATTACTATCACAAAGAATGAAACTAATGATAGGTCCCTTTCTCAATTAGAGTTAGCTGTGAAGGAACATGACTATTAGCAATGCAGGCTATTTCCTCTAAGTCAAAGGTCATGTAGACTGACAGGAAAATTATATTTGGCTTGGAACTACAAAGAATAAAATTGAAAAGCAATGAGTGCTCCCGAAAAGTTATTTGCAAGATGTTCCTCCCAGCTAGATCTTATTTTGGGCTACATATACTTAAATGAAGGGGTATAACTTGCCATGGTAACTGTTTCAGGAAATCATGGATATAACAAGGTATGAATGCTGTAGTCCTAAGGCTGTGATAGGAATAATAACTTTGATGTTTTCTTTTTCTGATCACATTGTGGAGAATAGTCCGACACAGAGAGGAGAATGGATCAGATGACATAATTCGTTCTAAAAGCCATCTCTTCCTTCATTGCTTTCTGGTCCTCATGCTTTTTCCTGCCTGGTGCAAATTGGTTGGCAACAAATAAAAATTATAGCGTCTGTTTCTACTATCCATCTGGGGTTTTTTTAATGTCACCCACACACATGCCCATGTATCTACCCACCCACTTATATTATCTTGCACAGAACACATTCATTCTCTCACTCACAAAATTTATTCATCCCAACATGCTCTAGTGCAGTTGCCATTTAGCTTTTGTTTACTGGTAGCCGTAGCAATATTTAAACAGATGTCTATTTACATCCGAGGAGCACATCAATTCTTGCCTGTATGCGTGCACAGCCTTAGTTATAGCTTCTAATGTCAGTATCTTCCTTTGTTTGCATAGTCATCAACAGTATTTCTGTTCAGAGTTGAATAATACGACATTTCCTATTTGAATAATAGGATGTCTTAGAATAAGGAGTCTTAGAATGTAAAATACTTGGAAATGTTTAAAAATAAAATGCCTTATCTAAACAGAAATTTAAGTTACCAGGTCTCTGTCCTGATTCTTGAAGAACTACCTTTGTTTTCGTTATGAGAGACTAGCTGAACTTCAGTTTTCATGAGCTTTCTCTAGGTTTTTGGACCAGAGGTTTGTTTCTATCCAAAACAAGGGGATTTTTTTTGTAATAAAACCTGAGCTGCAGTAATCATGATAAAGAAAAAATGTATATATTTGAGGATCCACACAGTTTCTGAACAAATTTTCCAAATATGAATATCAACCTATAACATCTTTCCTTATTCTCAGAAAAAGATATTCCGGCACTGAAAGGAATCTGTCTTTCCAAATGCAAACTTCTCAAAGACAGAAGATAAGATATATGGTCTAATCAGTTTGCTATTCTTTTTGCCTCTATCTTCTGGGGTTTGTAACTCTTGAATGAGAGCAGCAAACCTTGGGCAGTTAAGCAAAATTCTTGTTGAGCACCATAATGTGGGTTATGGAGCTGGATGGTACCTCAACCAAATTGTCATCCATGAATCAGGCAAGACAGAGGAACAACATGTATTTCTTTGCCAGCAATGGTTAGATAGTGGAGTTGGTAATGCACACATGGAAAGAGCACTGAAACTTCCTGGAAAAGTCAGGAATGGAATGTTGATAGGAGAGATTTATGGTAAGGTCCAAAATCCTCAAAACTCCTTTCAGATTTTATTTGTTTTAATTATAATCCATAATATATTTTTGGTTATTTTTAAGGCTAAACCCAAACTACAGAAACAGTATAGCTTGATTGTAAACTGCCTCTCTCACACCAATTGTCTCTCCAAACACTTTCTTGAGATGGTAAATACAATTACAGTACTCAGGGAAGAAATACTAGAACATAAGGGAGATATTAAGTGACAGAGGCAATGAAGGTACTATGATTTTAGTTGAGGGTAGAAAAAAAGCTGGACCAGAAAGAAGTAGGTTGTTCCATATGGCATTCAATGTAGAGCAGAAGGCTCCCGCAACAGTGATGAAATCACAAGAAGAGATACAAAGGCTCTTTTAGCAGAATGCTATTTTCCCTTATGTTCATATATTTGCAAAAAGCATTTGCTTTTATTTGCAGTTTTCTTTTTTACTTATATCAATGGCACAAGTTCTTGCAAACAGTTAGTTGACCTGAACTCAATATTCTATTCAAGTTGTTTAATTAACAAACAACCAAAATTCAGAAACAACTTCGATGCTGAAAACATGCTTTGCCAGGATACTGGATTTTTTAGCTCTTTCATGTGTCTTTTTTGAAGAGGTGTAAAATGCTGGTTTGGGTCCATTTATAAAAACTGAATCAGAACTGATAGACCAAGCTATGTAAAGTTTAACTAATCTGAAGGTATGAATTTGCATTCTGTATCAGCCATTTTGTAAACCGATCTCTATTAACTTCCATGCTCCTGCATATTTCCTTTTATGATCAGAGAATTTTATATTATACATAGTTACAGACAAAACTAATAGATTATGTCCTCATATTTAGCCATCTATAGTTAGTCCACTAACCGTGAATACTTCATATCATCTAACAAAACAGAAATAATGTTACAGATACAACAGAAGAACAGAAAACCATGGAAATATAAGCATAGTATGAGCGGCTGGAATAGTCACAATTTCAGAACAAGAAATAGCTGTACTTCACCACTGTAAGTGCTCTAGTTCTCTAGTAAGTGGATTTCATATGTGTCCTACAGAGTCCACAGAACAAGGCAGGTGTCTCCTGAGGGTAATTCAGAGCAGAAGCCCAAGGCTGGTCAAAATCTGTCACAAAGTCTTCACTGATAATAAGAAAAATGAGAGAAGTCTTGCATTCTTGTTTATGCACCTTGATTAATGTCTGAATATAACTGTGTAAAAACAATTTCCTTGCTTGGTTTCCCCCCCACACACATAGTCCCCAAAAATCTGAGTACAGACTTGCTAATATATTCATGTCTATGGCTATTGATACTCAGTGCTGTATCTATTGAAAATAATTTTTGTTCTGTGTGTATAATAAATCCAGAAATAATGTGAAAAATAAGCAGAGAGCCTATGAGGAATGGATAAATAAAAGACAAATCAGCAAAGAGCAATATATCTTAGGGGTCAGAAATTATATGGATACCATGGAACTTACTAAATTTCAAGCTAGATCAGATTTTGTAAAAGAAGTAAAACAAATAGTAATGGTTCTTCAACCATTTACTCATGAAAAGAACCTTCAAAGATGCGTAACTATTCAGATACAATAGAGTTCAGACTGAAGATCATATTGGTATAATCCCTAAACAAAGAGAACACCTTGTGTCTCTTTTCATTAAGGAACCATAATGTTGGCCAGGGAAGCAAAACCATGGTTACTAGTGGGAATGATCTTATTGGAAATCAGAAAATCTGAAACACAAATAGAACTTTCAGTTCCATTTACTCGAACAGTGACATAGTTGTTAGTCCAGTGGTAGATCTAAGAGCAAGGATTTAAAACAATTTTATGAAGACTTAACATCAGCAAACATAATGCCTCCATCTAAAAAATAAAAAGCATAATGCAGGTGAATATAGACTTAGTAATTGTTCACATGAAAATCTTTACCACACACTTTTAAAGAAATGAATAGTTGAGATGATAAAAGCAAATATGAAATGAGAAGGAATGCACCATGACTTTACTAAAGATAGACCATAAACCAAGATGATATTTTGCAGTAAGACAAATGTAATGACATTTAGTCTGTCTAAATTCCTGTATTGAATCTTATTTTCTGTATGGGAAATTATGAGGTAATCACAAGAAAGTGAAAAGTAGTAGTAAAAGGAAGAATTGTAAAGAGCTGGAGAAGAGACAATGAATATGTTAATGAAATATTTTGGTGCTATAAAGCTGGGAGTGCTATCAGAAGAATAAGAGGTTGTGTGATAAACTTTGAGAACTGAAGGAAAGGAATTGAATAGAATTCTGTGGCCAACAGGTTGTATACAATTAGGTGTAAACTCAACTAGCTATTTGAGCTCTCAATTCTGATACATGGTCTTAATTTCAGTTGTTCTGGTTTTGTTTTTGTTTTTTAAGAATTAGGAAGTAAGTAATAGCTAAGGGTCCAAAAACTGTATTTGATCTGTATTGCCATGTTTTGCAATGATTTCTGCTACACAAATTCATCAGCAGGAGGACTATGAGAAATACCTGGGTCGGTTATAAAATCACAGGATAATTTTGAGGCAGTAATGTGACATGGCTATGAGGTTACTGTGACCCCACAATGTATGTAGGCATTTTCAGTCAAAACCAAAGTGGACTACTGGCTTTACAAAGAAACTGTAATGTTTCACCAGCAACACTGTGTGTAACTGTGGCCACCTCTGTCCAGAAGGACTGGATCAAGCTGGAATAGTGGTAAAGAAGTTACAATGAGTGAGAAAATGGCAACTCTTTGTTGTGAAAAGACATTGAAAAAAAAGTGGCAGACTCAGAGTAGCTAATGTAATGCTCAAAATGGACACAGTAGTGATCTTTCAAATTAATGGCAGCTTACACATCAAGGAGGGAAGACAGTTATTTAAGCTAACAAAGTTGTCATAAAAATTAGTGGATTTCAGCAGTCCATAAATGCCTTTCTGAAAAAAATTCTGAGAAAGAAACAAAAAAAGATTAGATTTTTAGCATTGTGCTCTGTGTTGGGTTTACCCTGGCTGGATGACAGATGCCCATCAAGGTTGCTCATCATTGTCCTCAAAAAAGCTCCTGAGTCAAGATAAGGACACGGAGAGATAACTCAGTAGTTACTATCACGGACCAAACAGACTTGACTAAGGGAAATTGGCTTAATTTATTACCAATGGAACTAGAGAAGCACAATGAGAACTAACCCCAAATCTAAAAACACCTTTCTTCCTTTTTCTTGGGCTAAACTTTACTCCAGATTTTCTCTACCTCCTCCCATCCAGTTGTGCAGCCGCACAGGAAATGAAGGTTGCAGACAATTTATCACATTGTCTCTGTTGCTTCTTCTTCTTCCACTCCAGCATGAGGTGACAAGAGATAGTCCTCCCTAAACTTCTCCAGAGTGAGGCCTTCCGACAGGCTGCAGTTCTTCATGAATGGCTCCAGCATGGGTTCCTTCCACAGAGTGTAGTCCTTCAGGACTAAATCTGCTCCAGCACAGGTTACCTCCACAGGGCTGTAAGCTCCTGCTGGGAGTCTGCTCCAGTGGTCACATCCACACATCTGCTTCCATGAGGTCACATCCTCCTTTGGACATCCACCTGCTCCATCATGGGAATCCCTCACGGACTGCAGGTGGATCTCTGCTCCCCTGTGGACCTCCATGAGCCACAGGGACACAGCTGCCTCATTATGGTCTTCACCATGGGCTGCAGGGGAATCTCTGCTCACCCTCCTGCCCTGACCTAAGGATGGCAGAATTGTTTCTGTTACATTTTCTCACTCTTCTCCAGTTGCAACAGTGCAAGTCTTTCCACCCCTTTCTTAAATACAGTATCCCAGAGGTGCTCTCTCTCTGCCTCTGATGGCTCAGCCTTGGCCAGGAGTGGGTCTGTCTTGGAGCAAGCAGGCATTGGCTCTGCTGAACAGGGGGGCTTCTAATGGCTTCTCACAGAGGCCATCCCTGAGGCCCCCCTGCTACCAAAACTTGGCCATGCAAACCCAAAACACTGTTGTAGAGTTAACTAAGGAGAAGGAAGCTGCTTTTAAATTGAATCTTAACAAATTTATCAGAAATTATAAAATTTGGTTTATGTGTAATAGCAGCGTATGGTACTGAACTATCCAACAGACATAGTCCTTCCATTCCTGGGCAGCTCTATATTGATAATTTAAGGCAAAGTATTTCAGTACTAGATTATGTCACATGGGATGTGATAAATTTTCATTTGACTTCCATTTCTTCATAGATATCATTGGTTTCATTTACATTTAATGTTCATAAACATAAAAATAGATTTAGGATTGTTCATGAAGTTGTAACACTGAAGTTATTTTAGATGATTTTACAGATGGTGAGTACTAAATTTTTATGTCAACAAGTGCTGGATTTATGGCACAGATCTTCACCTGATCTAAAGCAATTAAGATTTATTTGCATTAGTTATACTAGGAGACAAAGACTTTCTTGTTGTGGCTAGGAGGCTGAGATGACAGAACATTCTCAAGCTGAGGTAGGAAGCTGGAGTTTATGGATATAAACTCCATAAGTCTCTGATTCCATTACTGAAGTAAAACAACCTGTTTTACAAAAGAGCTATTTGAAATTATCAGATCCATACTTTGTCTCACTTTGCATAAACAGAGCTAAGTCATGTTACTAAAAAATTGTGCTCAATTCTACAGCATCACAGGCGACCAAAAATTCTGATCTTCACTATTTTTAAAAATTGAAACCATGACTTTGATAAACCTGATTTTTCCACATAGTCTATTAATGTGAATTAAAGTGCTAAAACAAGCAAAATCAGTGAGATTTTTTTGATGGGTAGGAGTTTCTGATCCTCAAAATTGAATTGTTGATTTGCGCTTTAACGAAATATCTGTTCCATATAAAGGTGCAGAAGTTATTTAGGAGCCTACCTGGCATCTGTCTGCAGTCCTGAGCCTTCAGGGACCTGTCAATTCATCTACAATGCTTAAGTGAATAAATGTCTCCAAAAGACCTAGTAAAAATTCTCCTGGAATCTTTCCTGAGTCCCTTAAGTAGACAAATCTATGTGATCCTATATAGGACTATTTTTACTCTCTCAGCAGACATTACTTTTTCATAGAAGAAATGAATAAAGTTTTGTACTTTGCTGTCATGATAATTGTGGTGAGGTGTGATAAAAATACCACATTTCAAGTTCTGAACCAGTTTATCTCATCACCATCTTCTTATAGTACGTATTGAGCAAATTTTAACATGTTCATTTAAGTAAACCTCCAAAAGCTAAAATGCAAATATACTCTTCCCTGATCAAAGGCAAACCTGATAGCCAGTAGTATCTTGTAAAAAATATGCAGCTTTTGTATGGTGACTAGTGAGAAAAAATATTTAAAATCATCAGGAGATATTTACAAAGGGCAGGGGGACAAATCAACAGATTTTCATGGCTCTTCACAAGTCTCTGATGTGGAACTGGCAGTCTCATCTGCACACTGCTCTTGGACTGGCCCATCTCTAAAGTATCAGCTACCACTATGGAAGGACCAGTGTACAGATTTGCATCTCACTAAATCAATGATCATGAGTGAATCTGCTATGTGTCAATATTTGAGCTCGGCAAAAAGGTGGGAATGGGTTGCTAGTCACTCACTACTCAGCCTGTTACAAATTGATGTATTATTTTGGATGTTCAGCAAACCCATTAATTTTTTTCTGCTGTATTTATTTCAACAGGGACGTGGGATGTCCGCATCACAAATAGTGATATTTCTTTTAGTTCCTTGAACCCTAAAATGTCTCTAACTTCACATGGTGAAAAAGGAACATGTACTTCAGTCATATTCCCCAAAGGGTCCCTTAAAAAAGAGCAGATTTATGAGACTTCTATTGAACTAAGTAAGAAATTTAATACTATATTCAAAGTTTGCCTAGAAATTGAAGAAGCTGGAGAAGAGAATTGGCATTGCCATGAGGTAAAAACTAAAACCTAAAGCAACTATTTATTGTTTCTCTATTATATATTTTTTTTCTTTCCATATTCTATTGTTATTTCTTCCAGTTTTCAGCCCTGTCTGAGATTGTTAAATTTTTAATTTACAGAAGTTGCAACACTTGTAGAGTGCTTACTTCAGAAACTGCTCAAAACACCATGATAGCTATGGATAACAAAAACCTTGTAAACTTGGATGGATTTCTGGAGAGACATATATATAGATGTGCCATCATCTGTAGCATAACCAGTGATGTCTTTTCAGAACTGTACTCACTGGCATACATTGCAGTATTTACATAACTCCAAATTGGCTGTTACATGTTGTAGATTCAGTGATCCATGGCAAATAATTAAGGCAGACACTAGAAATGCATTTTGATGAAACTATCTGCCTTTTAAGTTGGCATGTGAAAAAAAGAAATGAATAGCAAAAGTGACAATCCTTCTGATATCCAGCAAAAATTTGACATCACACTGAAATTGCTGTGGCATTTCACTATACGAAAATATATCTTCATCTTCTTACGCTGGCAAAATAAAAACAATTCTAAAAGAAAGAGTCATCTTCTTTAAAAATGGAGACATGCTTTTGTCCATTAATGATTCTATTTTGTTCTTATTAAAAACTGGAAAAAAAAAAATTTTCCTTCCCTGTACATGGTATTACTGAGCTGAACTCCCTGACATTTAAATGGTAGGCAGGTTGTTAATTTCATCTTCATAGCCAGATGAAATAGTCATCCAACAAATCTATCAAAATTAAGACTGCTTCTGGAGTATTGTAGGAGACAGTAAATCAAAGCAAAAATTTCAGAACAGAAACTTGGCAGTTGAAAACAGTGACATCTATTAGTCTGATTTACTTCATTAGCTCAGAACAATTGCTCAAAGCTCAGTTTAAGAGAAATCAGCATCGTTTATATAATTAAGGAAAAGATGCACATTTACCTTAGGTAGGAAGAGGTAGAGAAAGAAATTAAAAATTTCCCTGCTTTGGGGTACATGTAAATTACGTGGGGTTTAGGAAGACATTTCCTCTTATTCCATGGTTTTTATAGCAGGACTGGCTGAATCCTTATATGAAATAACTAGGTTGGTATAGGAGGTTGTGGATAATATCTGTTATTAAAGACAGCTTAGCAGTGTATTTACACTGCTGGTTACAATCAGCGTGGTCATTTCTACACTATTTTGTTTTGATTTTACAAGATTGCACCTCCAGTGAGTCTGAGATTTCCTCCTTCTATCAAAAGCAAATGAAGGTATAGTTGGTTGAATTCCATATTTAGATTCAGACTTCATTCTTATAGCCATTACTACAAAATAATAATCCTGATTTTTTGAGGAAATTGAAATCATTATAATGCCTAGAACAAAAATAATTAAGGTATGCCTTGTTTCTGCAGCATGTTTATATTTTTGTAGCATATTTCATGCAGCTAACATCTTCATTCTTGTTTCTTTCTTTCTTTACTTCTTGAATAAATAAAACACAGTAAATGAAATCTGATTTTCAATAAAATGTTCAGGAATCTAGATATTATTATGAAAGGAAAATTGTGCTAGCATTATACTTCACAGTGCATTTAAAAAACACTTTCCAGTGTGTCTGTCTTAATGAAAAATAGCAAGAGTCCCTTGTAGACAAAATAATGCTACCATCTCCCAGTGACAGTTCCTAACAAAGCTGATTTTGCTTACTGGCTTAAAGGTTTGGACATTTTAGTCCAACTAGTCCATTTATTGAGTTAGGTCATGAAGAATTGAATGAGTGAATTATATGTTCACTTTTCAAAGCAGGGTTTCTTCCTACAAGGTATTTTCAAAGAAGTTGTCTGGTCTAGGTTTAAATAGTTTAGAAAATGGGAATTTATTTCAGTGTAGCTGGTAGTATAAGATATCTCATTATTAAAACATAATATATTCTTATTATATATTCTTTTCTTATAGAAAGAATAAGCTACTTAACTCAGGATCCTACCATTTTCTTAGTTTATACACAGGATTTCATAGACATGAAATTACTTAGTATCAAAATCTATATATTCAGTGATGCATTTCCTATATGCAAGGATATATATACACATGTCAGAAAGCATTCTTAATTTCTGTATTTCAGTTTTTTCCTTCTTTTCCTTTCTCCTGTTACTTGGAATAAGAAAACATTCTGCACTGAAAAATATTGTGGCATATTGACATTTCTCAAAAGCTGAAATGTGGCCATATCAACACTTCTTTTTCTTCCATATGCTGGATGAATAGGTTACATAAAGGAAACTTTTGAAAATTTAAAAATTTTTTTCCTTCACTGCAGTCTCTGCAGCAATAATGTTGACAACATTTTAATTACCTTTAATTGGGAAAGATATTTATTCCTTCTCATTTAAAAGGCTGTTTTCAAAAACATTTTAGAAAAATTTATTTCCTCTTATTTTTAAATTTTGAGATAATGTGTCATAGCTGTTTAACAGTTTGTCTTTAGCTGTAGTTTGCATTACACCACAACAGAAGCTGAAGTTATATCTTTTTCTCTCTTTGCTAAGGTAAAGCTTCAACACAGAGAAACTAAAAATGTTCTAAAATTCCCATTTTGTCATAACTTTACTGATGAAGAAGGAGGAAGAGCAACTGAACTGCCAGTTCTCACAGCTGGGTCTTCTTTTCCAGCAGGTTTGTCATGAATTGGAAACACTAGGAGTGATTTGGTCAGTGACGATGTCCAATTTTCAGAGCAGTCCAGAGGATTTTGCAGATATTTTCTGTCCATTTCTGCCTGGTGATGCATGGCTAGGTCCAGTCCACTCCAGTGTTTAAAATCAGTATCTTAGATCCTAAAACTGAGTGTTGTGTACTCAAGTCTGAGTGGTATCAGTTTGTGACACATAAAATAGCAAGCATATGCACTGAAACTATTAAAAGGGTTTTGAACAATACTCAGAGTTTAGCTTTTGCTCAATAATATGATCTGGTTCTCTCACAGACTGAGCAAGGTAAATACAGAGGAAATAACTCTAGTACTGTAATTTCAGACAAGAAGGAGATCCATGCCCCACCCCTCCACCCCAAACAGATCTCTGTTGTTTGTGTTCTTAGAATTGCAGACATTCTCTTTCTGTGACCCAGCAGTTGTATGTCATCAAACTCCCTCAGAGTTGTGCCTTGGTTCCCTCAAGACTGGATATTTTTAGCTTGTTCTGTCTTTCTTACGAGGTTCTAGAACCAAAGTTAGAGAAGAATGGAAGAGCTCCTATCCTAAATGAATATTCTACCATGATAGTATCCTAAACTACTCCAGAATTTAAGGGTTTAGATCAAGCACAGAGGTAATCTGTATATTCTTGCCTCTTTTGCTGTGCTTTCAAAGTTAGTATCAAACAAAGCACTCAGGCAGAAGCTTCTTGAATATGAATTTGAGAAAGTATTTATGGGAAATTCACTGGTAAAGTTCTTTGCTTTTAAATACTTAGATTTATTTCTTTCTGGAAGAACACAGATATTTCAATCTTTAAAAATGCTGCTCCTTTCTCTGAGGAGCAGTTAACATGAGGACACATACTTTTTCTTTACCTCTCCCCACTTTTTCTCCTTTTCAATTGAATGTTTTGGGAATATGATCTCTTTCTTATTTTAGGGGCTATATCATCAGTGTGTAATGCATTTCCCTGGGAGTAAAAACAGATATTTTACATAAGCTGTCTTTCAAGTAGTGCTCAGCTGAAGGGTTGTGTGTTCACATCATGTGTTCTTTCACATGTCATCTCCTCTCCTAAGGCTAGTAACTCCAACTGTACAGTGTAGAGTGAACAAACACTGACTGGACCAGGATCCAGAGAAAATACAAAAGTTGCTTTCTTCCTGATAGAGTCCAGCTTCATCTGAACTCCATGAGGCTCTGAGTAGAGATGTACCTGTTGAGAGATTTAGTATCATCCATAGCCTAGGAAATTTTTCATTGGAGTATCATGTATTTAAATGCGTACAAGAGGTGATAGAGTATTATTTATATGCTTTTATACCAACTTTTTATGTGTTTATTTTTAAATTTTTTTTTCTTATTCCAGTGTTTCAGTCCCACTCAAATTATTTAGCTTATTATTCATTATAATAGTTGCTCCTAAATTCTAATTACAATGCATCTAAGTGCTTTTCCAAGCATTACAATATATTTTGGTCTTCTGATCACTCCAAACAGAATGAAAAATCAAAACATAAAATAAGTAATTTATTAAATAACATATGTTTTAACTGGTTTAGGTTTGGTAAACCTTTGATCTCCTTTACCCCACAGTGAAAATCTGTTGTCTGTATCACGACAGGAGCTACCCTGGGTCAGAAACAGATGCAGATGTGTATGTCATGCTGCAAGGCCCCTTGGGAGATACTGGCAGAAGAAATTAATAAGAAAAGGAAATGAAAAATTCACTAAAGGAAAGGTAAATTCTGCAAGATATCTTTCACTTTTAGAACCAAGTCCAATTCATATGGATTTAGTGGGAATAGTGAAGTCTACAAAGCCCAGTTTACAATGCTCTGTATTAAGTGTGTGTCTATCAATATCTCAACCTTATGTGGGAAATACCAATCCTTATTCAGCTGATGCTAGCAATACTGACAGCTAAGAAAGGGACTATATCAAGTGCTTTTATATTCAGTTTTATATTCAAATTTGAATACCTTTTTTCTGCCCATGCCATTCTTCAGACTTTCCCTGATTTCTGCTGTCTACCTCTCAATCTGGCTCTTGGTTTCTCTCCAGACTGTCAGACACCACCCTCCATATATTTCTTAGGCGTACCAGGAGTGTCTTTCACACACTGTGTGGGAGGAAGTGAATCTTGTAGCTCATACACATAGACCAGTCAAAGTCCAACACTGCTGCCAGAGAAGCATTGCCTTGATGATAAGAAGAAATTGGAGGGGATTTAGGTACTGAATGTGCTGCAGAAACATGGGTAGACTTGCAGCACAATTCATGTCTTTGACATAAAACCTTGTGCTTGTTGGAAGCTCTGGACAGGGAGTGAAATTTTCAGATGAAAAGATCACAAGATATTTCAAACATGGAATAAAAAAATTGCTTGTATTAACTCTGGTTCTATTTTGAAATAAAATTTGTGGATTGAAACAATTTTATAAAGATTCTGAAACAAACATCTATTACAGAAAATTTGGGCTGGAATAGTTAAAGTTTAGAAAAAATGCACCAGTGTCTTGCAACCAGGAAGTTATTTTCTTCTGTTGGTGTTGGCTGCCAAAAAAATGAGAATTTCTCTGAGGATGCAAGCTTCCAAATCAGCCTAGACTGATAGCCAAAGCAGAGACATGGTATGTGTGATTAGGAGGAGCTCAGCTCCTTACTACCTCTAGCCTCATCAGTTCAGCAGGAATTGAAAGTGGGTATTATATTGCTGGATTTCTCCCACTTGATATACTTATTCATAAGAAAAGTTGGAAAGTTTAAATTTTTATTTTTAAGGCATTAAATACTGTGGATAAAGCTACTCAGTTTTGATAAAGTCGCATTTGTCTTCCCTAATGCTGAAGTTCAGATTATGTTTACTGATAAGCTGATTTAACTAAATTTTAGAGCTACAGTCCTTTTGTCCTCATGAAGTAAAGTTAGTTTAATATAAGTTTTACTGGATTTCTTCTTAAATCATAGTCCCACAAGCGAGCAATCTGATTTCTAGACTGGTAGTTTTTAATGAAGAGGGACAAGGGATGTACATCTAGAAATGTTGACTAAGAAAGCAGAAGTGAACCACAAAGATTTATAATCTGAAGGGTACTTTTATAGTATTTGCATCTACTTCAGTTTAGCTCAGAATTTTTCTCTCTTACAGAGTAAGATGCAGTTCTGGCATGTAGCCATCTCTTCATTATTTATTTGACATTTTATAGGAGCAGCGTGTGAGTATAACACTGTATCCTCATATTTCTAAATGTAGATATCAGCACAGGAGTATTTTAGGGCTCTAAAAAGAAATTGCTTGTAGATAAGTAATAGAGAAACACATAAAATTCTTGATTCACTCTTTGTTCAGTGAAAATAAAGGTATTTGGTTAATTGAAAAGTATAAAATTATTCTGCAAGAATGACTCCTGCCTATACAGCAATATTTTTTCATTATATGTTTTGGAAATTTCCCAATGTTTTCTTCCCTTTAAAAATAATCTCCAAAAAGACTCTCAAGTGTAGAATGTCTTTCTATACCAGCCCAATTCCGTATTGTGCCAAGCACCCCTGCAGTCAGAGAGTCTGCGCTTGGTGGTTCAGGGGATTTGGAGTATAACAGGCAGAATTTGCATTCAGAATCTTAACAGTTGTTCTGACATTTTAAAATGTGCTTTTCCTTGCAATAATTTTTCCCCTGACTATACAGTAACAGCTAGTGAACTGGAACAGTGTTTCTGTTGGAAATCACATCAAAATATGGTGTTAGTCTCACAGAATGTCAGGGCTGTTACAAGCAACAGTTTAGCTATGCAGAAATACATAGAAATGTTTAAATATTCAGTAAAGTTTGCAGTGAATTGGAGATATTCTTCTCTCATTTAACAGATTTTTTATTTTCATGAGCTAAATTACATGACAATAAAGGAGTGAATTAGCATCTTATATCTGAAAAGTTGCTTTGTGACTTTCCAAAGTCCTTACACCTGTGAGACCTTCAGCGAACTTGTAGGTAAGGTAATGTGCATGATATTATTAATTCACCAGTAAAGCCCTGTAGCTCACCCTTGAGAGGACAGCGCTGTCCCTGTGAGAGTTGAGCTCCTGGTGATCTACTCATACAAATGAGTGTGAGGACTTGTCCTGCAAGAGCCATAGTCTTTCAAATTGCTATGACATTGATGCCTTGTTTGATGTTCTCCTAAAAACTGTGAAGACAGACAGTGCAATCTCAGCACACTTTTTTATGCAGTTCAGCTTCCATGAAATCCTGATAGTATTAATTCATGCTTCATGAGTCAGTTTAAGCCTGATAGATGTTACCTGCTTATGGGCATTTTCTTGAGCCAAGTATATTCAGTGCAGACATTCTGTGAAAACCAGGGTCCAGTTGTGTAAAATCCTTACAGTATCTCCATGTTGCTTCTGACACACGTTTTTCAGCAAATGTAATGATGCTTCTTTATATGGCCTTTGATAGACTTGTTGTATGCTCTGTCATATGGCTGTGAGTTATCCAAAAATTTCCTCTTTGAGAATGTGACTTATTTTCAGATCAGTTCCATCAAAAGCAGTAAGGTACACTGAATCTGTTATGACTGATATTCAAGTATTTTAATCTAGGTTTTATGAAATTAGCCAGTATTTTAAGTACTTCACATTATAGAAGTACTAAATTCTCTGACAATTTTTGTTTCATTCTATTAGTATTTGAAAAGATATATGCTTTATCCTGCCCTATATTTAGATATCAACGGCTCAGGTTGGTGCCATGGTAACTGCGGCACATACAAAAAATTTCAGTGAGAGGTGACTGTTCGTGTTCAGTTTCAGTACTCACTTACAGACTAAGCACTGACAATTTGAAAAAAAAAAAAAAAAAACTTCAAGAAGAAGTCCATGTGTGCCAGGATACACTAAGAAGAATCAGAATGTGGGGCAGCATCCTGAGGTCATGAATAGGAAGCCAGTAATGTCCACATCCCACCACACTGACAGTGCTGCTATTTTGTGACTGAAGATAAACCTTCTCTCATAGGGAAACCATGCCTGACATCATGATTAAATAGTCGCCAAATGTCATTGATCCAAATGTATTAATCACAGCAGTAGGCTGTTGGCCAAGTTACTGTTATACAGAAATGAACACTAAATCAATCTGGTCATCATAGAATCATAGAATTGTTTAGGTTGGAAGCAAACTTTAAGATCAAGTCCAACCATTTACCCAGCCCTGCTAAGTCCACTACTGAACCCTGTCCCTGACTATACCAGGGCAGCCTGTTCCAGTGCTTGACAACAATTTCAGTGAAGAAAATTTTCTAAATATCCAATCTAAACCTCCCCAGGTGCAATAAGTAATTTCCTCTTTTGCTGTAGCTTGTTACCTGGGAGAAGAGACCAACCCCAACCTGGTTGCAACCAACCTCCCCCCAGCCTCTCTCCTTTCAGGCAGTTGTAGAAAACAATCAGGTCTCCCCTGAGTCTCCTTTTCTCCAGGCTGAACATGCTCAGTTCTGTCATCTGCTCCTCACAGGATTTCTGCTTCAGACCCTTCACCAGATTTGTTGCCATTCTCTTGTCTTGCTCCAGCATCCCAATGTCTTTCTTGTAGAGAGGGGTCCAAAGCTGGATGCGGGATTCAAGGTGTGGCTTCATCAGTGCTGAGTACAGGATGATAATCACTGTCCTGGTCCTGCTGGCCACACTATTTCTGAAACATGCCAGGGTGCCTTTGGTGGCCTTTGCCATTTGGGCACTCCTGTTCAACAGCTGTAAACTACAGCCTCCAGGTCCTTGTCCACCAGGCAGTTTTCCAGCCATTCTTGCCCAGTCCTGTAGCATTGCATGGGGTTTTTGAGACCCAAGTGACATTTGGCCTCACTTTACCTCATGCAGCTGGCCTTGGCCCGTAGTCTGTCCAGATCCCTTTGCAGAGCCTTTCTGCCCTCCAGCAGATCATCACTGCCACATGACTTGGTGGTGTCCGTAAACTGACTGAGGATGCCCATGGCTCCCTCATCCAAATCATCAGTAAAGATATTAAACAAGACTGACCCCAGTGCTGAGCCCTAGGGAACACCATTAGTGACCAGCCACCAGCTGGGTTTAACTCCATTCACCAACACTCTCTGCCCATGCAGCCAGATTTTACCCAGAGAAGAGTGCACACATCAAAGACATGAGAAGCCATTTTCTCCAGGACAGTGCTGTGGGAAATGGTATCAAATGATTTATTAAAATCCAGCTAAACAACTTTCACAGCCTTTCATTCACTAAGCAGGTCACTCTGTCATAGAAGAAGATCAGGTTGGTCAGGCAGGACCTGCCTTTCATAAAGCCATGATGGCTGAGCCTGATCTCCTGATTGTCTTGTGTGTGCTCTGTGATGGTACTTGAGGTGGTCTGGTGATGTCAGGAAGGTCATGACCTTCCCTGACACCTGGGTCAGGCCTGTAGTTTCCTGGATCCTCTTTCTGGCCCCTCTTATAGATGGATGTTACATTTGTTAATTTCCAGTCAGTTGGGATCTGTCCAGTTAGCTGAGACTGCTTGTAAAAGATGGAAAGAGGCTTGGTGAGAACTTCTGCCAGCTCCCTAAGTGCCCTTAGCTGAATCACATTCAGCCCCATATATGTGTCTGTGTGCTGTAACAGATTACTGGTCCTTTCCCCTTAGATTGTAGGGGCTTCATTCTGCTACCAGTCTCTGTTTTACATCTCAGGGGACTGGAAGATCAACTGGTCTTACTCTTAGAGACTGAGGCAAAGATGGCAGTAAGTACCTCAACCTTTCCCTCAGCCTTTCCTGGCTCTCCTGGTTGCTTGTACTCCCTCAGGGCTGCTTCTGTACCTGGGGTGAGCTTGGCCACCATTGCTTCTGTCCCTGCATCCTGTCACCTGCTGTGGCACAAGCTGCTAGCCCCGAGATTCCTTTGGGAATATCCCCTGTGTACCACACTGCAGTGTTCAGCACCTGATTGTGCCAGCACTGGAGCAGCTCACCTTGGCCACTTGACTGCTACTTTTGGTTACACCATGTTTAAATCCATTGAGCAGAAGGATTCATCAGATGGGAATTGGGAAAATACGGAATACCACCATAGTGAAGGAAAGATTGGTGATGGTAGTCAGAACCTGTGAGGAGAAACACAGAAAGAGAGAACCTTACTATAGCTTTATAAAATCCTAGGAGACAGTGGCAAATACCTGAGTCATGTGCAGTTTTCATTGGTACCTCCAGGATGGCATTTCCCAGTCTGTGGTTGCAGTCAGTGAGAGATTTGTAAGGGACAGAATCAGAACAACCCATTGCAATCACCCGGCTTGCCTATACAGCACTAGCCAATGTTTAGAGCTGTGTAAATAAGTTAGTTTTTGTTTCCTGACCTGTTCTTGCAGGGTGAGAAAGCATGTAAAATTTTGTTGCAAAAACTTAAAAACTGGGAAAAATTAATTAATGCTAAAATTAACTGCTAGAGGGGAGTACTTAATTCTGTCTCTATAGATCTTAAATCACGTAAGTGACATTTCTAAAGCCAAAATGCATCTCACTTAGTTTTACTTGCCTGTATTGTACACATTTGTTCAAACATGATGGCTTAAGGATCTGCTGCAGAAAGGGAGTGATGGTTACCTTCTCTCTTCATTTGGACATTTATCTTAAAATGAAATTAGTTAACCTCAGAGAGTACCTGCTGCTTTCTTTGCAGGAAATTGTCTTATTATATAGACTTATTTTAGATAGGCCAAGTTGGGTAAGTGAATTTTATGCCCTGCTCATTTCAGGGTTTTGATAAACAAGGTAATTTTAAAATAAAATGCAGCTAAATTTATTAGCTTGTTTTATAAAGAAATCCTGAAATAGTTATGGTTAATACAAATGTACATTTTTCAGGAAATAAAGTATTCAATCATTTTCCTCAATGCAGCAAGAACTAAATTAAATTCAGCTCAAGTTAAATAGTTTAGAAAACCTATCAAACTCCAAATGAATGGCTATCAGTGATGAAATTTAAATCTAGCTAGAAAGTTGTTTCGAAGCTGAAGGATACTGGTTTTTTCCATTTAAATATTAGAGATTCACAATATTTTCTGTCGAAACTGAATTTTGTCACACTTTTGACTGCTAATTTGGATAGCTCTCTTACACCAAATTTCTACTGCCTTTGACAGTATTTATGACAATAAGAAAATCAGTATGCTTTTGACAAGTTAAATAGATTATTCTGCTTGATTCACTGAAAGGAAGCTTTCCATTGATTTATTAACTCTCACAAATCTTATCAGAGCACTCTTCAATTTAGCACCCTACTTCTTCAAGTGTCATAACCGGAGACTGTATTTGCATAATCTCTGTAATCTTGTTTTCCTCCAGATAAATCATGGAAATACTAAAGAGCATAAGATTATTAATTGGCCTCACTGCATTGAAATGTGCTTGAAAATATTCTGGTTTTACAGCTGCATTTGGAGAAATACAAGTTAGACATTTTATTATCATTATTATTATTTTATTTATTATTATATTTGATTATAGCATCTTAATCAAAATATTATACAATGATATGCATTACTGAAGTTGAAGAAAATTACATTCATCCTATTTTCTTTGCCTGTTAAACCAATCTCAAATTTGGACTGTTATTAAATCAATCCGACAATCAGGCTGCATCAGATGGGATTGAATCTGCCCAAAATGATTTGGGCAGATTCTGTCTTTTGTTTGCTTGTGTTTTGTTGTTGTTTTGGTTTGAGTTTTAAATCTCTTTTGTTTGATATAATTTATGATTACAGCTTTGGATGTGTCTGATGATGCTGATCTATGTAGCAGTCCTTTTGCATTTTATTAAACACATTTTACCTAAAATCTGATTGAAATGTCTTTAACTAGTTAGCAGGATGATCATAGCTACTGATCATTATAAGACACTCCTATTCTTTCTTTCTTTCTCCTGTTGCTGCTTTGTGCATAGAAATCTTGTTTCAAAAAGATTTATTTCCAGTTATACTAAGCTTATTAACACAAGATCAGTGCAGGGCAAATATATTTGTGGTTTTTTACTACCTCTATTATTTCACTGATTCTTCACTAATCTTGTTGGAGATTGATAAACTATGATAAATGTGGGTTATCAGAAACCTCTAATGCTTCATTCATTGTAATCTATGTTACTTTTTTCATGCAGAAATAAAAATTTTCAATGAATTTAACATAATACAAAAGCGTGCTTGCAGAATGTGAGGCTAGAAGGAAATTTGGGGATATTGGCTTTTTCAGAGGCGTAAAACCCCCTCTTTTTAAAGAAGCATGCAGAACACTACAAGGCAGTGAGGGCATAGTCAGAGGCACTGTTCATCCTTCCACTGAGCTGAGCCAAGACAGTGCTCCTACCAGTGCTTCTCATCCCCGCTGTTTACCACCCAATATTTCTACCTCTGAAGTCTGCTTATACAGATCTGATCTTATACAGTGATATACATTTGCTCTGTCCAAATGTTTATTTAGTTTAAGAAGTTAATATTGTTAGTGATTTGGGCTTTATTACCTGGTTTATTTTGATAAAATTTGTGTAGTGCTGATTTTGTGGTTATCCTGGCACAACTAAAAAGGCAATAAAGTCAATTTAAGAGAAGACAGTGATGTGACAAGCATTTGGGACAGGGTGGATAGGTTCTGTTCAACACAACTGAAACAGCCTTTGGACCACAGTCTGAAGGGGCAAAAGTAATTTTTCTCTTTTTTCTCCTTTCCCAGAAACACTCACACACTATTTCTGATTGGGCTCAGTGTTACAAGGGGCCTTTATTTTGCCTACCTGTGTTAAAACTCCTTTGCTTTCAGTGGAGTTTCTTCAGATTAACAAGTGAGATCAAAATAATCAGGCAGAAAATCAATAGGTTTGCTAAGCCTAACAGAAAAGGTCCTTTATCTAGACACTCTGATTCCTTTTCCAATAAAAAAGCCTATTAAAATGATACTAACATTAGCAGGATGGGAAATCACTTGTGCATACAGGTTGATGAAATGAAGCATATGGTGTGTCTTGACTTGCCATTTTCAGTCCTTCTGGGAATATAGTCATTAACCCACCATTAAGTCTCACTACCAATCCTGTAAAATGATTGGCATTTATAAAGGTAAATATTGCACAGTGACTGTTCAAATGCTGCTTCTGTTACAAGAGCTATTGCAGCTGCTGCAGACAGTGATATGTTGCCAGCACTGACACAGAAGAGTACTGAATAAAGTCATAATAAAATGGGCCATAGACTCAAAGAAAAGGCTCAAAACATGGATACCAGGAAGGAAAAGAAAGAAACATTTGAAGAAAATCTGAAGTTAAGGAAAAAAACCAAACTTTAAATATTCTGAAAGGATTGCTGGAATTATTGCTATAAAAGAATTTTTTAGTCCTTATTTTCTTAGCCAAGAAGTATGAAAAGTACCAATTCTGGTTTTCCTAGAGCAGCTCCTCTGGGTCACAGAGGATGTATGGCCTGCCATTGTCAATCTTAGATGCTCAGACTGGGAGAATATCTTTCTTTC
Source organism: Certhia americana (assembly GCA_018697195.1). NCBI lineage: Eukaryota > Metazoa > Chordata > Aves > Passeriformes > Certhiidae > Certhia > Certhia americana. The sequence continues at coordinate 114,343,427 of CM031858.1, forward strand.
TCCAGGCAATGTTAATTAAGAAAATTTAGAGGGCTGTACATACATACAAATTGCTTTAATTCTGTTCTGAGAAAATTCAATATAAGCTCTGCTGAATTACACAATATGTATTATTATCAATATTTAAGGTGACTTTTCTCCATTCAAACCTAATTTGCTAGTAGTAACTAAAAAACAATTAACATTTTTTCCCTAGGGGAAAATGATAAAGATAAATTTCATATTCTTTAGGTTTAGTTATCTTCTGTGTGTTTCCTTCCTCTCTCGTTCTCTTTTTGCAGAAGAATTAACCGTCCAGTAATTTAGAAGGTCCCCATTTGTAAGTCAAATAAAAGATAGAGCACCATGTGCAATACAAGACCTGTCAACAACTCTAGTATTTAGAAAATTTTATGCCTAATCCATGGTCTCAGATGAATCTACAAAAAATATTAGCTAAATTATTATTAATAATTGAATTTCATAAAATAAGAATGAAATATATGTCATAATCTCTGTTTGCAGACAGTTTGAGAGGAGAAAAGTGAATTAAAATTTAGCAAATAAATTATTGTTTTTACCTCTATTATAGTTGCTGCTCTTTCTCTGTTCTTTTTTTGGTCTCTTGACTACAATAAAGCTCATTACACTGAGTAGATTTTCAAATGTACACATAAAGAGAAAATGTAATGTTGTCTGTGAAGTGAGTTTACCCCAGATGACACAATTTCTAGTCTCTTTAATAGTTCCTTAACTTGCAGTTTGTTGGCTGTTTGAATAGTCTGGCTATTTGAATAGTCAGATTTGACCATGGATTTCTGAGATTTTACACTCTCTAAAGTGAGCTCATTAAAATGGCACACTGACAAATGATAAAGTAGTGTGTTTAACACAAGCCAAACATCAAAGTTTTTGCAAATGTTTATTCCATCAAAATATACTTATTTTCATAGGAAAAAGGAATTGGAAAACCTTTTGTGTGTTAACTAACTTATGTACCTGTTATATGTACTAACTTGTTTTTTCATCCGTGCCTGGATCCCAGAGGTCATAGATAAACCATAGTACATGCTGCCCCTGATTTTTTAAGTCACTAAGTTAATAAGTACTAAAAGTTTGTTAACCATCAGACTTGGTGCAAGTCAGACCCAACAATCCTTCTGGAGACAGTACAAGCGTAGAAACCAGCTGAATATTGTCTGTAGTTTTCCTGTATTCCTAGCTCTCCTTCCAAGAGTGGATCACAGCCGAGATTTTTTTGGAGACACTGATGATTATGCCACTAAATTAGTCATTCACTGGAAAACTCTTTTCTCTTAAAAAGAAATTATTCTAACAAGTATCTGTCAAGAGCTTTCTCATGTGTTTCCAATTAAATAAATAATTAAAATTAAAATAATTGTGCTTGTTTCAACTGGATTAATTTTCTTCCAAGTGACTGGTGTGGGGCTGTGTTTTGGTTTTGTGCTGAACACAGGCTGATTATACAGAGATGTTTTCGTTGTTGCTGAGTGGGGCTCACACAGACCCAAGGCCTTTCCTCCTTTTTTTGCTGCCACACTGGTGAGGGGGCTGAGTGGGGTAGGAGGAGACACATCCAGGACAGGTGACCCCAATTGACCAGAGGGATATTCCAGACCTTATGGCATCATGTTCAGTGTATGGGTAGCGGCTCTGCTGCTTCCCTGGGAACGGCTGGACACCTGCCTGCCCATGGGAAGCACTGAATTCATTCCTTGTTTTGCTTTGCATGCTTGTGTGCATGGCTGTTGCTTTTTCTATTAAACTTTATCTCACAACAACCCACAAATTTTCTAGCATTTACCATTCTCATTCTCTCCTTGATCTTGCTGGTGATGGCGTGAGCAAGCAGCTCTGTGGGGCTTGGATACTGCCTGGGGTTAAACCTCCAAAATCATGCATTAATATAAGCATAATCATTTGCAAGAACTAGCTGAAATTTTGGGATAAACTTTCACATTTTGTGAACTTAAAATATTTTATTACTGACAGACACAGGGGCCTGTACGTTTCTTACTTCAGTCTGTGTTTTTCAATCATCTCCTAACTGTGTGTATTTTTAATACATTTTATTTAATAAGTGTAACAAATTCGTTTTATTCTGGCATGATGGTACAACTTTGTCAATCCAATTAAAGCAAGAATAAAGGAGTGATCAAATTAATATGACAATTAAGGTAAATTAAGAGTTTGAATTAATGGTATTCAATCATCAAATTAGTCCAATAGGTAATAAAATAAAATGGTTGTGTTGACACTAAACCTTATTTTTTTTTATTTTGCTAAGGAAAACAGGAAGAAGAGCCTCTTATCCTGCAGTTCTTCATTCCATCTAGAATTCAGCTGTTCCAAAGTATTTGTTCTGCTGTTAAATTCACTAAGCTGCTGATAACCTTGACTCCTTCTGAGGAAGTACAGCTATTCAAGTGCCTCTTTCAGATTCTTTCCTTAATATCATTTTCTCATTTTCCCATTTCACATGATAACTTAACAGTGATAATGAAGATGTGATGATTAGATGGTACATTCCAGCAGTTTTTGACTAACATGACCTTTCTCTCTAGAACTTATAGAGTAATCAGTAACAGGTTGATTATAATTTTTTAGACACTGTCAAATGTGTAGTTCACAAACACACACGCTTTCCAATCCACATGTACAGATATTAATGAAAACAAGAAACAAAATTTGAAGAACAAACTTAAATTTTTTCTGTTTCTGGGGATTCTTTTAAAAGTGTATAGTCATATATAACCTGCAATTTTAAGCTCGATACTTGAGCTTATGCTGTGACTTATTAAGGTGCAAGCTGGTTAGGCTCATCTTTGTGACACAAGCCTTTCATCAGTTCTTCAGCTGGAAAACCTGTCCAGGAAAGAAACTGACTGGTGGAGCAAGAGAACTTCTGTGTGAATTACGTTGGGAAGACTTCAAGACTTCTCAGGACTTGTATTTTTATCATTATTGCCACCTAGTTGCTTCAAAACCATCTTTGTGTCTTTAAATCATGCTGGAAATTCCATTACAAATAACACTAGATTTTAACAGTTTTCAACCCCAGTAGAAAATAGATGATAATTCATGAATCTATAAAGCAAAAAATGTAGAAAGTCTCTGTGCCAAGAATTTAATGTCTGTTTTTCCACTGAGGAAACAGGAAATAAGTGTAAGACTCACAAAAATCGAGAATCGGATATTGTGTAAGTGTTGAACGTCTGATACATCACAATTTTCTTTAGGAAACTTACTTCAATGTTCTAAACATTGTAAAAATATTGTGACTTTTTTAACTGATAGAGAATAGCAGAACTTATTTCAACATAGTTTTATTTAATATTTTTCCTTAAATTTAATTACTTATATTGAAAGTAATCCTAAAAGGTAATCCAAATCTGGAACCAAATTTGTCATTCTTTCCAAAGAGATTCCTTCCATGATGCTCATTTCTACCCTTCTTATTCACTGTATTTCATTTTTGAAATAGCTCTTGGGTTATAGTTTGTTGAGAGTAAGATGTGTTTAAAATATATTCCCTGTAGATCATTAAACATCAATTTTGTGAAGGAAAATTTCTCATGAAATGAGCATAAGCAACTAATAGATCTGTGTGGGCAAAGAGGTGGTTTAGCTGTAAATTGCAGAACTACAAAGGGAATAAATACTTCTTAATGTAGGCATTTAACATGTTCAAACTTGTCATCTCTGGTTCTGTTGGTATTTATTGAATTAATAAAAAAGAATCCTGATTTTCTTCTCACTTTCATACTGCAAAATACACTGATAATTTAGTAACATGGTCCTGTTTCCATATGACTTCTGATTCTGAATTTTTCAGGTGGATATTTTTCAAGGGGAGGCAGTAGGTATTCTGCAAAGGATGGTTGTTGAAAACTGGAGAGGCTCTGAATGGCTTCTGGAGAAGATTATTGTGGAAGAGTCAGCATCTTCAGGGACAGAAACATTGGTTATGGCTCAAACGTGGCTTAAGGACAGACGTGATGGAAAAAGATCTGCCTCAGTAACTCTGGATGCCACAGGTCAACACTATATTCAATCATCTGCTAAGAAATTCACTCCAAACTGGAGAAGGCAGCTATATGATTTGCTTCTACAAACAAGCTGTGATTTAAAATATTCTAGTAGAACATTGTCATTATACAGGGAATTAGTGTGTCTGAACACTTTGTGTTTTAGCACCACTTAATAACCACTATTTGCCAGAGGATAATTTCTGCTTTGCTACTCCAGATTTTCAGTGGTGTAAATGCCAATAAATTTGTCCTATTCCTTTTTACAAATTCCTACCTCTCCAAGCCTTACTGCTACACTTGCAGACTATTTTTTAAACTTCTAATATCAATTACTTGTTAAGCAGAATGAAAATGAGGTAAAAAGTGGGGAAAACTCTGTTTAAGCAGGGGCAAACGTCTTCATTCATTGAGTATTCAAGATAACTGATTTACATTATTTATGCTACATTGTTTGGACAGCTTTTGACAGAAACTGGAGATACTTTTGACTGACACCATGAGAGATTCAGGCCACAGAGGAGCAGTTTTGACTCCACTGTCGGCAGCTCTTTGTCAAGACAGGAAGAGGAAGGAATGTACAGACAGGAATGTACACCCACCCTCCCTCACTCCTTGTGTCATGTTTTCAATCCAAGCATGGCTTTCAATTCAATCTAGTGTGCAAGCTGGGAGGAACCACAGCACACTCCAACCAGATCAGTAGGCACCAAAGCCCAGAATGTACCTCTAAGACAGATGTATTTATTCTCCTGCCTCTCAGAGAAATTAATTGACAGTATAGATAAGTCCTTGGAGTACAAAACATGTTGTAGTTTTTATTCTTCCTAACTCCCATGGCATTTGCTGGCACTTGTCCAGCAATAGCCTCTTGAGACTGAAGAATATTGTAGTTCAATCAATTTCCTCTGCTGTATGATCTCTAACTTTTGATCATTTGAAACCAGAAAAAAAAAAAGGAGGAAACTGTTAGTGTGCAAAAGCAAATGATTTCAGCTTTGGTGTAGTTTGTACTAGATTTCATTGATTTGGACAAATGTTCCTGTGAGTTTCTTTATACAATAATTGGCAAATCCAGTCTTGGTTATGAACTCAAAAGAAGTCTTATTTTCAGATCACTACTTAGTGTTTTCAAGCAACTTTGATCTATACCAAATACCGATGAAATCAATGGGGACTTCTATGGGAGGAACATCAGCCTCTAGAATGGGCATTGAAGACATCCAATTAGTGCTCATTCATCCAGAGCATAAATTGTACAAATGAAACAGAAATGCTTTAAAATGAAAAATACTTGAATTTTCATGTTACTACCATTTTCCTAGTAAAGAGCCAGCCCTGGAGACAGTTTATTTAATAGGATGATATTTAGATGATGCTTAAATAGAAAATTACACTGTACATTTCCTAGTTAAATCTTTAATCTAAATGATATAATAGTCAATTGTCTCACTAGACATGAATACAGACCTTTATTATCTTATAAACACTGTTCTAGAAAATATTAATTTGATTTTTTTTTTAATTAGAAGTTCAGGAGAGAAGTTCATCTGCCTGGGCTTTAGAAAGAGAGCAAATGAATTTAGGTATAGTTTCTGTCATTATATTGACTGTTTTATCAGTCAGTTCTGAAATAATATGAGAATATTTTCATCACAATATGCCACTATGCTTACTAGTACTGACAATAGTTTTCTCTTTGCAATTGTGAAAAATGGCAATAAACTTAGGGAGATGTTGGAAACCCAGGTGGCATGCTTCTAAAATAAAGTTTCCCATGTAGAACAAGGCATGTCTTAGAAACTTTTTTTAAGATAGCTTCATTTATATATGTAAACAGAAACATCCTTAATATTTTTTCCTTTTCATTTTCCTTATTTTATTTGTTCAGAAGGCAGATTGAGGATTTATTTCACAAAGCATCAAGAAGAAACAAAATCAGAATTCGAAAAGTTGTCAGAAAATATATCCAAGATGGTTATGGTTTTTTATGGAAGTAACAGCAAGTCAAATCTGGTTTCCATGGAAAATAAAGTGGAACATCAGACTGAGAACCAAATAACATAGGATGTAAAGTAATATATAATTTGTTTATATTTAAATTTTTTTTTAGTTTCCTTTTAAGGAGAAATAATCATGTCGTGCTGTAAGTATTGCTGGTATTATTGTTTAAAGATTCAAGAAAATCAGAGCTGAACGTTTCAGTTGTATGCCAGATTTCACTTGTAATTTCTGGCTTTCTCAAGTTCATGATGATCAAGCATTTATTTTTTTTCCCCAACAAATAGTCATAGTTAATAATGCATATAACTTTAACTGACATTAACATTACTTATTCACATTAGAAATCATTGTCGTATGTAATTTGAATTTGATAGAACAATTACAGTGAATGCCCCTAGAGGATAAAGCTAAAATGTCCTTAAGTGCCTACAGTCAACCTGGTTCTGCTGCTTTTGAAGGGAATGGGACTCTTAGCACCAAGACTGATGCATATGGGTGCAGGACTGTGCTGACTCCTTTAGAGCCAACTTCCTCTCTTCCTGTAAACTACCTATGCATTTATCTGTACACCTCTGTTTGGATGCTAAATCACTGTTCTGTTGATTCCTAGATACATTTGCCATCCGATTTGGGAATGCTTTATAAAGTGAGGCTTGGTCTCCAGAGTTTGGAAAACAACGTATCCCAGTTGTCTTTTTGTCACTTTAAAATACAGAACACATCAACCCTGGATACCTTCAGTCTCACCATAAATAAAACGCTTCCTCTTTCTCCTAATGGAGACAGATGGATTGAATTCCCTAAACAGTGGCCATTAAAAGAAGCATTTTCTGGTAGGTATAAATCTACTTCAAAGCAGTAGAGTGGTTCAGGAGGCTAACATGTCCTAGTATTAAAGTAGAAACCTTATCAAAACAGAAATTTTTATTTTCTTTATTTAATGATTCATAGAGACTGGATAAGAATTTGAAATGTATGAAGGAAAATATTACCTATTCAGCGTAATTTCTGTACCATAAAGTGGGAAATGCAATATTCGTTTGATTGCTCAGAAGCATTATTATATGCTACAAAGAACAGTTTATAAGAAATATCCTTTTCTTGCAATATTGTAATATTTCTATTCTCTTTTGTTTAGTCCTCAGCTGCTCATATTACTGACATTAACAACATAATAGTAAATGGGCTATAAAAAATTAAGTGATTTTGTTGTTTGTTTGCACATTCCAAACAAACATTCTCAGTAAATAACAGCTCAAAACTACATATAAGCTTCAGCTTTATTACCTTTATACACTCCAAATATTTATGCTTCCTAAAATTAGCTCAACAATTCTTACATTTGTCACCTTGGTTAAGTAAAATAAAAGAAATCCTTTCACCTAAAATCTACCCTATTACCTAATGTGATGCTTGCTGAATGCTGCCATATGATGGAACAAATACTAACTTAATTAACAGACCAAATAATGATACTTAATATTCAAATAATTTGTGCCTGGGTTTTATGCAGAAAACAAATTAATTATTTGGGTAAAAAAAATAAGTCAGCTCATCTAAAGTGAGCTGAATTAGATGTAAAATGAACTACCCTAAAACACTTTGTATTGGAATTTATGGCTCAGTTTCAGTGAAGTTTCTGAATGCATCCAAAATTAAGTATGTGGATAATCTCAGTAGAAGTAACAGCGATTGAGGTTTGGGTTGGTTTTTTATATTTTGACTGCAATTGAAAATCTAAAATTTGTATTTTTGCTTTACATTTTATATTGCTTAACCGTGTTATTGTCACTTGACCACTTACACAGTATGGTACAGAACAGGACTCAATGGTTTCCATCTCCTACACACAAGATTGAAACAGAGGACCTTCAGATTAACATAAAGTACATGTGTGTTCCCCTTGCAAAGGACTGATCACTGTCACATGCAGAAGTACTCAGGATACAGGTACAAGCATGTAGAAATGAGGAGAGAGAGATGCATGGGTGATAAAGTACAGTGAGAGCAGAGTCCTTATGGACTTGGCTCTGTCTCTATGACTGACCTCCTAGTTGAAAAAAAAATTTTCTCCATTTTTGCTTTTTTTTTTTCCTGTTGATAATATTTTTATTCCTTATAAATATTCTGAAAGTAAGAGATAAAAAAATCACAAACAAGGAATAGGTATTATCTATATTTTTAAGTAAAAGAACAAACAAATGAAATAGCTAATTTCTGTGGTTTTTATTTCTTTCCACCCATGCTTTAGATATCTTCAAGGAGAGATTTGTAACCAGAAGAAAAAAAACTAGGACAGTGATTCCCCCAAATCTTTACCATTTATGTCCAAGAGAGCTTTAAGCATCTCCACAGCAGGTGGTACACACGGAGTTCAAAGTGATCTTTACAGACAAATTTACTTGCAATTTATTGTGTAAACCAGATATGCTTTTTGACAGCTTTCTAAACCTAATTTATTTTCTTCCTTTTCTCAGCTAAAAGCAAAACCAGTATTGTATTAACTGGAATGGAAAGCAGCTAATCACACTCACCATAGCCAGAAGTCATGTTAAATTTCAGATACAGCTCTGTCACTTATGGAGTGCCTTAGTATTTTATCTCAGTTATATTTTCCCTTTTTAAAAAATTTTCTTCTTGGGATCATGATGAAGCATTTGCTAATGGCTAATTGAAGCCATCAAAATGCAGTTGATAGAGTGCAGACCCTTGAGATCTGGCAAAGCACACTTATGCCTTTGGGTGTATTAATGAGCAGAGGCCTCCAGCTGAGTATGTACATAAGTAGTTTCCCTTTACTGTACCTTCCTTTGAGATGCTTACACCTCAAGAATCCCCAGGGATGACATGGTGCTGTCTCTCTCCTCTCATACACAGGGCTGTTCAGAAGGTCAGTTTTGCACTACTGTAGATTTTATGGCAAAAAAACTAAATATTGAAAAGGTGAAAAAACCACCTTATTATGTTAATTTCAAGCTGATTATTCCCATAAATTTAACAGAGAGCTGTAATTCATATTGATATTATAAAATAATTAGAATTTTATAAAATTAATGGAGCTGTAACATTAGTATATATTACCCTTGTTGTATGCAATTTCTTTAAAGATTCCTTTAATCTTTCCCCTTTCCAATTCACTCAGTACACTAGAGAGATAAAAAGCTTGGTTGCTACAATTGTGATCTGATCGCACTATCTGAGCAAAGATCACTATTTAGTCATTTTAGCCTAAATAAATAGGTAGCCTCCTACCCTTGTGTCGTGGTTTGAATGACAGGTATCTGCTAAGGAAGGCAGGAGACTCCCTTGGAATAGAGAATTTAAACCCCCTCCCTCTGAATTATTATAACTGAATTTAAGGGGCTCTCAGGCAAAGATACAGGAATAGGAATAGCAGTTCTTTATTAGGGAATAAGAATAACAGTTCTTTATTAGGGGAATTAAAAAACCAAAATTAAAATAAACAATAAAACCAAAACACATGCAGTATTACAACGGAGAAAAACAAACAAACCAACAATAAAATCCAGACAGAGTCAGGATACAACCTGACACCCTGTGTGTCAGGGTGTTGGTGGCAGTCCCATTCAATGGTGGCTGAAGTCCTAGTGGCAGATGTGGCTCTGTTGAAGTGATGCTCCTGTAGAAAAGTGGAGTTTTTCCAGTGGTGATAGATGGGCCTGGACTCTGAGAATCAAGTGGATAGGTTGATTGGTGTTCCAAGTCACAGATTTTTATCCTGGTAGGAATGTTTGGCTCCTCCCCCTTGGATGGAGCATTTCCCAGTGGGATGATGTAATTCTATCAGTGAGACTCAATGGCCCATTAGAAGAAGATCTCTCCCTGGAGGGAGGCTGGGCTGTGGAAGAGATAAGAAAACTTCCCCAGCAGGTTTCTTGATGGTTGGCCATTGACAGACAATTACACCACCCCCACACACCCCAGTTTCATCAGATGGTGATAGAATACACAGTTTTGGTTACATTTTGCACTGCAGCCCATGACACCTTGCCTACATTAACCTCCCTCAATGGCCGTCCTCCATACAACGGGGTCTCCCAGTGCTGTCCACTGTCTGATCTGATCCAAAGTTCATGAATGCAACCTCTCTCACTTGAGTCCAGTGTATCGGGGCCACGCCTAGCCTACAGATCTAACTTGCCTTGGCTGGACTCACCTGGAACCTCCAGCCATGATGGGCAAAGGATGTCCTGGTCAGATCATGCCTGAGCTACATCGTATGTATCTTTCTCTAGTCCCTCTCTGCTCCCCTCTTCTGCACAGACTTTGGACCTATGTTGTAGCCTCATTCCTTCTCTGGCCCTTTCTCCTACCCCCAGCTCAATCACCAGGATGGATCCCAGGTCTTTTTCACTGCTGCATCTGGAACTGTGGACAGCTCTGCTTGCCTTGTGCAGATACTGCAGAACATGGTCAGAGAGGACACTGCCTGAGCTGGGATTGTGCTCAGCTTCTACCTTGTCCACTCTTGTGGGGCAGGTTCACGCTTGCTACTCTTTGACACAGTGATCCAAGATTCAAACCTTCCAAATAAATTCTTTCACTTTTGTTTTGGGCTGGTCCAGCCTCACTTCTCAAATTTCAGATCTGGGAGATGGTGGCAAAACAATTATGAGGAAAAAATTGCAAAAAATTTGAGTTTTGCTATTATTTTCAAGTGGTTGAATTTTAATTACATCTGACTGTAGGATGCCATGTTGTCAAAAGCTGTGCAAGGTTGTGGCACAGTATTAACGGGAGCCTTTTTTGCTTGATATTGCAGTGGTTAGGTACTATCTAAGTATTTTCAAGGAATATTTTGAATGAGAGAAATTTAGTGTATATGACTGCATGTACATATGGTACTCATGGTGACACAGGGGACACTCCATTCTGCAATCATTGCAGAATGTACAACAGGGAGAGAAAAATGAGGCACTCTGTCTTAAAGTATTTTAAAATTTACCACTTAATCCATTCTTGTACTTCCTACATATTATTTTCAACTTTTCCTGTATAGTTAAGGAACACGGGTTTATATTATAATACTGAATAATTTTATTTTAGTAATTTCTAGTTAATGTGGATGCTGTTTACTTGGGAGAACTGGAATCAGCAGTAAAACAGGTAAAATACTTTTTACTTTCAAAAGTCAATCATGTAAATCACACAGCTAGCCTCCTGTTAAAGGCAACAGAGTCACTGCCAGAGTTAAATCTTAATTAATTTCTTTTGGCTGCTTTTTCTAAAGGGTAGTGTTTTATAAAGCAAAATCCTACATTTTGACAAATTAAAATCCTGAGATCTAAAGGTTATAACATTATTGCATCAAGAAAGTAAATTATTCCTTTGCATACAAGAAAAAAGAACAGAAAACTAAGATGAATATAATTATATTCTGCACTTAATACATGCTCTACTAATAAGTTATCTAGAAAAATAATTATTACTCAGGTAAAATTGGTATTGTTTAATTTTTCTTCTGTGATTCAATTATTTTCACTGTTTTCCCCCCCTCAAGTCTGTTTTCTCCCTGTGACATTCAGAGGGAAATTTTACCTCTGTTTGACAGTCAGCAACTGAACTAATCTTCCTTAAAACTGTCTTGACCTCAACATCTCTCTGTTTTATCCATAGGATGGCTATCATGATACTAATTCAAAGAAATAATTACAAAGTCTTTTGAAATCCGTTAATGAAATTTGCTATATAATTGCAAATCATTGGTTTGCATTACACTTGGCCATTTTCAGACAGTTTTCTAGGGAGACAAAGGTTCTGTGTTTGCACTTTATCTGCCTTTTTTGTTTTGGTTTTTTTGGGTTTTTTGTTTTGTTTTGTTTTGTTTTGTTGTGTTTTTTGTTGCTCATCCGGAGGCTCCTCATAAAAACCTTCTCGACACTGCACCCGATTTCAGCAAAGTGTATAAGGTGACACTCAGGCAGTAAGCACGTAAGAACTCCTTGGCTGGCCAGCACATCCCACACTCCCAGCACAGGCTGCCTTGGTCACCTGTCCTGGGGGACACGGTGTGGAGCTGAAGGCACTCTAGGGGAAAGGAAAAGAGAGGGACAGCCCTGCTGTGCTGCTGCAGGGAGCATGTGGCTCACTGCTTCTGTCTGCCACAGCTTCAGTTGTGAAAGTTAACTGCAGCCATCTGTCTGGCTGACAGTCACTAAGTGTGGCAATTGTGTGTAGCCAAAAGGCACCACGGAGAGCAACAGGAGAGACTTTCAAACCATTCAGGTTTGAAAACACAATTCACAAAGGAAGGATATTGGGCTCATTTTCTCTGTATGTGCTATGAAGAGAGGATGGGGATGATGTATAACAGATATTTCTTCCAAAGGAGTTACTCAGATGGTAAAACACTTCAGATGAGTAAGGGTATCCATATTGTAACTAGTTTGAACTGAGACTAGCTTGGACTGAGACTTTGAACCAAAAATCCCAAACCTCATACAATCCCTGTAAAGTCAAATATACCCTGCAGGACTGATTGGTCCAGGCAATGTTCTCCAGTGCATTTGTGCTTCCATTCCTTATCAGAGCAAGTTTTTAAGATCAGATGGTTCATGATCACTTCCTGAATCTTCTGACTCTCTCTATGATCTTATCTTGGCCAGTCACGAGTGTAACTGAGGAGGAATACATCCTGTATTCCTCCACAGAAGCCTGATTATATATTATTGATATAATTAAAGGGGGTTGGATAGTAGTAGAAGCGATAGGAATGCAGTTTGTTGAACAGGGCTGAAGCTACAAATAATAGAAGAGAAGGGAAAATGAATAGTCTTCATTACTAACTAGTGGCAAGACACTCACATGCAGCTGAAGCCCCCAGTAGAAAATTTAAAAAGGAGTGTAAGTCAGAGAGCAATCTTTCCCAAACAGCAGAGGGATACAGTGAGCTGCTGAACTCCCTTCCTACCTGCCACCTAATGAGATTCTTTTTGTGCTGCATGAGAAATAGAGCTCCAGTTCTCTTGTCAACCAGTCACTGAGGAGGAAGCACCAGATCTGTATTTCTGCTCTTCCTTCTGCTCATCTCAAATGTGCCTTCTCAAATGAGTCATGCTAAATCTTTTCTGCATGCTCATCTAAGGACAGTGAGAACAATACTCCCTTGCTGCACTGACATAGGAAATGCTTACTCCTAAATTTCTAAGTTGAGGTTTTACAAATAGGAACAAAATAAAGAATCTTGTAGTCGTTCCAGCACGTTCGACTCATTGTTGGCATTCATAAATTAATGAAAAGATGAAGTTTTTCTATTGTAAGAATGCCACCATTATATCAACAACAGTCTACCTAATTTCTTCTCATGCAATGGAACATTTTCACTACATTCTCTTTCCTTCTTTGCAGACTGCAAACTGGGCATTAAAAACTGCACGTGCAAGAAGCTGCAAAGGAGCCTCCTGTCTAGGTATTTGAAGTGAATGAGTAAGTACTTTGTGTAAAGCTAGTAATGTTTTTTTATAGCATAATAGTTGAAAACACTGAGAAGACACTGAATTAAAGTAAACGCTATAGAGTGATTCTGTCAATAGATATTTTAAAAATATGCTCATCTTTAGTTATTCCACATAAATCCAAAAGTTTATTTACAGTTAACATATTACTTACTTACCAAAAAAAGGTATATGGTTCTGTTTTTCAGAGAATTTTCTGTGAATGCAAATAAGCCCAAAATACAGAGAGAATTCCCAGTATCTTTTGTTATTAGAGGAGAGAAACAAAAGAATGACATAGATAACAGCTTGAATAAAGAAGTCAAGTAAAAAATTTGACGAAGTATACCATTAAAGTGTACACAGGTGTCAAAAGGGGAGCAGGACTGATGCCAATGTGCATATTATCTTATTAGGGAATGAGGACAAATCTGAGGTATTTCAACTCTCACATTCACTGGAGCATCAAAACCCCTTTGAAAGATGAAAAGTGAGCATACAGATTTTATAGGTTGTGTGTTTCCATTTCTGTACTGGAAAATAAAACATTGAACCTATGCAAGTTCTTTGGAATACTTGAGGCATTTATTCTGTTTTCTACATCACTACATGAGGTGTAGTCTCAGCTCACCCTGTGTTTCCTCTTTTCACCATATTTACCAAGGAACATTTAACTTCTATTGTATCTATCTGTCTCTGAAGCTCTTCTGCCTCTTAGTCCCAAATACATGCCCAGCTTTGTATTTCCTCATTCTGAAATGCACAGCCTGTGTTGCCTGTTCCTGTGCATGTGTGTGCACTACCCTGTGGATACCCACAGTATCACCTTGGATACTGTGCATGAGAACACATCAGTCTCTTACACCCCACCATTTCACTTTGCCATGGAAACTGGTGCCATGAGCATCCCTGAATGGATAAGCCCCAAACCAGATGAAATGGAACCATATACATCAGCCGGATTCTGATATCCATCATGCTTTAGGCTGCTATTCAGAGACTTTTAGTTTGGATACAGGGATTTGCATAAGAACGCAGATTCTCTGCATGATGTCCTAGTACCTTGGCGGGATGTTCTCCTAATTTAATAAATATATTATTCTGGCAAAGAAATTGATCCATTTGGTTACCACCTGTGCAAGGGAGTACAAGGATAGTTACCCTTAAATAAAAAAGATATATATATATTTTCTGTAACTCTCTTGTGGAGTTATTGAAAGGTAATGACTAAATAATTAGAACTCCAGTGAAAATATATCCCTTAAGAGATCACCTTATTATCTCCAGCAATATTAATCATCTTTTTACCTGGAATTAGTCTGAGTTTGTCCAGACAGGTTATCTGTAAGATAAAGATATTTACCCATAAATTGTCTCCCATACTGAGGAGGATAATAAATCTAGTTACCTACAGGCATGAGGAGTAAGTAAAAAAAGTGTCTTGAGTAGTACTTCCTTTTGCCTGGTACTACACAGGAGGTGTCATTATCCTTCAAAAGAGGAAAGTAAATGTGTAGAAGTCCCAATAACAATCCAGCTAGGTCGATGGGTAGCCAGCGATGTTGAAGGTCTTACAAAAAAAAATATTATTTTTCAAAATTTGAAATAAGAAATAATGTCATATTTTAAATTAAATTACATCATATTTGAGAGGAACAATGGTCAATATAGTAAACGCCTTTAAATCTTATGTTCCATAACAAAACATAAATTTTATGTTATGTATGGATTTTTATTTACATAGCATATACTAAAAAAATTTTAGAAGACTATACCAGCTGAGGATTCATGAGACCAAAAATATTCTCACACTAGATGAAAGTCAAGAAAGAGGAGGGATTGTCATACTATAAGTTGAAAAGTGAATCTTTTGTGTTGAAACTAAGACCTGATAGGAGAGGATCTATGCCACACATCATCAGAAAGGAAAATAAACCATGTCAGTGGATCACTTATTTTGAATTTCTACTATTACACTTGAATTGGTCTCAGAACTGACCTAGACAAATATGTAAGTTTCCAAACTTTGGTATAATATTTTTAATAATTGTATTTTATTATTAAAGGTTGATACATTCAAGATTAAGACAAAAAAATTAGGCAGCCTATGGTCAATTGAAATTGGCCATGATGGGAAAGGATTTGGTAGGCGTTCTGTGTTCGATAGCCTTGTGAATATCTTCTGCTTAAGGATCTGCCTGGCATTTGGAAAGGTGTTTGAAGTCACACTACTGCTACAGCTAGCTAATACAAATCTGTGTACAAATAGGGTCAGCTTTACTGCCCTTGTTTTCACCCCCTCTCTCACATTTCCCTTGGTTATGCCACCATTTTTTTTTTCTAATAATCATCTAGTTAAAATAAAGCTCAGATAGTTTTATCCTTCAAACATTGGTCAGCCAAAACCCTTATTAGATATCTTAAATAAAACAGGACTGAACTTTCAAACTGCAGGCTAAACTCTGAGCAAACTTGAACAAGTTTGGGGACTCTGGTCAAAGCATGCTGTAGCTCCCTCTCACACGCATAACTCTCTTGTGAAAGCCTGAAAACATCATTGTGCACCAGGTCCTGTCCTGATGTTAAGTTAGGATGTGGCTATAGAGCATAACCACACATGATGACAGAAAATGTTTCTGTGTACAGTAACCTCTAAACCCTGAATTTTACATCAAAATAAAATGGGAGACTAGGGAATATAAGCTTTTGAGCTTACATTTAATAGTGCTAAAAATCCCGAGGGATATGCATGTATCAAGATTTATAGAGACATATTGAGATATACAAATACATAAACTGAATTTTCAGGGAATTTATGACTTGAATCAAAAAGGTCTGATTGTATTAAGATGCTCTAGTCAGGTGAAGTTGCTTAACCCATCTCAAAGAAAGAGGTTTAGGTTTAATAAAATCTGATTAATCTAAGTTCATGAGGCATAATAAAGTGCCAAAGGGTTTATCATTTCTAGGACAAACCAATAAAAATTCTGCAAAGAGCAATTCCTATCTGGAAGAAATTGAACAGCTCTTTTATTTTCTTAACTACCCAGTCATGTTGTATATTTCATGGCATTGAAAACAGAAAGAACACCAAACCTGTTGAAATATATATAATAAACAAGATTTTCCCGATGGCTTTCATCTTATTTGTGATAACTGCTACACATAGTTCAGCTTAGATCTGACCTGGGAAGGGAACTCTACAATGGCAGACTTCTAGTACTGAGAGTTGCACAGAAGTGTGCAGGGAAAATAATAGATTGCACTTTTATTTCTTGGGTCCTGATCTATCAACAAAATTTTTTTTTTTCCTCTCTGTGTCCTGATCAACATCACATAGCTGCTAATAGTGCCTTCCTAACACAGCTGGTGTGTGACAGTTCATCTTAGACGTGACAACCTTTCTCTAAATATTTCTCTGAAATTACCTCCAAGTGTCTTTTTGCACATCAGCTGTTATCTCCACAAGCTTCCTCAAATGTTACACCCCTTTGAGATGTTTCATCTGTTTGCTAAAATATCCTAGCTACCTCTAGATTTCTCCATACCTGGAGATTTCAGTGAGGTCTGTTGGAGTTTTGTCAATAAGGGATAAAGCATTAGATTTTAATCTTTTCAAGTGAGCAAACTTGCCTTTCTATTCTTTTGTAAAGTGTTGTGTAAATTTGAGAGACTGTAAAAATTTTATTGCTGATAATCTTGACTCTGATTTAGAGATTTCATGAAAGGTCATCTATTCCAAGTAGAGCCTATGATATATTAAACCATTCTCAAGATTTCATTAAAAGAGTTTCAAAAGTACTTCACAATATCAATAAATGAATCTTGTGAATTGAAGGTGGAATACCTAGACACCTTCATGGCCTACTTAACCCTGCTATTTTTTGAAAATGTCATTGAAAAAAAGAGAAACATTGCTGTACCTTTACATTTTATCCAAACCTTTACATTTTATCCAAAACTACACAATTTGCAAATATTTTTATATTACACTTTTAGCATGTACAATTAAAATTTGGCAGTTAGAAATAAAAATATTTTTATTGGCTTTAGTTTAATTAGTACTTTGTCCAAATACTTGAAACCAAAAATAATTAGATAGGATATAGTTCTTTATCTCTAGGACATGTAAAGAGTACCAAAAGGTTGTCAACTACTAGCAGTATGATCCTAATTAGTTTTAAAATGTTGCTATTAAGTATTTGCATTGGCAAACACAACTAAATATATCAGCACAGACATTGTATATATAAAATAAAATTTTGGGTTTAAAATATCAATATTTTAATATTCTATGAAATAAAATTCTGTATCACAAGATTTAAGATATTTCTTCACACAGCAAAATAGGAGATTAAAGTAGAATATTTAATATCTTCTTAAAGCTGAAACAAATATGAGTCCTGGTCTAAATGAAAATGCTATTTTGAATCATAACTGCTAGAAAAATAGGGATATGAGAAGCATTCTGTTCAACTGCTTGGTTCACATCCATATCAATACATTAGTTAGAAAATAGTAGTAGAATGCCCATTAGGGGTGCATTTTGAGTGCATTTCCAAGTATTTCAAAGGCCAAAATGGGTTTTCAAGAATATATTCAATATTACCATGCCCTCTGTTTCATTTGTCTTACTGCCTGTTCTATCCAACCTAGAAAAATAAGTTAAGTTGCAACAAAAATCTTCCATTACATTTTCTGTCAAAAATATCAAAGACCTTCCCTGTAAAACTGAGAGAAGTTGGTAGTAATTTGAATCATCTGTGTTTCTGTTTTATCATTGATGTTGAATATACTTGGAAGTACTGAACCACACGGGATTTGGAAAATGAAATTAGAAACCCCTCTTATGCTCTATTTGTGTTTTGGTTATCGTAGCTATCCCGGATGCTACAATAACCAAAACACAAATACATCTCCATAGGTTATATTAAATTTGCTCCTTTTTTTCCTTCTACAGCAAGGACCTGCTTTCTACAAAAAGTGGAAATCACAGATGCAGCTAGGAATTCAATGCATTGCTTCAACTGTAACAGGTCAGTAGATCAGTCCATCATTCCATCATCACTCTGCACATGCTGTTTTCTTTTTCACAAGTCTCTGTCTGCTTTTCTAAGACAGCAATGATTCTTTTTTTTTTTTTTTTTTATAATTTTGTGTTTCTATCAGTCCATCCCCTATGACTTTTGAACCCTTTTGCCAACTTGAAACTAACTTATCAGAAGATTGGTTAGAGGTGCACATCAGTCTGCATCAAACTGAAACAACACAGTTTCAAAAATTGGAAATTAAATTGAACAGTGTATTTGGAGTGACCGTTCACTACAATATACAGTTCACAGCTTGAAGAATTTCAGAATAAATAACTCATGTAAACATATTCATGTCCTCTCAAGTGGAAATTAGCTTTTTAATGCATATGGAGAATGCAGAAGTGTGAAAATTTACAAGTTCCCTATATCTAGAAAGAAGAATGTTACCTGGTAATCTGAAAACAGAAATGGTAGCCAAGAATATTTAATTTTATCCTTTCCCTAAATATTTCTGTAAACTTTACAATTAATGGAAGCCAAATCCCAGCCTCTGTAGCAAAAAAAGTAACTTTTTAAGTTCTTGGATACTCAGTTGGTCTCTACAGTCTAAATCATGAGTGTGAGGGTGTTACTGACCTCAACAACATTACACTTCTTCTGACAACATTAAACTTCCCTTGCTTCAACTTCCTCCAAAGGCATGCTCAGATGCTCTCAAATCTTCTGGATACCTAAATCTAAGTTAGTGGGCATGAAGAAAATTTCTTAAACCACGGTATCACTCAGATGTGCAAGTGGGCATGAAGAAAAGTTCTTAAACCACGATATCACTCAGATGTGCAACACAATCCATGACAGGATTTTCAGTTGATGCCACTTCACCTCTTTTGCCTGTAAGAGTTCTCAGACCACACCAGTCAGCGGAAGATTCTTGAAGATTGACTGCAGGAAACATTTTTTTTTTTTCCCCAGAGATTTGGAGTTTCCTTTCAGTTTTATTAAAATCTTATAGTAAAAGCACAAAGGTATATAAGAGACTAAGAGACAAGAACTTGAATCACATCCCTGATGTGGGGGAGTGATGGGCACAGGTTGATTCTACATGCTGCTGACAAGGACATTTATCTGGGGCTTTGGTGGGTGCAGAGTTATGTGCCTACCTTGAAGTATATCAACCTACTGGAAGTTATCTAGTAGGAGAGATTGAGAGGTTACCCCCAAAGTACTCAGTCTAAGTTCATGGCCCTCTTCCAGCTGAGACATGCCACTCCCCATGGAGCTCCTTGTCTCATGGCCTACAGAGTGAATGGGGAATGGGCTCATTCTCCTACATAAAAAAGACTCCTCCAATACATATAATGCCTCTAAAAGGTATTAATCACTGAAAAACCTGAATCCTTTGCTAACTCATTTAAATGTTTGTTTTCTAGCTTATATGTCACACCTTTCCTAGGCTATGTGACTTCCATGTGCTGTTTTAGCTGCCAAAATCATCTGTGTTTCAGCCGGGACCTGTTTATCTGCAGCCATATCTCCCAGCTGCTGAATGGTGCAGCTTCAGATGTGAGCTACTTTGATGCTGTACTTACTGTCTGGAAATCCCTCCCACCCTACCCCCTTCATAGACTTCACATCAGGTAGACTGTCATAAACGTTCCAAAGTTCAGAAGATTTTTAATTCTCCTTGGAAATTAATACCACTGTATCCATGATTCCAGTTAAAATTAGTGCACCCAAATTTTGGACTCAGGCCTGTTTCTCATACAATCAACAGTAAAAGCTTCATAGGCTTTTACAGAGCTAGGATTGGGCCCATCATGCAACTCAGTTTTTTTTGAACCAACAAATATATGGGAAAGAGAGAGCTCCTGGAATGAATTACAAGGACAGTAACTTGCTATCACAGAACATGTTTCCCTACTCTAAATTATCCTGATTTTATGTCATTCATTAGAGCAATTTACTAGTTACTTATGTGACCAACAAATAAAACTAGTCTTTGTTTCATAAATATATTAATAAAATTAATTTTAATTGCACTTTAAAATTACACATATGTGAGTACTAAAACAAAAAATTGAAAAGTCACTATTTTCTTCAGGTTGGTTTCTTCTTCTCTATAAACCAATGTGAAAACTCTCCTAGAAAATCAAAGGTGCAGAACCAGGCTCTCACAAATTGTCTGCTTCTTAAGTTTTATATGTGCTGTGTCTGTGACAGGTTTTTATGTTTTTCCCTTAAGGTGGCTTTCTGAAGATGAAAGTGATGGCCTCACCATAGTGCAGCTTTTTCCACAGCTGCTTGATTTCTGATTCTTTCCGAGTATGATGCTACTCCAAATTCCTGCTGATTTGATTTACTTGTCTTTTATAATTCTGAAGGCATTGTAATTATTGTGAAGAAAAGTCAAAACAATGTATTAAAAACATCACAGTAAATTAAATATGTCTAATGTGAACACAGAATTCTGATCCTATTATAGATGCTCAAAAAACTTTGCATGACAGAAATTTAGATATCAGAAACTTAAATCTGTAACATGGCTGTGTGGACTTGAATTGAGCAATCATAATGGCAGACATATGTAGTAACATACTCAAATATTTTTGTTTCAGTAATGATTGGTGGGTAAGCTAAAACTAATGTGTTTCAAATCTTTCAGTGTGTATTAATTTGATAATGTTCTTCATTTTTGACATTGATTAAAATTTATATTTTCTCAAAATCATTTTCCAAACAAACTGTACAACCCTTCAGCCTTACTATATATGGCTTCTCTTAAGACCATAACAGAGTAATAAAGATCTTGTTATTCAGAAGTTCACCCTGTGTCAGTAAGCCTCTCACTGGTATTTGATTGTAAAACCCTGTAGCTGAGCCAGAACCTCAGCTGAGAACCTTTAGATCCAAAGGCTCTCTTAAGAGAGGCTGTTATCAGTAACACTGCAATAGCTTAGGCAGGCTTAGGCAGCTCCCTGCTCAGCTTGATGATTTTTGCAGTGCCTCTCCTTAGCTATCAAAGCTTTCCAGTGCTACGTGTGTGAATGCCTTTATGTCAAAGAAAAACAAAAAAAGGGCCAATTTTTTTTTTTTTTTTTTTGCAAATGCCCACTAAAAAAAAGGTATTTAGCTATAAATCCACAAATTGATGTTTGGTTTGGTAGGCTTTGATATTGCCAGAATTGACTCAGGAAGGATTTAGGATACAGACAAGTCTGAAATGAAATCAGTACTTGCACACCACCTGAAGTTTCATGTGTGTGATCAAAATACAAATATTTTATATAAATTATATAAGGCATCCCTCTCTTAATCAGAGACTTCAATTTTTTAGATTTTCACCAAAATCTAAAATCTTTCTGAAGATCTGAATTTTAGACTTGTTCTACTCTCTAGACACTACCATGTTCTGTAGCAGCATTGGGCTTTCTATAATTATGAGTTTATAATCTGTGTTGATAAAACATTGTCTGGCTGTCTTTTTAATATGTTTAATGTTTATCTACTCACACTATTCTGTGAAATTAGGACAGCTGGCTGACATCTGAATAGGTGATGAGATCTCTGCTGGTACTTTGACACAAGAAAAAATAATAAATTCCTATATTTGGCCTATATTTGGCCAAATATTCCTATATTTGGTAGGAAATATAACTTTTAAAATATAATTTTTATCCACTTATGTCATCAAAAGGACAACTATTGTAAGGTGTGGATGTGGTCAGTATGAGCAATGGAACACTCAAATTCTCTTTTCCTTTTTTTTTTTTTTCTTCTCCTGCTCTCACTGCTACCACACTCACTGAAATGGATTTGAATGGATTTGAAATTGTATCCCCAGAGCCCACAGTTCACATACTTGGTATCGGTATTCATTACATTGAATCACTTCGTTGTGATCTATTATGTGATTTGTTTCATTGTTATGTGTTTCATTAATAGTTTGTAATACTAGCTCGCTTTGATGCCATTTCTGATTTATCAAGTGTAAATAATGCCTTCCTAATCTGTTTTTCTTTACTAACAGTGGATACCCTTCTTCTGCAGCTGCCTTCCCTCTGCAGCTCTCTAACCCTTTCAATAATGGGACCAGCACTACAGAGGGCTTCATTTCAAGAGCATCATGGGTGCTTGCAGCACACAAAACTAGGGGATTATACTTTGATAAGAAAATGTGAAATACCATACAACCCCCTGCTCAGGTCTTGCTTGGAAGACATGCCAGTTAGTTTATTCAGCTTGTGACTGTGCCAAATCCCAACTGTGCTTTTTCCACATGGTATACACTGATGTGTGCTGTGTTTGGCACAGAAGTCACTTAATCTCTGTCCCTTGCCAGCGGGATCATTTTTGGAAAATTTTGCTGGCCAAAGACAGGGACATTACAAAGGTGCCTCCTCATGTGCACTCTGCTGCTCCTACACAGCAAGGGTTCTGCCCTGCTTTTTTCTTCCCAACACCCTGCCCTGCCTATGGAGAGCCTGGGCAGATATTGACGCTACTGATGCTCCCATGGAGAACAGAGATGTAGCAAGGAAAAGAGATTGCCTGGGTCAACAAGTAATCCAGGAATATGACACACAAAAAAGTCTTGGAAGGAGAAGTGAGATAACTCAATCAGCTGGAGGAGGCAAGGCTATAGTCGAGAGAAGGGTGTGACCTCTGCTGCCTGTCTCTGTTGCAACCTGACTGAAGATCTGTGAAAGAAGGCAGGCTAGAAGATTTTGCTGCTATTATTATTAAACATTTGATTATGCACTGCAGAAAAAGCCTGAAGTTGGGTGCTAAAATATTTACTCTGTAGACTGTATCATTGACACTTAAGCAAAACTGAGTCTGAAAATGTCCATTAGAGTCCAGTTAACTCTTTTTACCTCATCTGCCTCTCCTGGTGTGCTGTTATATGTTTATTAGGTTGATCTAGATGATACATTCCTGTCCTTTTAAGCCCGTGAGTGTCTCAGTTTCTTTTGCTGCTGATGTTAAGGGTTTGAAAAAACTGTAATCATGTTCTGACTGGGTCATTAGACCATTTAATATTCTCCCAGCAACTCCAAGTACTGTTTTTCTGAAACTCATCATACATAAGAAAGGATTCCTTCTTTCTAAGTACAAATGAGCAGTTGTATTGCATCTATCCATCCAGTTTGTCAGTTGCAGAAATGGCATGAGACTAAGAAAAAAGGAAGCACCAAGTGCTCCTTTGAGTTCCCTTAGACATCTTGGATGAATGCCATCTAGTCCTTCATTGTTAGTATTTATAAATGTCTTTGCAAATATAGACAACCTCTGCTCACATGGTCTGAACCTCTGAAATGGTCCTTTGCACTTCTCCATGAAGAAAGGCAGTAGACTGGAAGAGTTCATATAATCCTCTGTACTTAGCAGTGCAAAGTAGCGTCATAACTTCCTATTCTGTGGCTAAACTCTTTTCTTTTGCTTGACTTAAATTAATTTTAAACAAGGAATCAAGAAGGGGAAAGAAAATGGAACTTTTAATTTTCTTTCTAAATTTTTGAAAATTCTTAATTACATCTTACAGTATCAGAAGGCATGTTAATATTTCCTTAGGCATTCTATAAATGCTTTTCCCATTTATCATAAAATGTAATGTGCATGGTAGTTGTCTGGTTTTTGCATGCACAATAGCAGCAAGAGAATTGTCAGAATTGTACACGGTTGCAAGCTTGCTTCCTTACTGTCTTCCTATATCTGTCTTCTGCTATCATTCCTTATATATTTATGTCTATCTTTGATTATATATTTACATACAAGCTATGAAACAACTTGAAAGGTGACTGACAATCATTTCTAAATAATAAATGAAAATTTAAGAAATCCTGAGTTAAATCTTAAAAAAATACCAAGAAATAATTTCTTCTTTCATAGGTAATTTAAAAATCCATATGTTATCTTCAAAGCATGGCTATTCTCTGTCTGCTTAAACCTGGAATCTATCTATCTATCTATCTGGAATGTACAGTTGAATCTATTTGTATGTTTCTAATGTTTAGACATTCTAGAAATATAATAAAATAAACTACAGCCACGATTCACCGTGAAATTTAAGTATGTGCCTAAAATGTGTCTGCCTGAACAATAAGGATATAATAATCATTCCCACTGCTCTGATTTAGAGTTTTCCTTAATTTAGGTGTACACTTAAGAACCCCACAACATTGAGTCTCTTCCTTTGAGGTCTCATGTGGTGGGGGTGTGTGTGTTGGCATTTTCACATGAACCTTAGCATGGTACAGAAAAGAGTCTAAGGTGTACCAAATACACATCTTAATATCAGGGTGTTATAAAGCAAAGTAATTTCAGAAGCCAGGGAGTCTTCCAGACTATTATTTGTAATTGCAAAAGTGGGCTAACATATGGAGATACTTGATTCATCCTTCTTTTGCAAGTTTAAAAGTACAGAGTTTGAAAAACCTTTCTATATGAATCTAAATGTAGACCTATAAATAAAATAATTTAAAGCTAAAGAAAGAAACCAATTGCTGTTTATACTTTCAAAAATAGATAGTATTTTAATATTAATTTTCTAAACAGCTTACTGATTTATGAATGTGTTTCTGATTTGTGCTTATGTTAATTGGGTGAAATATTGTCTGAATTGAAAGGAAGTGTATACTCCCTTTGAAATGAAGTATCTCAGATATCAGAGCATACAGTGGCATGTGCCTGTTTGAATGAAGCTGGTTGAGAAAAGACAATTAAATATTTTAGAGCATAAATGTTAAACATGCAGCCTATATTACAACTTCCATTGACACTTGCGTGCATAGTTTAAACATAAATCTATTGAAAATACCTTAAATCTACGAACATCTTGGAGAATGGTTCTTATTTGATGTTCCTGAAGAAATTGATTTCATGCACATCTGTGCCTGAGGGCGCTGTTTTAACATGGAAAAAAAGTTAAAGCTGGTTGTATGGAAGACATCAGAGTGAGGCTATGTCTGAATGAACAAATGTTCATCAGATTCTCCATCAGGTCAACCCAGTTTTGTGTCACATCTAGACAGAGGGAAGCACAGAGCAGGAAAAAACACTGTGAGGGAAGGGAAGAGAGTTCAGGGAAGGGAAGTTCAGGGAAGTTCAGGGAAGTTCAGGGAAG
>CM031858.1:114369168-114465203 GCA_018697195.1 Certhia americana
AAAGTTCAGGGAAGTTCAGGGAAGTTCAGGGAAGGGAAGTTCAGGGAAGGGAAGTTCAGGGAAGTTCAGGGAAGTTCAGGGAAGGGAAGTTCAGGGAAGTTCAGGGAAGTTCAGGGAAGTTCAGGGAAGGGAAGTTCAGGGAAGGGAAGTTCAGGGAAGTTCAGGGAAGTTCAGGGAAGGGAAGTTCAGAGAAGGGAAGTTCAGGGAAGTTCAGGGAAGTTCAGGAAAGGTAAGGTAAGGTAAGGTACGGTAAGGTACGGTAAGGTACGGGAAGGTACGGTAAGGTAAGGTAAGGTAAGGTAAGGTAAGGTAAGGTAAGGGAAGGGAAGGGAAGGGAAGGGAAGGGAAGGGAAGGGAAGGGAAGGGAAGGGAAGGGAAGGGAAGGGAAGGGAAGGGAAGGGAAGGGAAGGGAAGGGAAGGGAAGGGAAGGGGGAACGAAACAATAGGGAAGGGAAGGGAAGGGAAGGGAAGGGAAGGGAAGGGAAGGGAAGGGTCACCAGAGAACTCATTATGACTTACGTCTTCCTTTGTTTCTAAGAGGGGCTGCTCAGGAGCTCTGCTCATCACTGCAAGCCTTTCCAGGACAGCAGGATTATGCACAACTCCTTGATGCAGAATTACTCCCTAAAGGACTGGCTAGAGTAAGAAAAGCAGGATTTTGTGCCAGAATGCTTCCAGAGGGTGTCCAATCTAGGTACAATGAGCTCATTCTAATGCTTCAGTTGGCCTGAACTAGAGGTAAATGCAGAAACTAAAGCACTAAACAGCAATTGCCAAAAGTACTGCCAAACAAAAGAAAATAGATTTTGGAATAATTTTGAAGGGTGCATACAAATTTTGATTAGACCTGTAGAGTATGATATTCTAATGGCAAAATGAGAGAAATACAAGCAAAATTTGAGTGTATTTTGAAAGGGCAGTCTGTACTAAACAGCTAAAGAAGAGATGGAAAAATATCATTGTTAAGCTGTGAAAAACTAAAAACCACTTTAGGATTGGAAGCTTGTTTCCTGGACATTTAGGTTTGAGGTTGATAATGGTGTACAGTGAAAAAACATAAGAATGTATACACACACACAAAAAGTATTCCTAAAGCAGACCAAGATTCTAAGGAGCAAAAAAGGGAAACAGTTGTAACTCAGAACAAAGCAAGAGTAGAGATACCTATAAAAATGTTTTCTTTAAAGGAAGGAGGAGAAGAAGGAAGCCATGAATAAAATCTCCATCAGAGAAAAACTAGCTTTAAATGAGAAATGAATGTACTTGGTTGTTTGTACTTGGTTTATGAAATATGTATTTATGTCTGCAATCTCATTTTTGTCCTTCAATTATATTTTATAATTAATAATTTCTGAGGTTTAGTAACAACATTGGCTTGGTGAATGCATGCTGATTTGTACACTGTGTGTATACAAACACTTCTGGCCTTGATACAGCTCCACAGAAGTTATGCCAGTCTAACAGAGAGGAAATTTGGTTCTGTTGTTGTTGTTGTTGTTGTTGTTGTTATGGATCCATTTCATTTGTTATCTTTAAAGTGAGAAAACAAACCAGAAGACATTCCTCTTATCAAGTATCAAACAGCTTTTAATTTAAGTTTAAATGTTTATCTATTGCACTGTCTTTCTTGTAACAGACAGCTATTGTTAATATGAAAATCAGTGTGAAAGAATATTATTTCCTTCTCAAATGCAATGGTAGCTGAATCCAAACAGAGCAAACCTAACCAACCAACAAAAAGAAGCAAAAAAAGAGGAGAGTTCGAGGAGAGGAGAGGAGATTTCGAGGAGAGGAGAGTTCGAGGAGAGGAGAGTTCGAGGAGAGTTGGAGGAGAGGAGAGTTCAGGAGAGGAGAGTTCAGGAGAGGAGAGTTCAGGAGAGGAGAGGAGAGGAGAGGAGAGGAGAGGAGAGGAGAGGAGAGGAGAGGAGAGGAGAGGAGAGGAGAGGAGAGGAGAGGAGAGGAGAGTATATAGGAAGGAAAGTGTAAAGCCGTTTCCTCACCCCCACCAAATTGTCTTACAAACTGAACACCTTTCAGATTTCAGGTCTGCCTGAGCCCACTGGGTGAACTGAAGTCTTCCTGGAAAATGGGTCAGCTCCTAGTTCTACCAAATTCTATCCTTCAGTGAAGTGGTTCAGGGAAAATATACCAGAAATATACCATATACATATGGTGCAGGGAAGGGAGGATGTAGGGTTGGGACACTTGGCCACAGCAGTTACCTTTTCCAATGGCAGTGGAGTCGCCTGAAGCAGGATCCCATGACTTCTGAAGATGATGTACAGTAAGACTGATGCCATTTATGTTCTTAAATATCTCTTGCATTGCTCAGAGCCACCTTCTGCCCTTTTAGTATGTTGCACCTTGATATCCTCCATTTTATTCTCTCCTTCTTAAATCTGACACCTTTGAGTTACTCTCTTACCCCACCTGCAGCCCAAGCAATTTGGGATAGGATTTCAGCTGTAGGAGCAGTTGTTCCCTGACTGCCACTCATGAATCACACTATAATCACAATAAAAAAATTGTGGCATCTTTTAGACCTGTATATGTCAAACAGACTAAATTAAAGTAACTTCAAGTGTACACTATACCATTTTATTGAAGACATAACTATAAGAAGGCTCTGGGGAAACCTTATAGCACCTTCCACTACCTAAATGGGCCTACAAGAAAGCTGAAGAGGGACTTTTTACAAGGGCATGTAGTGACAGGACAAACAGTAATGGCTTCAAACTGACGGAGGGCAGGTTTAAATTAGATGTTAGGGAAAAAACCCAATTACTGTGAGGGAGGTGAGGCGCTGGAATAGACTGCTCCCCAGAAAAGTCAGGGAGGCCCCATCCCTGGTAGTGTTCAAGGACAGTTTAGATGGGGCTTTGAACAACCTAGTCAAGTGGGAGGTGTCCCTGGCCACAATAGGGGATTGGAACTGAATGATCTTTAAAGTCCATCCAAACTCAAACCATTCTGTGAAATAGAGTAACACTGAAAACTTGTTGGTTATAAACCACAAACTTGTAGCTAAATTAGCTTTATCATTAAGCGTCTTCTCTGCTCACAAGGTAATCCTGGAATCATTGAATAAATCATAGAAGGGTTTGGGTTTAAAGGGACATTAAGTGAATATATTGTATTATATGTAGGTGCTCATTGAATTATTAAAAGGTATCTTGAGAAAGAAACAATTCATATTACAAGTCTCAGGCAAGAAAGACCATGTGGATTGTAATGAGAATAAAATACAGGGTTCCAAACAGAAGTGCAGTTATACCACTGTAACAGAGACTGCATAGCAAATGTGCGTTATTTAAGAACCATTATGTGACAATGTAATTAAAAGACCCTTGTGTGATAACATGCAAAATAACTAGTAAAATTAGTTTCATGTGTGCTTTTCACCTTCCAAAGTTTGATTTTTGTGTGCTCAGCACTCTGAGTACTGTAATGCATGCTGTAGTCTTTTCTTGAGATCTGGGGTATAGATCAGTAAAAGCTAATTTCCTAAAGGCATTTTTATACTTACCATGTACATTTAAGAGTTAGAAGGCAGATTTCTCAGCTGTCCATATGACTTCTTCTGTTTAATTAATGAAGTTAAAGGGACTATATTTAGTCACAGAGCTTAACGTAACACTACCCTATCAGTCTCACTGCCATTCCTATTAAGATATTCCAGCAACGTGGTTGAACGAACTCACTGCTCTATTTTAAGAAGGGAGAGGGCTTGCTCATAAAATATTCCAGAGGCTTAATAAAAAAAAAATTTAAAGGTGAAGAGGTCAATTAGTTGCTGGTCCCGTTGGGTTGAAGATGCAGGAGGACAGAGAGGGCAAAATGGCCAAGAGTGGGCGGTAAATGCGCTCCCACCCCGCCAGCATCCCGAGCGCTGTGATTCCCGTGTGACTCTCGGAGGCCGGATGCTGGTGGCCTCCCGTGACCTGGTTGCCACCGTTCACTTGTGTCCACCGCCGGGTTCTGAGGGCGACGGCTGCCAAGGGCCGCCCGGGGAGGGGGGGAATCTATGTTCCAAGGCGGACAGCGGCGCCGGCTCCGCCCGGGACGGCTGCAACCCCCACCCCGAGCTGGGAACCGCCGACGGAGCCAGCTCTGCCACCGAAACACCCAGTGATCTCTGAGGAGCGACCGCGCTCTGTGAGCAGCCGAGGCTGCGATAAAGGGGCGGGGAGCGGTGAAAGGCGTCGTGAGTTCGCCTGGTGAATTTTACGCCTAAAATACGATTTCTCCAGGTGGCGGAATAAAACGGTGTCTCCTCACCTTCCCCCGAACGCCTCTGAGGCAGCGTGAGTCACGGCACAATCCGAGAACTGCATCTCGCAAGAGCGTTTCACAAAGTTAGGGGAGCGTCGGCTGCGCTTCCTACGGGACGGCCGGCACAGCGGCCGCCGCCCCGCTCGGCACTCACCGGGCCGGGCTGGTCCCGCTGCGCGGTGGCCGTCACGGCGGGGCATCGCAGCCCGTAGCTACCCCCAACCACCGCGCCGGGGCGGCAGCAGCCGCGGCTCCCCCAGCCCGAGAATGCCCGCTCGCAGGGGGAAGCCCGAAGGGACCCCCGCCCTCCTGGCCGCCCCGTCCGCATCCACCCGCGTTCCGCCACTCCACCCCCGCGCCGGCGGGGCAGAAGCAGCCCAAACTGCTCGGAGGACTCCGGAGATCGGCAGCGGAGCCGGCGGCAGCGCCGCGACCCCCTGCTCCCGCGGCGCCGGCCCCGGGGGGGCACCGGCCACACCCCACCTCTCCCTGCCGACCCGCTCCCTCGCCGCCCACCTCCCCCGGCCCCGGCAGCCGAGATACCGCCTGCCCCCGCCGCCGCAGGGCCGTGCTCCGCACCCTCGGGGCAGCGCCGCGCCCTCCCCTCCCGGCCGCCGAGCGCCCCCTTCCCCGCCCCTGCGCCAGTGCCGGTGCCGGTGCCGGGCGGGGGGCGGTGGCAGCGAGGGAAGAGGGATGAGGTCATCCTCTTTCCCGGCGTCAGTCAGCTGGGTGGTGGCGGCGGCGGGTGCGGGCGGAGGCAGGCAGGGAGGCGGGTGCGGGATGCGCTGCTCCGGGCAGCGCAGCCCTGCCTGCTCCCGGCTCGAGCAGAGCGCGGCGGCGGCTCCGGCACCGCCGGCCCCCGCGGAGGCGGCGGCGGGGCGGGCGGGCTGAGCGCAGCTCCCCGCAGACAGGCGGCGCTGCGGACGCGGCCGCCGCGGAGGAGCCGCCCGCGGGCGCGCAGCCCGGCGCGGAGCGGGGACTGGGGACGCGGGGAGCGGCGGGTCCGCGGCGGCGGAGGGCGGGAGGCAGGAGTCAGGAGGCGGAGGAGGAGGAGCAGGAGGAGGCGCGGGATAAAGGAGCGCTCGCTGCTCCCGCTCGCTCTCCAGCGGGGCTGAGGGAGGCATCATGGCCGCGAAGTCGGACGGGCGGCGGAAGATGAAGAAGGGCGGCGAGGTGGCGTTCACGCCGCTGCAGAACTCCGAGCACTCGGGCTCCGTGCAGGCGCTGGCCCCGGGGCTGCCCGCCGGCTCCGGGCCGGGCGGCGGCAGCGACGACGATGAGGCGCCCGGGGGCGGGTGCTGCAGCGGCGGCGGCGGCGGGGACGGCTCGGGCGGCGGCTCCCGGTGCTGCTGCTGCTGCTGCAGCGGCGGCAGAGGAGGAGACGGCGGAGGGGGCGGTGGCGGGGGCTCCCGGGGCTCGGGCGGGGGCTCGTCCTCCTTGTGCCTGCGGCTGGGCAGGGAGCAGCGGCGCTACTCGCTGTGGGACTGCCTCTGGATCCTGGCCGCCCTGGCCGTGTACTTCGCGGACGTGGGCACCGACATCTGGCTGGCGGTCGACTACTACCTGCGGGGCCAGCGCTGGTGGTTCGGGCTCACCCTGTTCTTCGTGCTGCTGGGCTCCCTCTCCGTGCAGGTCTTCAGCTTCCGCTGGTTCGCGCACGACTTCAGCACCGAGGACAGCGCCGCCGCCGCCGCCGCCGCCGGGCACTGCCCCGCCGCCGAGAGCAAGCTGCTGGTGAGCAGCGGCTCCGCGGCCGCGGACATCGACGCCGCTCGCCCCAGCACGCCGCAGAGACAGGCGTCCACCGCCAGCAAGGGCAACGCCACCAACAGCAGCAGCAACAGCAGCAACGCCGCCGGTAGCGGCGCCGCCGGTCCCCGAGCCGGCGGCGGCCGGTCCGCGTCCTGCGCCTTCTGCATCTGGCTCCTGCAGTCGCTCGTCCACATCCTGCAGCTGGGGCAGGTCTGGAGGTGAGGAGCAGGGCGAGGGCGGAGCGGGGGCCGGGGCTTGAGCCCCTTGCTACGGGGGAGCGCGCCCGGCCGCGGGCGGGACTGCGCCGGGCGAGCGTCAGCCTGTCCCACCTCGGGGTCCCTCTTCGGGACAGCGCGCCCCGGCCCGCCGGGCCGTCGGGATGACGGGGCTCCCGCGGGGCTGACCGGGCGCGAGGTGCCGAGGGGAGCCCCGCCGGGTGCCGGAGCGTTTTGTGCTGCACGGGTGAGCGCCCCGGGAGGCGCCCGGCTGCCTCTAGCCCGTGCAGCTCCAGGCGCCCAGAACTTCCTGGGAAAACTGCGCCGGCGGCTCGGTAAAATGAGGGAACCGGTGGGGAAAAGGGGACATACCCTGGTAAAGCAAATCTCCCGGTCTCCTCACGTGTGACCAGCACACCTTTGCCGCCAGCAGCGAACTTCACTGGCAGTGAAGAGTTACTTTCCAGTTACGCCCTGATGCCGTGTTTTGAGATTTATATGTGCATATGCTGCAGTCATCTCCTTGCTCTGCACATCCATTTTCTATATATGTGATGTATTAAAGGAATGTCTTCTAAATGGAAGTTTTGAGTAGCAGTTCTCAAAACCCTCTGCAAGCGATGTACTGTGCATTATGGAAAAGATGTGCTGAAGTAGGTTGCGAAAGGCACTTGCTGGAAAAGATGACATCATAGTTTTCAAAAGTAAAGTTTTCCTTCAATTTTAGTAAATTTCTGGGGAACATTCATATGAAGGTTGAATGCCCTGCAAATACATTTAATGCTGCCTGAAAAGTGCAGAGTTCACAAGACGTAGTGTATAAAGAATGCATAATTTCATATAAAATTTTGGAAGATAGATGCTGTGTTGAAGAAGGTCATGCAGTAAGGCAAGTGCACTAGAGCAACAGTGGAAAATACCATTTGTGTTTCTTGCCTGATGGATGGAAAGAAATTATGTCATCCTTCTGTTTTGGAAACACTTGGGACTTTTTACAACTACTTCATTAGGGAGTTTAATTTGTTGTTACTGTAAACTTCTAGTGCTGGTACTTTTAGTATTTGTCTTATCCTTTTGGGCAAAGACTCTTTTGCTCTATTAGCGTAGTATCCAGTACACCTCAGTTTGGCTTGTGACACTTAAGCATCAAGGAGTCCAAGTGTTGCTAGATAGTTGACCAAAGATCTTGGGATGCCACAGCTAAGTACCTTTTGCTTTCCAGAGTATTTGGTTTGAGTATTTATTTATATTCATTGCAACAAATTCAATTTTCTAAACTTGTGAAAGTAACTAAAAGTTACAGGTGTGCTCATGCTAACAATGTCATGACTTGAAAGGGAAGCAGAATTTTGAATGAAAAAGTGATGCTTTGTTTCAGATTTTGAATGCTTGTATGCTCCTCTACATTCTACCGTCAGAGTTGTTTAACACATGTTGAATTTAGGACTTTCTGAATATGATGGATTTTGTGCAATGTTTAGTCCCCAGCCTGCAGAGATAGAAAAATAAGTACAGTGGCTTAAATAGCTCTTAGAAATTCATGTTGATATTCATACATATAGAAGTCAAAGAGTGTGGATCATGCTGAGTGACAGAGAAGAGAGTTTTACAAGGTCTTGTGTCATGACTCTGTATTGGAGAACACAAAGAGCGGGGAGGGCTGTGGGTGGAGCAGGGTGGGATCCAATACTGTACAGCACTTCTGTCAGATGAGGTGTCTGGGATTTAGACCTCTCCAGCTGCTTGCTTTTTGATGAAGCACAGTGTCTTTTAACATAAGATTTCCTCCTTGCAAAAGAACCTAGTCCTCTATGTTTAAAGCTAGATGAGTCTCTTTTGATCATATGCAGGTTTTTTCCATGTTTTATGTGCAGCAGTGTAAAACTACCATAATATTAAACTGATGAGGCATGTTAGGAAATTATTTATGGTTTAGCCTGTTAAACTTCTTTTTTTTGTTTTTTTTTTTTTCAGTGAAACAGAGCCATCAAATTGCTTGTCTGTCAGTAACTTTGTAGTATTTATTTGCAGTTTTCCAAAAACTTAGAAATTATATGGTCAGCAGTATGGAATGTTTCATATCTGCACTTCATAATTGATTAAAGTGGCTCCATTTTAATTCCCTACATATATTCCTGATTAGGGAGTGCCTTTGACGACATCTACAGCTAATAATCAGCACCAAAGAGAAGAGGTCACATCAAACGCTTAGAGACTGTACATAAGCGTGGTGTCAGAACAAACATGACCTGTGGAAATTTTCTGGAAAACAGTATCTCTAATCAGACACTTAATAGTCCAGAACTTTTACTCCACAGTGTAACACTGGCACTGGCTTGAGCAATAGCTCAAACTATATAGGCTGAAAGATGATTATTTAGATTATTTAGGCTGAAGTGTTTTCCAGTTGCCTGTGTTTGGAGCCTGACTCCTTCTTTGACACAGCTGAACAGATTGTGCTGGCTGTGTGAGCACCACAAGTGCCCACGTGCTGGGGTCACCATCCCAACAGATGACAAAAACCTGTTACCCTTTGTTCTGTGCCTCTCACTATGTTTCTTCTTAGCTTTCAGAATTTTCCTTCTCTTTTTCTTTTGCTCCTGGTTAAAGCTCTCCTCTAACTACATTTAAGTTTTCTATTTCTTATTGCACTGAATCTCCCACAAGTAAAAATGACAGTAATATGTCTGTCATTTCTCTATCAGGCAATGAGGAGAAAGTTTGCTTGTGCCTGAATCTCAAGCTACTGAAATTGGTGTTCATTCTCTTTTCATGTGGTATTTGTTGTCTTCTGTCTCCTCTTAAAATTAATTGAATCCTGAGGTCTTCAATTTCCCTTTATTTGTCCCACTGCCAAAGGTTTTGGGGGCAACAGTGTCAACTGCTTATTTAAGGACACCATCCTGAAGAAAGAGTGGTAAAACTGACAATCCCAGTGCTCTTAATATTCTTGAATTAAATAAAAATAATGTGTTTTTAGTGATTAGTTCTGTCAGAATGACTTTTAACAATTTCAAAGCTTTTCCTCTGAGATTAATTTTTTGTTTACAAGCATACTGAAAGCCAGATCATTGAAAATGATTATGTGTTAATTTTAACTAAAATGTGCTAATGGGAAATGAATGAGGTCTTTAATGTGGTATGGAACAATTCTCGAAGTAGGCAATCTAAAATTACTAAAACAGTTTGTATTCATAGAGTGTGAACAAGGGGAGCTGCAGGAGCAGCTAAGCTGCCAATCAGTTCTGGATAAAACTGTTGTTTTTTTTTCTTTTGAAATTGGTGTCACTTTCCCCCCCACCCTCCCAAAAACCCCCAAAACAAACCAAAAAACAAAAAACCAACCCAACTTTAAAATATCAAATGGCTCCTTCTTGAAGATTTTTTTTTTCCCTCTGGGACTTGCTGTTCATGGACTTCCTGATAACACTGTCCACCTGTTAAAATTCCAGTGAATTAAATCTGAGAATCTGCTTGCCACAGCAGAGTGCAGCAACAAGGCATTTGTTGGCAGCTAATTTCATGTTAAAATATTATCTCTGATGAGATTCTGTCTTCAGAGATAGATAAAAGTATGTTTCCTTATCCATATTTCTAGTGTTTTCTGCTTTTGCCAATATTTGGGCATGGAAACCACACTATGGAGCCCTCTTCTCCCAAACAGGTGCTGTGAGAGACCTGTCTTATTATTAGTATACTCTGTGGGGCACAAGGAGGATGTGAGGTGCAGTGCCTGGGTGCTTTAATTTAGAGTCAGCAAGGACCTCTGTAGAGGTATTTGGGCCAGTAGAATTCAGGTAAGCTATTGCCCTTTGAACCTGGCCTGAGCATATGTAACCATTGCCCTTGAGCATCCCTTTGATTCACTACACTTCACTGGCTTAGCCATCACTTTCAGATTTTGCTGTGGATAGCAGGACTTTTTGAGTGGATATAAGAGATTATAGCATTCATTTGGCGTCTGTGGAGCAGGTTAATTTCCTTAAAAAAAATTCTGGCTGAGGTTCCTTTGATCTGGCAGGATTCGGATAGCCATGTTCCTGGAAGCTGGGCAAAAGGATACTGAGAGTCAGCCCTGGGAGGAGTTTGGGTTGTGGGAAGTTGAGTGAACAAGAGGAGGAGACTGGAGGACTTGCTGGTGCTCATCTTGTGGTGTCTGGAAAGCAAGAAGTAGCTCCCTGAGATAACTCCTGTGCCTTGCAGCAGGGTGGTGTGAACAGGGTGCCTCGGTGCTCAGAGTGCTTGGGAGCTCCCACAGTGTCTGTCATTTTGTCTGAAAGGCTGCAGACAAAGTGCCTGAAAGGGAATTGTCAAGTTTCTGTAGCTAACAAGGCCAGAGGAAGGGTGAATCATTGGAAAGAAGAGGTCTGGAAATTACCCTTTAAAATTATTACTGGATAGCTGAAGCAATACTGAGATGATTAAGTATATCCCTCCCAACAGAGTGAGGGGGTTTGACTGAGACTTCCTAGCTTTGTGGGAAACCACTTAGAGAAGGAGGAGGACACACCAAGTTATTTACCTGTCCTTCCTGGTGGTATTGTCTGGGACAGGTGTCTGTTCCAAAGTGGATCTCATTCCCTGAGAAATGATGCTATACTTTGGCTATTCTGTTTATGTGCAATACTAAGAAGCCATTATTTTCCTCATCCTTCCTGATTATTATTCAGGAAAAAAAGGAGTTGGAGCAAGGTTGTAAAGGTGATGTTGGATTCTGAGACCAGGGTGAATTGTAGTTTCTGTGGTGTCCTGTGGAAACATCTTTCACAGGTCTGGATCACCTGCCAAAGAAATGTCATTGCTTATGCTCAGAAGCTTCACTTCTGCAATTAAAAAAAAGGTGAAATGGTGTCTGCCCTGCATGTGACAAATCCTTACGACTTCTTCTGGTGCTCACCACTGACTATAACTGGCCCCCTAAACTGGAAATGTGAGCATGGTAGTTCAAATTAAGAAAAAACATCATCAGTCTTAGCTCAACTCCAAACTTAAATAGGCTAATTTCTTTTCACACTTTTGATCTATGTAATAGTTTTGATGCTTTTGTTCGGTAGCAATGTAGGAGTTGGTGTAGTTATGTGGTCAATAATTCCAGCTGCCATTGGACTTCACACTAAGATGTGATAATATCTCAATCTGACACCAGTTTTTCTCACTGTTTTGAAATCTGTCAGATAATTTGTCACATGGAGTCCAAATTTATGAATCATAGCCATTTCCTAGACAAGATTATTGCATATCCTCCCCATCTGTCTCTTAGTGTAGCGAAATGCTGCCACTCAGCAATGCCATATTTCTTTTATTGAGTTACTGCAGTGCTTGACTTAAAATCCTACTGACTAACTATTTTGCTTGCTGTATCTTTAGGTTTCAGGAAGGGTTATGGGCTGTCAGAAACAAGAAATAAAGTTGTGGGTTTTTCCCTCTCGGTAGGATTAGAAGGGGCAGCCCGCCCTGTAAGTAGCCTGATCACATCTAAACTTTTGGTAATATATTCATCAGAATAAATATTCAATTTTTTTTCATTTTTTTTTTCTTTTCTTTTTTTCTCCCTTTTTTATGAAAACAGTGGTATGCAGATGAAGTCCATGCCTTTCATTTTTTTTGGAAGCACAGGAGTGAAGCTTTACTATGTTCTTAAAAATCTCTTACAAGTCTGCATACAAATCAGATTTGGTATTCAGTTTATTCTAATAACCTTAGCTATGTGCAAAAGATGCTGATGTACTTTAGAAGAAAGATACTGTACTTTAATAATTAACAAGCGTTCTCTCTGTAGAGAATATTTATCAGTTACATAAGTTATCAGATTTTCAAAGGACTGCTTAAGCACTGATTTCTGATCACACAATTGGCTTAGTAGAAAAACTAATATTTTAAACACAGAATGCTTTCTAGAAGCATATATATGGGAAGAATTTATATTTGCCTTTTTCCAAGAGTGGAAAATTGTTTAGATTGTAAGGGTTTGTGTTTCAGAGGATTTCATGTCACCATACACAGATATTTTTCTAGAGTCCTCTGATGCTGTGAAAGGATGATTATACGTACATACCATGAATTCAAAGAAATGCATCACATCATAATTTGCAGATTATAAGAAGTTTCTTGCAGAAGTTTCTTGCAACCAGATGAGGGTTTTTTTTGGTTTTTTTTTTTTTTTTTTTTTTTTTTTTTTTTTTTTTTTTTTTTTTTGTCAAAATTTCTGTTACTTACATCACAGAAAGTATTTATTTCTGAAAGGTCAGTTTGCATGTCCACATCTCTTGTGGAAAAGCAAGAAAGTGTAACACCACAGCATAATCTGTAGCCTCAGTTATCCTCCTTCATCCTTCAGGTAACTTACATCACAGTTTAACTTGTTCAGAAGAGTATTCTTCTTGTCAGCTGGTTTAGTCCTTAATATTTGTCCATAAGGACTGACTTGGCCACAAAGACACAAAAGCTCCAATAAAACTAAAATCAAATCAATTTCTCTGTCCCTTATAACAGTGCTACCTTGTTCTTCAGTCTCTCTGTTCCAATTAAGTAGCTTTTAATGTATAGGAGATAAATCACAGCAGTGAATTACATTTTCAGTAAACAGGTTGTTTTGGAGGAATTTATCAGGCACAGACAAAATCAATAGCTCTTTTGCTTGCACTTCAAGAAGAAATTTTTGTTTGCTAAAGTATATTTACAAAGTGGTGCCTTTTTTGTCAATTTTAGCACAGCTGTCAGTTGTATGCATTGTGTCATGTGGACATAGGCATGGAAGGGGCAAACAGGATATAAAAAGAATTGCTTTGATTTACTTTATTTTTAAAATGAAAGGAGGATGATATAAAAGGGCACATGAGGGAGGACATGGAAAAGAAAGAATGTTCTGAAAGGGCATGGGAATATAATTTTGTACTCCTAACTATATACCTAACTCCAGTGTGTTTTCATTCAGACACTGACCAAAGAGGAATTATTTGAATAATTTCCTAAGTGACTGCTTGAGAAAATGTAGAAGCTGGCAGGAAAGCAGAAGAGTTGTATGTCTGGGAAAATTCACAGCAAAAATGTTAGATACACAGAGAAAATGCTAGATAAACTTTCACTGCAGTGAGTAGTCATCTGAACAATGATAAATAAAAATGTGAGATATCAGTCTGGCATAAGCTGACAGGAAAGAGAGTACTCTAAAACATCTTTTCATAAATTTTAGAATTAAAAAATAATAGGTCTTGGTTATATTTTTTTCCAAGAGATTTTGCCTGAATTTTCTGACAACCATAACATGAATTATCATTTCCCTGTGGGCTCTGATTGCTGAAGTGGTTTCTTATCACACTCTCTCTCATTCTGTTTCCCTGCCTGAATGGCTGAAATGGGTTATAATGTACTTTTTCCCCCAAGAAGAAATAATTGCTATATTATGTTATTATTTTCATTACTTTTCCTTTGACAACAAGTCTGTGCTGTTCAGTATATTCATGGTATAAGGCTTGTATGGTGAGCCATATAAATCTTTTTGATTGGCAGGGATAATCAGTGGGGGTGGTTAATGTTATCAATCACAAATGATTTGATGTCACGAGTTGGAGCACACAGAGCAAGACAGTTTTGTGGGGTGTTTTCAAAGGAATTTTAGCAGACAGTTATATGACAGGGAAAGTAACTACTTTTTGTTCTTCTAAAGTTGAAGGTGTGACTTATACCAGACTAATGTACCAAGGATGGTGCAAGCTGCTTTAGATAAGGATGCAGAAGTTTTATGGTGAATAAAAAGTGAATTAACCTACAGATGGATGGACAGTTTTCCTTATCTCTACCAGCTGTTATATCAGATTGATTTCCGCCCTTAAAAATGGAAGTTAGCATTGCCACAGTTTTCAACATTACCCTCTTTAGTGGGATGCTTGTGCATGTAAACATCTGATCTGATCTAGGATCCTGCCAACTTTGAGTGGTGCTTTCCCATGTATAGTACATCGGATCAGCAGATTACTTCCTTCAGGTCCAAGGAAAGTACCTTTAAATATCAAGCACCATTCATCAGCTATCTGTAGAGAGATCTATACATGCATAGAAAGCCATGCTGATATTTTCACCTTTTAATAGTGTCTTGTGTGGAATTATAAGCTTTGTCATTATAAATGTGTGTGGGCTTTTATCTAAAGGAAGGGTAGGTATAGAGCTGTGTCTTTTCTTATTATTCTTCAACCCTAATCTTTATAGTCTCACTTTATATGGAAATATTTCTGTGAGACAGAGCTATAACAGGACTTTGCTCTGAAAGCGGAATTTAGATGTTCTTCAGGCATATAGACCTGAAAAGATGACCTAGAAAATTTGGCTTAACAGCCTTGTAAGGAAAGCTTTTTTGCTGTGAGGGTGACAGAGCACTGGAGCAAGCTGCCCAAAAAGTTTGTGGAGTCTCCTTCTCTGTAAGTACTCAAAACATGCCTGTATGTGACCCTGTGCAACTTGTTCTGTGAACTTGATTTAGCAGAGGACTTGGACTAGGTGGTCTCCAGAGTCCCCTTCCCACCCCAAACATTGTTATTCTGTGGAATTTAAACATAATGGACCATAATGTTCAACTTGAAAGCTTCCTAGAGGCTTGTATTCCTTCATTTTAGCTGTGTCCAGGACCTCTGCAGCACACACAGCCTGAGTAGCTCCTCATTTAAGCCCATTGCAAACCAGATGCTAGGCTGCAGTGACACCAAAATCCCTTAGTGGATCCAGTTAGCTAGCATTGTTTAAATCTGTTTTACGAGCAATGACAAGCTTATATTCCAAAAAAATATTACCGACTCAACCTTGTTTTATAGTACTGGAGAAATGTCCCTTGTGATTAGAGTATTTATTCAGGTTTTAGGAGATTTGAGTCTACTGCCCGTTCCAGCTGTGAGGGGTCAGTTCTTGTCTCCCTGATTGGCTTCTTCACTGATGCTTAGGCAAGGCTGGATGGGGACATTTACTGCCCTTCCTGCTGGAGCTGTGACATAACACTGGCAGAAATGTCATGTTTGTGAGGCCACAGAGGAAGACCTAATATGGCCTTGTAATGAGACCAAAAAGAGATTTCCCTGTCTTTCTTCATTACAGTTTAATTAATTTTTTCTACCTTTTCCCAGGCTTTAACCTTTTCTCTTTCTCTTACCCTAAAAGTACACGACCAATATTTCTGTTTACAAACATTCATGCTTCATGTATAGTATAACCACAAAGAGCACCATAATACAGATCTCCATGAAAATTCCTGCTTAAGCTTATAGGTGTAGCTCCAGATGAACTGAATTAGCTGAAGGATTGGTTTATTCATTTTTTTAATCAACCTTTCTTTGTCATATGTAATCAAACTTAGAAAAAAGATAAAAGAAAGCTGTTTTTAATGTATGCACCCAGTAGTTGTTCCACACTTTTGCTCTGCCATTTCTTGATAAAGTGAATTAAATAACAATTTTAAAACTGCAATTTAAAAATTGTTTGAGTTTCTGGTTCTTGCTCTGAGTTGATTTCCTGGTGCCATTTTTGTAGTTGAGCAGAAGTTTTGTGGCTGAAATAAAACCCTATCTTCATGTCCCAGCTTCTTATTTCTCAACTCACCTCAAGCTCCACAGCAAGTACAGCTCAGCTTTTCAATATGCATAATTTGTTTGTCTTTTTGTTGCCTTTAGTCTGTGCTTCAGAAAAAAAGAACTGCAGTTCCCTTTACTTCAATTGGAGTTGAGCTTTTTAGAATATTTTTTCTTAAAAGAGAAGGATATTTAAAGTGGCTCAATTTTGGCAGTCAAAAACAAGCATACTTCTTTATGTATTCTTTATATACTCTTTAGTTATCTAGTACGTATTTGCAGTCTAGTCTATGAATATTATGAAGCCTTATTTTTGTAATACACTTCAAGATATTCAGATGGAAAACGATCTAGGTAGAAATGAATCAAAATCAATGTGTCTCTCAAAAGAGGTTTTAAGTTAAACATGTTGACAACATGAGCATCTCTCCAAAATGGACAATACTGAGCTATTAAAGTAAGATTTTAATATTTTAAAAACTTTTTTCCACAAGGCTTTATGCTTACTACACCCAGAATATGTGATATAGCTTAAAAAAAGTTCCATCCTTCACCCCATTTCCTTCACCTACTACTTTTGCTGCTTCAGGTTGGCTCTTCCCCTCGTCTTTTGAGCTGTTTTCCTTACTTGTTTGCTTTTTAAGCTGGATCCAACATGCTGTGGAAAACTGGCCAAAGGGTTAGGGATTTTTCTAAACATGGAGGTTCTAGAATCAACTTCAACTTGAAGTTTCCAAGCACCAGACATTTCAGCTTCAGAAACAATGACATGTGTGGGTGATAGCAGACAAATAGGCTGAGGATAGAACATTTCCAGTAGTATTGATGGAAACTGGAAAAATGCAAAATTATTGAAAAAAACATAAGTGTAAACAGAGCTCATAGAATATTAAATGGATATGTTAAGTAAAGATTGGGTACTTACAGAAGGTTTACCCAAGTGAAGCCAAATACAGTGCAGAGGATGATTAATGTGGCAGAGAGAGCTCAATAATAATGGCTTTGAACTTTTACAATAGTGTGTTAATGCATGTGTCAAAAGGAGGAATTGCATTATAGTCAACAACCATTTGTTTGCAATTTTTACCACACAGGCAAATTAACAACTCATGATAACCTTGTATGAAAATTACCTTTCTGAGCTAAGGGCTATGCTTGGTGCTTAAGTATGTTGTTCATTATTTTTTTTTCTGTACCTAAAAAATAAAATTTTGGACACGTACATTTTTCTATAACCTGTCTTCATTCTCTTTGTGTCAATTCTGTGGGAGAGCTACTCCATAATAATCCAGTTGGGTTAGAGAATGAATTAGTTATTGGGAGTGTTCTCTTCATGGCTGGATTAAATCAAGAGGGTTGCTAAGAAAACAAGCATAAAGTACAAAGTAAGTAACCCCACCATCAATTCCTGAGTTTGTCTCATGAAAGGCTGACTCAGCCCCTGATGGTGGGTTTGGAGAAGTAGATAAAATCCCAGGAACTGTGAAGGCTGTAGTTGAAATGAACCAGTTCCCTTGTCAGTTTGGTCCTATTACTCATGTGCTGTCGGGTAGACTGAGAATTTTGGCTTGTTTTGTGAGTTCATGGATGATTTGCACTCATCAGAGTAAAAGTATTGCACCTTTAGATAGAGAATGCTGGTCTCATAGCCAACTGTGGTTTGGGCCATTGAAGTTTCTTCAAGTGGGACTTGCTCGAGGCAGCACAGAGCAAGTCTTTATTCTTTGTGTGTCCCTTCCTCTTCCAGTAGAACTTACTAACAGCTTCCAGCCTCACCCATGTTGAAAAGGTGGCAAGCTGGGAGAAGGTTCTCTTGGTCCTATAAAAACTTCCTAGAACAGCAGAAAGATGATATTATGACTGGGGATGCTTCTGTAATAGAAGTAATGAGGAATTGCTACTACTTCTGGTAGTTTAAATGCATGTTTAAGATAGAGGAGTATTTTTGAGCAGGTGCCTTTCCAAATTGATCCCAAAATCAATTTCAGACCTAGACTTAGTCCTTTTTCTTGAATCTAGCTCTCCTTACACTGCCCATATCTTTATTATACGCTGTGCACACACAAGGGAGTCAACCCATTCGCTGTTAAGAACTAGAATTTTTCTACAGGTCTATCTTTTACTAGGAGAGGTGTGTGGAATACCATACTGCATCAGAATTCATGTTAATAAGTTGTCATTAATTCTTATGTTGTTCTACAAATGGAAGATTTATATAACAGAAAAAAAAAAGAAATTATACTTTTATATCTTTCTATTTCTTAAGCGTCAGGTACTCTGATTTGCTTTCTTGAAGTGCAGAAAGTATTGGATGGAAGGAATATTTTGAAAAATGTTGATTGTCACCATAATTAAGTATACTTCAGTAATGACATGAAAAATTTTCCTAATGCATACTCTAGATGGGAAATGGAGGTGCATTACATGAAGAAAAGCATAAAATTTCATATTTTTAAATGTAATGCTTTGTCTTAAAGGACTTTAAATTTCCACAAAACGATTCATTAAGCTTTGAAACAATTGGCATTTAAATAATCAGCGTGTATTAACACGAGGAATTTTCAGTACCTCAGCAAAACTTATATCCCTAGTTTTTAATTTTATAGCAGCACCTAAGGAGAAAAAATGGCCAATAGCTTTATTTTACAGCTAGCACTAATATAGGAGTCAAACTTAAAAGGACACTGTATATACCCATCATCATAAGAAAAACCTTACAAGTATTCTTTTGAAGTTCACTTATGAATTCAGTTTGTCTGTGTTAATGACTTGTACTGATTTCTTGAGCTTGAGCTTTATGAGTGCAAATACTTATGGAAGGTGTATTTTAAGCCTGAGTGCCAGAATATTAATCAAAACCTTAATTACATATTCAGTAGTAATATTCACAATTCATATGGGTCTTACTTAATTTCATTACTCATCCAATCAAGGATCAGAAGCAATGACATATGATTTAAATAGCAAATTGTTTTGGATATTTCTAATTAGTAGGCACAAAGGATTGGTTATCAAAGAAATTAACTTTGGCACCTTGAAAACTGAAGAATAACCTTGAAATAAGAATAAAGTCAACATTCAAATCTGTTCACAGAAAATTTACTAGATGTTTTCATGTATGCT
This sequence comes from Certhia americana, assembly GCA_018697195.1. Taxonomy (NCBI): domain Eukaryota; kingdom Metazoa; phylum Chordata; class Aves; order Passeriformes; family Certhiidae; genus Certhia; species Certhia americana. The sequence continues at coordinate 114,388,082 of CM031858.1, forward strand.
TACTGTATATAAACTATTTGCAAATAAATAAATGACAGAAATATCATAGAAATATGTCTTCTAATGTCTTTTCATAAATCATTCTTTGGAGAGTTCTTCATGAATAGCAACCTTAATAGATGTGGAGAAGACAGCAGGATTTATGTTCATTTCAAGCAATTGTTTTGGGTACAAGTACTGTGACTCAAGAATGCAGCTTATTGGGATACTACCTTCTTGAGCAATGAAATTTTAATTTGGTCACAGTGGAGAATATCTCACACTGGATTTATCTTACTATATGGGAACCTGTCACTGTGTCATTTGTGCTTTCAATTCCCCATCCTCAAAAACGTGAGGTCTTTTGAGGTGGCAAGGCTTTGAAAAGTCTGTCTGCAAACTTGAAGGACCAGTGGGAGAATTGGGTCCTTCTCTCTGTCCTGCTGTCACTCTATGCCTGTTAAGTCTCCTTCATCTGCACTACAAGCCAAAGCTCTTTGGCTCTGTGATTTACCACTCGTGATGCCAGAGGAAGGCTGCTCTCTGGCTTCCTCGAAGCTGTATTTCTATGAGCAATACTGGATCCTAAAAGCAAGGAAGCACAAAGCCATGGGAATAGTTTAGGAATAATATTAATTGCCATTGCTGAATGTGTATGTACTTGGGATTTGTTACAAGCAATTTCCTTACACAGTCTGTCCCACTTTTTAAAAATTTTATTAAACATGAACATAATTTTTGCCTATAGACTTCACAAAGAGAAGAAATCCATGACGAAATAAGGTAGAATCTCTGAACTGTGAGTCATGGAAGTATTTTTTTTTAATTTCCTTTTTCTCTTGGCAAGTATTTTTTATCATATTCAAGCATTAGCTCTGAGAGAAATAATGTTCACTTCAAAAGCCACTTCCTCCTCAATAAATAATTCAGAGTTATAGATTGTTCATGAGGAATTATCAACACACTAGTAGTAATTTAATATACCAAGCAATCGCGCTCACTTTAGCCTACATATGATTTAAATAGAATATGACAGTTTAGGGTCTCCATTTGCCCCATGGCATGTTGGGATCAAACTTGGCAAGTGATTGCAGTGTTCTCATATCTTCTGAAGAAGTGAATGAAAATTGCATAATTCAGAGAGGATTTCTTAATTACATGCTAAATCAGAGTTTGCTTGCTTGTGTTCTGAATCCAAATTGTAGCCCAGGACCAGCTTTAAAGCATGTGAATATTTTCTCTGAACCTTGTTAGCTGGCATCTCACAAACTTGTCACTTTTTTTTTAAACTTGTTGAGTTACTGTTTTGAGGCAATGTTTCAGTATATTAATTACTTTTGATTTATCCCATGGTGAAAGACTGCACCTACCCTTCCTGAACTGTCTGACACATGAGATCCATCAGCTGAGAACAACATGCTTACTGGAAGTTTTACCTCTTTTGCTTTTTCAAAGAGTCAGTTTTAATTTTTTTCCCCTTCCCACTAGTAGCCCAACACCAATGAGTGTTAGCTACTGGTTGAGCTGGCAAGATTTGTTTTTCTTACAGTCATAAATAGCTGTGGTGAAAAAGAGACAAATTCCTACTCAGTCTAATGCTTATGCCTGTTAATAGGAAAATGCAAAAACTGGTAGTATATCAATGGCATATGTATCACGTACTACTAAAACAGTCATATCTGAACTCAGATTAGGATTTCTCTTCTCATACTTTACTTTTTCTGAAGTGGCTCAAATGTATTCACTCTGGTTTGTCACAAATTTGGCATAAATTTTCTTCTGTTTTGGCTGAATGACAGCAAGCACTCCTAAGAAGGTTTAGGGCTATAATCATTTAAGCCACAGTAATTTATCTCCTATCCATGGAAGTGGATTTGTATGGAAGGTAAGGGATGCCTAAAACCAAGAGATGTTAAGTACAATTCTTAATTTTATGCATCTGCACTTTGTGTTCTCTGCAGTCTGTATCGTCTAGAAAGCCATTTTTAGGTAGCCCTCTATCTATGATACTGTTTATGCCAAGTATATATAATGAAATCATACACTTGTATGAGACTTAGTGATAAAAGGCAGTCCAGGACTGTATTTCTCCAGGAAAATACCAGATTTAAATTGAGACTGAGGAATAACATGTTTTCCTGCATTCTTGTGAAGAAAATAATTGCCCTTTAAACTTCTATAATATTCTCCAATTCATCAGGCTGATGAGGTAAAAAGATAGCCAGGACTTCTCTCACTACCTGTTTGCCTACAAGGAAGGCTATAACTGAGTAATTCTTTCTCCAAAGTTGCACCATAATCTGAATGGTTCAAGGGGAGCCCTACCATCTTCATAAAACTCCCCACTTCCTGGAGGAAGCATAATCACACAGGTTTTAGTTCGTTGCTGTGAATGTAATGCTGGTCTTGTTATTTAACTTCCTGGTTAACCTGGCCTTTCCTCAGAACTCTACTAGAGATTTTCATTTTGGAAACAGTTTGCTGATCATACAGCATGCATAGAAGGAGCAAGGAACTTTAGGTCAGTGACATGTAGAAGTAAGAAACATTAGGTCAGCAGTGGATGTTTTTCTACTTTGATTTAAAGTGTCTTTAAGATGTTCAGAATTTTCCTTTATGTTCCAGTGGGATAAGAATTTGGATTCATGATGGAGCAATGCTGATCAGCACATAACTCATAATGCTACAAGGGATGTGTTTTGAAGCATCAGCTGTTGTTGTGCAGCTGGATGAAAGAGGCATCTAAAGATGTATTCTTCTTGTGTGACTTAGAAACTGGTCTCAGGTTGGTGTTGACACATCTGGAAAAAGGACTTTAAACATAAGTACATACAAACATATATATATGTATATATGTGTATGAAATAGGTGTAAGAGGAGGAAAATTGGGGAAATGGGGATAGAGCAGTGGATATAAAATTGTTAACAGCAAATTGGCTAGCAAAGAAAACTTGAAGGTGCTGATACAATGGCAATGGCACATTGCTCCCAGGATGGTGCTTGATGTGTTCAGTGGCTGAATGTTGTCCCTAAGGAAAAAGGTGAAACATGGATACAGACCTGTCAAAAACCTGTGCAAGAAAAGATAAGAAGTGGAAACACCTGTGCAGGACTTGAATCATGTGAATTCATGACTGGAAATAGGGACTTGAATGTTGTATGCTACCAAGAAAGTGATCTGCTACCAAGTTGGTGATCTGCTTTTATTCTACTGAGTATTAATGATATGATAACTTGAAAGAGTGAGATATATGTGTTTTAAAAGTGCTTTTTAAGAAGGTCTGCAAAGGTGGTTTACTGGGCTGCTGGAGTAGTGTTGTTAAAAGGGAAGTGTTAGCATTCCAAAAATCTGTGAAAATGTTATCCATTGTGGGGGATTTAAACTGCTTAAATGAATACTGGAGGGCAGAACTTATTAGTAAACCATCATGAACGTTTTCATGTGGTAGCTAACAGTCTTCATCAAGTAGCTAATGTATTAGGATATATCACAGTGTTCTGTTTTTGATGGGGATATTAGAACTTTTAGAATTTAGCAGTAAGGAATGAGGATGCTATGGAAGACTGATAGCACTGAATAAACTTCAACAGCATCATCACAGATAACTTCCTTTTAAGTTTCTTGAAGAAATAAAGTTGCTAAGTGGTTTTTTTTCAGTTTTGTTTTGTTTTCCCCAAAAGAGCATAATTTCCTAACTGGGACAATTGGTTAGTAAGAGAAATTTGTTCCTTCAAATATATAAAGAAATCCTAAATTTCTTTGAAACTGATAATGCTAACACTACAGGGAAACTGAACATCAAAAAAAAGAGAAAAATTGTAGAGTGTAGCTCTTAAACGAAGTGTGTGCTTGCAGCACTATTAGGAATCTGCAAATAATGGCTTGCCACCTCACCTCCTTTCCTTCCCAGCTGTTTAAACAGCACTAAGGCTCAGAGGTCAAGAGGTTTGGAGATAAAGTGAGACTTTCCAAAGCCAGGCTGATCTGGCCTTTACAGAAAAAAAACCCAAAAAACCAAACAAATAGCAAAACACTTTTCAGCTATGTAATAAGGACAGAAAAAGGAAGACAGCTGCTATTTTATGAGAAGGGATATTAAAGATAATCTAGGTAAACTTGAAGATTTCCCTAATTTTTCTGTAAAGACAATCCTATTATCATAGTGGTAAAGGGAAGACAGATAATGTTTATGATGGTCGCAAAACAGAAATAACCATAACTGCAGTGAAAGCAGCAGTAAATAAGATTTTCTTTGAAAAATCAAAGAGAATTAATAATTCCAGTTCCAGAATACTGAGAGAACTGGTGAATTGAATCTGTGTTTTAAATCTGTTAATACAAATGTGGTGCGATAAGACTGGAGAACAGCTACATATTTAGGAAGCTGAGAAATAAAATTATTCATCAACTATTCATTTATGAGCAAGCGGTACTGTAAGTGTCCTTTCCTTGAAAAATTTTATAAAAGCATACAGTTAAAGTACAAGGGAGGAAGAAATAAACTGTATCAGGTTTTAATAAAGATTGGCACTGCCAGACTGACCAGGGAACTTTCCCAGTACTTTACTAAATTTTATAGGGAAAGGCAGTGTGCTGGATGTTTTCTGTTTGGCAAGGAAAATTTTGTGATACATCCTGGAAGTTTTCAGTAGAGCTGGACAAGAAGGGAACTAGCAAGAGACTGTAGAGTATGAAAGGAACTAATTCACTGGCAGGTGTGTTTAAGTACAACCAGCTTAATTATGAGGGGCACTGTGTGGCCACAGCCATGGCTTCACTGAATGACCCAAAGCTCATGGCACACTGAGAGCTGACATCCCTGTTGTTAGCCTCTTTCTTCTCATCGTCTCATCCAGGATATATATGTTTAAATCACTGTATTACCATTCTCCCAGAATTTCCAAACTATATCTCTTTTTATTTTCAAAATTCTGAATTTTATATCAGATAGAAGTTTGCATTTCACAGCCTAGCCTGAGCATATTGGGATTTTGTTTATTTTCCAGGCATGATCTGAACAGATAAAAAAATTGCTGGTAGAAATACAGTCAAAACTAATTGAGTCTTTCTACAGTTCAATTTTGCTCCACAGAGATGTATTGTCACATGCTATGAAATCAGGGGGTTTAAAAACTTCAGAGTCAATGATTTAAACATCTTCTTAAATAGGATTCCAGCTTGTATATTTTGGCATACCCCAAGACCACAGTTAAACTGGAGCTTTCCATATGTTGTGGCATGCCAGAAAATCTTGCTTAAACTTCGCTATGGCAGTATATCTGCAGGACCAAGTTTTTTCAACAGGTACAGTACTCAGGTTAGATAACTAGTCTTGGTGAGAGTTTACTGGCTGCTCATCACCTGGGAGCATTTAGTTGTGTAGTTCTCTCTGCAAAGTGATGGAAGAAACTGCTGTCACTGAAGATTAAGTAACTTTTTGTCATTTAGATCCAATGTGTACGGATAAACTACTCCAAACATAAGCTAGCCTGGGTGTTTTACTTGACAGTGTGCCTCGTACTTTGAAAGACTGCCTGCTTGGTGTTTGGGGATACTTTCATCAGTTCCTGAAAAATGAGGTGCTTGTGTGTTTTGTGTGTGTAGAATTTTGTAGTATCCTCAAATTAAAATGTGGAAATAATGTCATGTTACTGTGGAAATGTCTTTATTTTAATTTTAATACTTTGAAACATTCTTACCTGTTGCTACAGAGTAAGCACAACAATGAGACCAAATGAGGAAAAGAATTGTGTTTCAACACTGGACCAGAATATATACCAGAATATATATTTCTTGTCTACAATTGTAATGACACAGGTATATGTCAAATAGTGTTGAAGCACTTTCTTTACACTGTGTTCAGTAGTGTTTGTTGACTGGTTCATACTTGAGTTTTTTTAACCTCAGATGTGGCTGTGTCTCCTTTCCCTTGTGTTATGTAAACCTAGGTGCTAGATGGTTCAGAAACTGAGTAAATCTGAAAAAGATGCTTATGTCTGAGCCTAGAATACCTTCTCTCTTTTGCAGAGTGCCACAGTCCTAACTAGTTAGGTAGTTCTTTGCTGAGTGTCAGACCAGTTTAAAGTACAAAAGGTGAGTGGGCACATTACCCTGCATGCCAGTCTGCAGGCAGAGACACTCCTGTTTTAGGCTCCACAGGAAGTCCCCATAGGCTTAATAATGTGTCTGACTCCTTTAACCAGCCTCCTGACTCCAGTTCAGAAATTCACAAAGCATGTAGTATCTTAGTCAACCTAGGGGAAAAGAAAATAAAATATAAAATCAGGCCATTAAGTTGTATAGTAAGGTTGCTAATAATAGTTGCAAAAGGGATTACTCAATCACCGAGAGCAGCAGAGCAATGGAACTTTTTTTTCCCAAGGAGTTGGTATTTTTGTTTGGTGAGTAATGCTTCAGCAGCCCTCACAGTGAAGATATGTATACAGAGCTCTAGTCCTGCAAGCACCTGCCACCTGTGCTGAGCAGACATGCAACCAGATGAAGAAGCTGGCCTGTGCTTACTAAACTCAGACAAATTCAGTCGTATGAGTGATACAGAGAAATAGATAACTAAATAAATCAAGTATTAATTGTGTATAATGTGACAAAAAAAAAAAAAGTTGGGTTCTACATTGCTTCTTTTTTTGGTTTTTTTTTTCGTTTTTTTTTTTGTTTTTTTTTTTGTGGGTGTTGGGGTTTTTTTTGTTTGTTTGTTTTGTTTTGTTTTTGTTTTTTTAAAGTAAGGTAGCTATCATTCATTCAGATACAACAAAATATTGTTGGACCAAAAGACTTGGACTCATGAGTAGACATGAGGTACCTTGGATGGCAGATTAGTTTGCCCTGCTAGACCATCCAGACTTGTACATTCTGCTGATATTCTGTATTTATATACTTCTTGATCTTAAAAACTAACTTAAAAACTTTTAGAAGTCAACAAAACTTATTCCAGTTCTGCTTTTTACTAGTGAAATTTTTGCTGAAAAACAGGACACATTTCAATAGCGAGATTAGCTAGACTGTGAAATATTACCCCTCAGGGAAGTCGTAGGAGACCAGTTGCACGGATCATTTAAATGCAATTAGAAAAACCAGCAGAGGATGGAGCCAGGCAATTCCCCCTCCCCACCCTCCTTTGCTTCCTCACCAAATAAGTTTGAAAAATGTCATTTGGGAAAATAATAATGGAGTCAGGTTGAATTTAGCAAGTAGTTTTGGCTGAAAAGGGACAAATTTGGAGATCTTTTATTCCAATAATTTTGTGAAAATGCCTGCACATTAGGGAGGAAAGTTTCGTGCTTAAAATGCAACTTGTCATTTCAAAATTTACTGCATTCACTTATGAATTGGGTAATACTTGTTCCAGGTTGATGCAAGAGTACATAATTATATTTTTCTTTTCCTGCTTCTTTCCTTCCCCAGCATGAGATTTAAATTAAGGGGTTTTTTTGGTACTTTTTTTGGTCATCTCATTCAAACAAAGAATCTGTTATTTGCACTGTTCTAGAAAGTATAATGAGAAGTCAGTTTCAGGCTGATAGAAGGACATACTTTAGGTCTTTTCCTGGGAGATCTCTTTTGTTTAGAGCCTGTGATTTATAGGTTAAGTTGGCTGTCTCATCTTAAGTAATGCCTGTAGTAGCTTTCAAGTTTGATTTTTCTGAAAATCTGGTGATATGTATCAACAGCTTCAGTTTCAGTATGAGGGACATTTTTGCATTCCCTCTCAGAGTTAAGGTTTAAATATCTTAAAGCTAAAACTGTTCTAAATAGAAGTAAAGACCCAGAGGGTTTTTGGTGGTTCTTAAGTCTTAGACTGCCTTTCTGAACAGGGAAGAATTTTACCCACTGAGCCCTGGAAGGTTTTCTCCCATGCATCTTCCATTGTATGGATGTCAAATTCTCTGACAGACGGGGAAAAATTGAAACCAGTGAGGCTTCATAAACATAAGGATTTTGGGAGCTACTGGGACTAACACTGCAATCTATTGCAAAGCAGCAGATGTATAATTTGATATACATAACTTCATTAATCATATTTCTTTCTTAAATGGTGATTAAAAAGAAGTGCTTAGAAATGAAAGTTGTCTACAAAAGCTTGGGTTTGTCTCATTACTTCAGAAAGGTGGTGGTTTCCCCCCTCTGTTGCTGTCTATTGTTAATTAGGGAAGTAGAGATGGATGTGTAGAATTAGGTTGCACATAATCTCATCTGAATATTTAATCATAAATGATTAAGATGAAGATTTATAGCACAGATTTTGACATGCTGGCTGATAAAACAAGGTTAATAGAGCTATATTCTCCCCAGTTATAGATTGTCTGGGAAACCAGGCAAGACAATAGCGTCTACAGACATTAAACAGAAACTGGATTTCCAAGAATGTTCTTTCCCTACTTTATTTTTAGAAAAAAGTTTGCTGATTGTCTGAAATAATACTAAAAGTTCCACAAAAGAAAATTTAAACAGAAAAAAAGACAAAATTGAAAGGAAAATTATTTCCTAATGAAACGTACAGCTGTGGATTCTAATAAAAAGATAATAATTGATCTGTTTTGTTTGAAAACTTTAGATGTTATTTATGGAGTAATCTGCTATTGCAATGCAGTATGACCAAGGTTATTTTCCCTATCCTGTTTAGTTGTACTGTTTTGGATTGAAGATTACTGAGTTGGATGTTCCACTTGCTCTTTAGAGTGTAAGACCATTGATGTCTCCAGGATCACATGAGTTGGGTATGGTTGCACGCGTTTGCTGTACAAATAACTGAAAAGTTATTGGGAAGTGCAGCAGTTATTATTAGTACATTATGCATACAATATATTCTCTTGTAATCTCCCTAACAAGAAAGAATAATTGATTGATTATAACACTGCTCTGGAGGACCTGAACTATCATTAGATAATACTTGATCTGCTGGAGGAAGAACTGAGATAAATAAAAAATATGCCACCAATAAAAAAAAAAAAAAAAAAAAAAAAAGGCAGCTATCATGGAAATTGAACATCAAAATTCAATCTGAAATCCAGTTTATACACTATTTCTCCAGAAATTTTCTCTCAGAACATTGTGGACATCTTACTCTAAACTACACATTTATGACTAAAAAAGGGGAAATAAAAGGCATTTAGAAATATCTCAGCACTAATAGAGCTGGTCAGCTCGTTCTGGGTCACCATAGCCCTGCCAGTGATCTAGAATTTAAGTGTTTCACACATCTGTTGTGAGGATGCAGTGAGACAGAGAGTCTGCAAGGTTGCCAGTGGATATTTCTGGGTTCAGAACCTCTGAAATCATGAGCTCAGGTGTTGTTTCAGGTTCTGTGGTAGACTTTGTGCAGGTGTAGCACCTGCCACTGATCACCCTGTCATTGTCTCAGAGAGGGGCTTAGGACAGGGTACTTGGCCAAAGTGTATTACCTCTCACATCAAAGAGAATTTTACCAGGGCCTTAAAAATAAGAGCTGGGAGATTGACATTTTTGAAAATGTGTGGTATGGGAATTCACAAAGACTGAATTTATCCTAGGAAACCTAATCTTGCATTCAGCTTGGAGGAGGGAGTCTCCCCCACGAGGGGAGTTGATGGCAGAAGACTGGTTGTAGCTGCTTGGTGCTTTGAATTATTGCCCTGGAAGAGCCCATCTCCTCTGCTGCCCGTAGGAGGAACCTAGGGAGCATGGGAAAAGTCAGACACTGTAAATATCTACCCAAGTGGCTTCCCCTGCTGTCTTCCTTACTTCTGTATTTCTAGCCCTGGGCTGTTGTTGCTGTCCCTTTCTTGCATTTCCTGACATTCCCCCTGCCTACCCCTATAATTCTTGTTCCCTGTTACCAAATTAAAGGTGGGAGTGTTACTTTTTCTGTTCACAAATGCCTTCTGTGTAACATCGATCCAACTCTGGTGGTCGTATCCTGTGATATTTATCATGTAATTTGTGTGGAATAGAAAGATAATTGTTCTGTGCCATAGATAGCTGTCCTTTTTCATTTTGTAGTATGTGGAGAGGATTTTTTTACCAGACTTCAAAACTTATAGCAGTAAATGAGCTGTTTAAGCCTTTTTGTAAAAGCCATTGTTCTCTCTCTGTAAAGTCAAAAGAATTGACATATCTCATTAGTCTGTTAAGCAGTACAAAGATAAATGCTTTATATATAAGAATGAATACAGATGATGATACCAGTTATGTGGTAGGCTTCATAAATGTAAACTATAGTGTCTATAAAGAGCTTTTACTTATAAATTCTCATGATATTTTTATTAATTTCTTTTATTTTCATAGTTAATTATTTTTTCTAAGTAGATGAATACTAATATTAAGTGGTCACAGATGAAAACTATCTACAATAAAACATAAATATTGTCTTTTCTTTGTTAAGCAAAAACATGTTTAACTCCAGTTTTGTTTCCTTCTTAAGCAGTTGGAGATTTTGATATAATAGGGGGTTTAATGACCTTGTAAACAAGATATGAGATGTCTGAATTCTCATAGGCAAGTTGTGAGTTGTGATCACTGTTCCTTACTGTCTGCAAATTAATTATGAAGGTAAGCCATGCTAAAATATTTGAGGTTTCTTTCTGTATTTTGTTCAGCTGGATGGTTATTTTCTCATGCAAAATGAAGTTTGATACACCAACAAAATCTTAGTATTTTTTTCTCAAGTATATATAAACGTATGTAAAGCAGAAAATGTGTTGTCAGGTCCCAGTTAATTTGAAATTCAGCCTTTCTCAGCAAATTTTGCTCCCTTATGTGTTTGTTTCATTTACCTTCCAAGTCTAGTCTGGGATATTGTTTCTATGGATAATTAAACTAAGTAGCCCCATTTGAAAGCCTGCTGAGCAGGGCTGGACCTTTAACCTGTAAATTTTGTCAGGCAGAGACCATAACTGAAGTGCTTATATAACTTGTATCTCAGCAATGATGGATAATACGCCTGGAACCAGAAAATAACAGCAGAAGCTAATGAGGGGATTTCCCATCAATTAACACAATCAAGTAGGGTATCTGAGCTCCTGATGATAGAGATGCCTGCTTTTTTCAGTCAGAATATTTTTTTGCATGGGAATTGTGAGATGTCAGGTGAAGGGACAGCACATCCTAATGATTGGTTGCTTTACCCAGTGTATCAACAGGTCTAATAAAAGATATTTCCCATTCCTACAAGACTTTGTGCCTTTTTTCCTGAAGCCTCCATCATGCCTCAAGCAGCACTACCAAAAGACAGCCTGAGAGAGATTTGTGTTGTGTGCTTGGGAGTTAGTTAACAGCACTGAACTGACAGCACTGACCTGGGACAGAACCCAGGGGGGAAGGTACTGTAGATAGGCAGAGGTGAATTGTCATTTAAGGTGTGGTCCCTGTAGCAGTCCTTCTTAGGCAATCCCTGAAGGGCAGGTGTAAATAATTCAGATGAGAGATGCTCTTTTGTATTCACAGTGCTACATTCATAAAGGAAAAGTAAACATTTTTTTTTTTTCTTTCTGGTGATTTCACAAAACTGCAGACAAGCGACAGCATGATTTAGTAATAAATAAATAAATGGTTCATCTGTGTTGCCAATGTTAAAAGAGCAGATGTGAAAGCTTTTCCTAAAAGAACTTTCTATTCATATGCTGAAGTCAGGAAGAGCATAATTAGAAGTTAACTAAAAATAAGAGCCAATTTGCTTATTGACAGCTGTCAGCAAGTATCTGTACAGCAAAAAACACTTGACCCCAACATGTACTTCTAAAATTGTTAGCTTCTAAATTTGCTCAGATGGGTCATGGTGTTGTTGGTTCTTTTGCTGCTAAGAAGTGACACTAACGATTGCAATTCCATTTTGAAGCAATTTTTGTTGCAGTACTTAGAAACTTAAAATCTTTACTGGTACTATTGGCAGGAAAATTACTTTTTCAAAGCCATTCTACTAAATGGAGTCAAATTTCCTAATAGCTTTTGATTAACATAGTCTTTTAAAAAATTTCTCAATTCTTTAAATATTTTCTGCAAGTGCTTAATTGCATTACTTCAACTTGAATGCTGTCAGTGCAAAATTTCTCTTCAAGGGACACTTGAATTCTGACAAGAGGCAACACCCCTTCTGTTCTAGACAGTGAGGTAAATAATAGGTTTCTTTTCTTTTTTGAGAGATAGTTCTGCCTAGGAAACAAAAGCCCCATATGCATCTCTATTCCTGCGAGCACACACAGACCTTCCCTTCTGCACACTAGTTGGTTGTCATAAGAGAGAGCAAAAAACCATAAGGATTAATGCACAGACCTACATATGATAATATTTACCATGTTCAGATCCATTGTTTCTCACTATTTTTACAGCCCTCTTTCTGGTGCTGTGTGGTGGTTTGAATTTCAGACAGTTACAAATGTTGTGCCTTTATACTTGGACAATTCCAATTTCCACCAGCGATATCTTGAAGCCTAACAGCAGTTTTCCAGCAGTAATAGCTGAGAAGACAAGAGTTGCTTACTAACTGTGTATCATTTCACTTGATGGAAATGAAGAAGACTCCATATGAGCCCCACTGACCCTGCCTGGTGTCTATGAGGAGGCATGGTATGCACACCTGTGGGCCCAGAATGTTGCGCATCATGGCTCTTGGGACCATCAAGCTGCACACCACCACACACAGTCCCTCCTCCTGCTGCTTTGCTGTAAACCCTCATTGGAGCCTGCCTTGGAGGAGAAATAAACTATTTGGAAAATCATCTCTGCTGGTGCTGGAGAGCCTGTGGGGCCTGCGTGTTTGTGAGGCTCACTAAACCCCCCTGTAACAAAAGCTTTTCAGAGCATTTACTCTCAGCCAGAGAGATCAATTGTCTCAGCCTGTGATGGCAGCACGGTGCTGTTCCTGGTGAGCTCTGCCACAGAAGCAGGTGGGCAGCATGGACCTCCAACAGTACAGTGAAAAATGACAAGGCAAAAAGCATAGCAGGTGAAGTAAACAGTTAAAAATGGAGCCAAGAAAAAATCAGTTAAATCTTATCTAGGTCTGTGATATGGATTTCCATCAATGCCAATAATAAACAGATCAACTTCATCTGAATTTAATTCCAGGAGGCTTTAAATATAAAGTTTCAATGAAAATATTTATCAAATGACTTCTTTGATTTTAACTCATTAACACTTTATAAATGACAGAAATCAAATGAGGGTAGCTTTCTCTTATGAATTTTAATTGTATCACTGCTCCATAGTTTGTTTTTATATTATGAGAATCCTGGCCCAAGTCCAGCATCACAGCTACCGTGTACTGGAACCTTCCAAAAAGGTAATCCAAATTAAATAGAAGTGTGAATCCACAGTGGATTAATTAAATGACATTAAACTCTCATGTGGATACTATGAATCAGAATTAAAAGTGTCTTGATTCAATTTAACTTAATTTCCAGAGAAAATGAGTTAATTAAGTGTGCTGCAATTTTGAATGAAAGTGTCTACACAGACATTTAATATGTTTTGACTAATCCACTTTAAAATCTAATTCAGTTAACTTTCCTGAGTGACCCTTGCACTGGCAAACCTTTGGTAACTTGATAAGAAGTCAAAGAAATGCTAATGCCCAAAAAGATAAAGACTGTTATTGCAACCAGTAGTTGAGACTTGATTTTTGTATTGGAATTTTTGTGCAATCAAGAAGCAGCTTTATTTCTTTGGTCAGAAATTGTTCTTTGTTAATATGATCCATTCTGTCAAAGAAAAGCAAAATAGTTGTGCAGCTCCAGAAGTGAAGTACACATGATGGTATTGTTGGTTTTACCAGGAGGTTGCCATATATGACTTGTTTTTGAGTATCAGAGCAGGGAGATACCAAGTATTTCTGGTATTACAAGAAGAGAGTAACAGGATTTCTCAAATTGTGAGAAGGATAGAGAAGTTCAGTTAACATTTTTTTATTTTGGAAAGAAATAATAGACCACCATGGACCTAATCCAGTCCTGATAATAAGATGGAAGGGAGTCATTGAGATGAGGATGTCAAGAGGAGAATACTACCATGACATAAAGAAGAAGCAAATTATTCAGTAGCTTTCCATGATTTAATCATGTGAGTTAGGAGGAGTTACAGTACTGCCAGTTAGTACTGAGAATGTGGCTTGATATCTGCACAACAATGAAGAAGGGAATAAGGAAGGGGAGGAGCACAGGTCCTTCAATGGTGCAGATTCCTGTGGCAATGTCCCTTCTTAGCCTGGGCCATAGGTCTCCCGAATGAACTATGAAGCATTAACTGGATGTGACAAGGCTGAAGTTGGGGTGGAAGAGATGAAGAATGACAAACCTCAGTAAGCCATGCCCATAAGGGCCTCTCTGAGCCGCTGTGTTCATCTGTCCCATTTTTCCTGGCACTGCTGTGGTGCTCTGGACTTGTTGGCTATCTCAGCTACAGGCATGGAGAGGGTGGTGTTGCCTCTTCCTTCAGCTGAATATAAAGGACATGTAAGGAGAATTCAGTTTGGTGCCATATGAGACCCAATTACTATCAAGCAAAGAGCAGAAAGGCATGTTCACAATTGGGATAAGATAGGAAAAATATCAGGAAAGAGGGATAAGGACTCAGGTGCTGTCTTGCAGAAGTAGTGCTTGCTCCACTGATGCAGAGACTAGCATATTTATCTTGGTCAGCTTTTTTTCTTGATTGATGTTTTATCATAATTTTTGTGGTAAGTAATTTGTGGACTCCTGGAGACTTCAGGACTTGGTGCTTTGTAATGGTAATGTGATACAAAGAAGCTACAGAGCTGAGAAAATAACAAATGCATGCTTTAATTGTACTTTGAATCTTTGTTCTTATTACCCACTTTTGTTATCCTCTGTCCATTGCAAGAGCCTTTAAGACCAACTATCATCCTCCAAGCACTTACAGAAATTACAGCAGCTATTGCTAGTAAAACGGAGAAACAGGTGCATAAGAAAATGAGATTTTGAATGCCTGCTTTAATTTTACTGCAAGAATAAGCTCTGGGAACAAAGCTCTGATTGGAAAAGTGCAGAGAATCAAAAACAAGTTGCAAGAGTGTCTTCTCTACATCTTTTAATTATGAGGAAATTTTGCCACATTTTCATTCTGTATTATTATCAGAGCACAATTTTCATGCCTTTCATATTCTAAAAACTCCAGAGTGACACACACATTTATTTCTAGTATTAAATTGTGCTGCTAAAGCATATTCTGTTTGGCATGATGTCCTTTCAGTTTAATTTTCTGCAAAAATCCGTTTCATCTTTTCAGAATATAAATGGCATACCATTGACCCTTCAACTTCCTGCTATTCCCTCCTGTCTTCAGTACTCAGATGACTAAGTTGGGAACGTGTTCAAGTGGTGGCATCTGGCTCTTTGGGGAGCTCTGTGAGCAATTACATTGGCAGCTTTACAGATGGCTCTTCATGCATTGTGGGGTGAATCTGAGCTTTTATCTTTTAGATATCTGTGATTTGGAAGAACTTGCATGCTGGTAAATAACCACACTCTTCCCTTCTTGAGTTTTTGTTCAAGACTAAACTAAATGCAGCTGCATTAAAACTCATTGTTTTATGAACCAGACACAAATGATAAAACATACAAGTGTTCAGCTACAAAGTTGGTTTTAAAGGCTTGGGTACATGAATATCATCCTCCTTGAAGACTCTGTTCTTTGTCCTCCATTAAACAGACATTGTCTTGGTAGCCAAGTATTTCCCAACTAGAAATTTAAGTGCTAATCCTTCAAAGAGAAACTGTTAGCTGTTTAAAGAGAATATTTACTTCTAATTCCCTTTAAAGATTAGTTGATTCAGGTGTGTCTGGAGGATCTTAAACCTGGATGCTTTGGAGTATTTTTTTAAAATAGATATATATGTTAGACATATTTAGAGTAATCAGAAGGTGGCCTTATCAAAAGGCCTTCTCAGAAAACTGTCAATTTACACTAAAGTAGAATATGGAGACCAGCTGAAGTTCAGAGAACCCTGATGGGTGTAAGTGGGGGAGAGCTTCCAGATTCCACAGCCTTTGATTTTTTTTAACCCAAGCTAAAGTATGGAGAAATTTTTTTTTTTTATTTTTGGAGCATATCTGACCTGATGTCAAGCAATTGATTAATGTCGTTTGGGGGCATGGCGTTGTGTAGATAGGCAACAATAAGGCTTGAACATTTGTCAGTACAGGCTACAGAATTAGCTGGAGCATCTAAAAGACATCTAAGCTTTAAATAAGATATCTTCAACTGAAGATGTCTAATTTCATCCTCTTTCTTAGCTGAGTTCAGAGGACAGCAGTGAAAATGTCATGACTGCAGCTAAAACAGCAGATTCAGGGATTTGTGACATCAGAGCAGAGGGGCAGTCTGGTCCAGTTTTTCACTTGCAGCCAGTGAAGGGAATCACTGATAGGGTTTGCTGCCATTCTGCCTAACTTCTTCCTGTCTAGAAGCAGAGCTTTTAATCAAACAAGAGGGCACAACAGAAATCTAGACATTGAGATTTTGCATTAGTGATTTCTATAGATAATGGATTTATAGATAAATCTGTCCTGGATCATAGAAAAACATTTGCTAGTTGCATTATTAACAGGATTACATATTGCCTGTTGGGATCTGAGACTGGTGAAATCAAGGGAGCATTTCCCAACAATCAATTTTTCTAGTTGCACAATTCCCTCAGGAGCAAAGTGAGGTCCTTGGACTTGGAAATGAGGGAGAGAGCCTCCCAGAAGTGCTGAGAAAATGTTTGAGATATATGATGTAACCTGTAAAATCCTGGCTGTATCATTTGAGATGATTCTCTAGAATTGTCACTTTGATCAAAACTGCTTGATTCTAATATTTGATTATAAAAATTTTTGTTATGTGTTCTTTGTGAAGTATTCCAGAATTAAGGAATTTTACACAGCATTTCTAATGAGATGGATTTTGAGAAAATACACCGTATCTGAGTTGCTATGAGTCCGTAATCTCTTTTAATACTTAGAAATAGAAACTTCTGACTAATCTTTTTCCAGTTGTAACGCTGTAATGTACTCATTTGAAAGATTAGCTGACATTTTGTAAGGATACCTAAAGTAAAATGTGAATCAGCTTAAAGGACTTAGCAGAAAGACAGATTTTTTGTATATCACATAGAAGACTGAATTACAGCTTTTGAGGATCCTGTGTTCACACTCTCTGTCAGAGCCAAGACAGTAAAAATCATTACTGAGCTCTGAAGGTCCTATGACTTCCATGTGTCTTAGACAATTTGATTATGGAACTGTTACCTGATTTTAAAGAGTTAATTTCTGCCTGACAATTGGCATGCAGAGAAACATGGCAAGGGCCTTAGACAACCCTTCTGCTGGCATTTAAGAGGAAAAGTAAGGAACTAGCCCATTTTGAAGACAATCATGACTCTCCATTCCTACTCCCTGGGGGGAGAGAGGAACAAAACTGTCCAGACTTAGAAGGGCCAGACAGGGGCCTCAGGGACAACGCTGAAGTTAGGGAAGATAAGAGGTAACCTGGCTTTTGTGTCAGTGTTTTCTCCAGTTGTTTATTCTTACAAGAATTTCTAAAGAAGCTGTTCTGAGATACTGTATTTACCATCCTGCCTTCTCTCCAGAGAGATGTCCCTTGAAGATGTCAAACTTATTAGGACCTGCTGAAAAATGAGGCTGGTATACAGTGAAGACATCTAACTGCTGAAGAACTCAGGACATTTTTTTACTTTTAGTGTGCTCACCCTTGGAACACACCTTGTTATTATTTTCTGATGAAACCTGGGTGTATACCTCTGGTGTCTCTGAAAATAAGCCTGGGTACATGAGTGGAAAGAAAGTTAAGGTACACACCAGCAGATCAGTTATCTTGGTGAGAGAGGCCAAAACTTCAGGTAGGATTGTGGTGTGCATTTACCCCACATGTTAAAAGCAGTTTAGTGCTCTAGCTCAGTTGTCTCCAAATAGCTTCCACACATGAGGCAGTCCATTGAGGTGTAGGCAGAAAACACGTTTTGTACCATTAATAATTTAAATATTAATAGTTTATTTATTTATTAATAAAATAATTAAAAAATATTATTTATTTCATCTTTAGCTCAAATCCTTTTCTGTTTTAATTTTTGTGTATGCTTTTCAATATGCATAATATATTGACATTAGTGTAATTAATGAATGAATGAATGAAGTTTATTTTGCTGAAAATGTTTTTACTGTCTACCATCAAAAAGTTTAAAGACCATTACTGTAGCTTGTTTCTATAAGTGAAGGAAGATCAGGCCCTTCTATAAAGCGGGAAAAGATAAGTTCTGTGTAAGAAAGGTTACCTCAGGAAAATAGTCTTTGTGAAATCAAATGTACAGTCTCTCTGCTGTAGATGTGCCAAGAACATGTAAGTAATTTCTAAACGTAGAGTGTAACTAGGGTAATATTTAGAAGAAGGTACATTTCCATCAGCACATAATAATCTTTATTTGCATAATGTTTAAGTACTACTTAGTAAAAGTTTGGTTTTCTCATTGTAATTATTTTAAAATTACTGCATTTACTCAGAAACAATGAATTACTGACTAAAGGGACTTAAATGTAATAATTCATTCCCTTAGATAAGTTTCCTGATGGAAACTCAATTCCAAATTTGCAACAATAAAAACCAACAAACAATGATTTTGAGATTTTTTATTTCTGATGCTAAAAAGAATTAAAAGAATTATGTGTACAATTTTTTTTTCTTTTCTTAAAAATTTCCCTAGGCTGATGAAATCTCTTATGCACTGAGTACAGCAGAAGTATAACCAACTTCATGCAGTTTTATCAGTAGAAAAGAATAGTATGAAAGACAAATGGGAAGCAAAATTCTAGCATTAATTGTTAGGATCAATTTTGCAAGGCATCTCTCTGTACTTGATTTAGAAAACAGTATGAATGTCATGAAAACTTTAAAACTGCAAATAATTTATTATTGATTTAAATCAGCTTCTGAATGCCTTTTGCACTAGAAATTGTCCAACAAAACTTTTTATGTCCCCAGGTCTTAGGAGCTACCTGTATACCTATAGAGAAAACCAGTGGAATACTCACTTCTCATCTCCCTTTTGGGTTTTAATCTATGTCCTTAAATTGAAATACTTACACATAAAACACAGGCTGACAGTAACACACCAAAGTCTACCACAATGTATTTGTGTTTGTACGCTGGTAAGGTCAACCAGCATCAAAGTCTATAAATAATAATTTCTAAACTCTCACCCATTATCTCAGAGAATAGGAGAGATGTCACAGCCTGCAACACACCCTATCTCTAGCAGAGCTGGATCTATTGACCTGGCAGAGTGAAAACCAGGACCACAAAGGAAGAGAATCCTGAGGTCATAGTTTATGGAAGTGGATGCTCTCAGATTGTGCCTTTCAGCTGCTTCCAGCTGGCATTGAATCATTTGGAGAAGTCAATTTTTTGATTATCTTGGCCCAAACCAGTTTGATGTCAATTTCCTTATCTTACTGTTTGTATATGCTATACTACAGAATTCACATTCTACCTTGTATTGGCTTCTGAAGAGTTTCTAGACATACATATGAGGGTAACACATTTGTGTAAAGTGTGTGACACAGGCAAGTCTGTGCTTTGTTATCTTTGGTTTCCAAATGACTTAGAAGTATAATGTGTTAGCTGTTTAATCTGCAGAGTCATGGCATGAACAGCCAGAATAAGTTATTTGATGTTGCTTTAAGTTTGGCGAGCAATCCTGTTAATCGAGGGTCTAGAAAACTGAGGGTAGGCAATTTCTTTTACTCTACTTGTAAAACCAGTATAAGTGTAATAGAGGACAATTTTGGTGATACATCCATACTTATATGCATTACATAGTGTAACTCAAAGAATTCTAGTAGTGATAAAGAAGCCTGAATGGTGAACACACAGCACAGTAGCAAAACTGCCACTAGCAATATTTGATGAACTGAAACTACAAAACACTTTGAGTAGTCACTATCTGCTGTGTAGCCCTGCTGCACTCTAGCTTGTGCCACGTAATTCTCCTTTGAAGGTTTTAAATGAATGATGCTTCTCCCAGATGCCTCATGAAGTGAATTCTTTCCTGCTCCTTCTCACATTGTCAGTTCTTTGCTGACATGGCCCTTTTCCTGGATTTCCATGTTGTTGAAGAGGGAAGAATGCACACAACAACCCTGTAGTCTTTTGTTGGTTAAGCAATAGCAGACAGTGTCCATTTAATAAAAGAATTAAATTACTGTAAGTAAATAAGATTTTCTTTCCCCTCAAAGATACATACTGAACTTGTGATGTGTACCTAAGATAAAAAATTCTCCAGTCCAGAGCTAATCCACATAATATGTGATGGAGAAGCAAGTAGAAAATGTTAACAGTAGTTGTGGTTTGGAAATGGGATCATTAATTTTGCTGACATTCCTACAGTACTGGCAACTTGATCTTTAAATGATCTCCATTGCCTTAAAAAGGATGAAATTTTAACTGTAATGAATTTCAGAATTTGTTTCCTTCTATTTTTTGGCTTCTTAAGACCAAGAACAATTACTTCAAGATTTTTCCTAAGCATATGGCTCAGAATTGTATTATTTTTTAAAGACGTATTATTTTTATGTAATCTCATTATGCCAGCCTTAGGGAAAATACCAATTATTGTGTGATTTGCATGAGTTGGCAACACTGAAATGGTAGCGTGGTACGGTGCAGCGTATCATATGCTAATATCTCAGCACTGAGGTGACTAATCTGCTGTGTTAATTCTCTTTCCATGGGGGATAGCTTGAGAAAACCCTTTCTTGACAGCGGTAATCTCACTGCTGACCCTTTAAGTATTTAAAAAAAAAAAATTCTTGAAAGCTTACAGGGAATAATGTGACAATATTTTCTGTTCTCTATTCTGGATCCCATGAGAAGTGATAAAAAGAACAGATATAGAGCAGACAAAAGAAAACCCATAGGTTAATGCCTGTTCTTGGATTACTTCATATTTTAAACATTACCACTCTTCACAGAAATATTTCTAGAATTCTTTTAAATAACATTCATACCTCTCAAAATAGGCACCACAATATATCTATTTTTGCCAGTTCTGTTAACACTCATGAATAATGAGTTAATGCTCATTTTATATGTTCATTTAGTGCTTCAATTGTCAAGTTGAAGGTTTTTATGGCTTTAGAATATCCTGTGATTTATTGTCTTTATGGATTTATTGTCCAAGGTAGAGACTGAGTCGACCAGTGGCATGCAAGAGACCAAATTCTGTTGGCATTTACCCTCTCATAAATTCGAGGTAGCTTTGCTGATTTTAATTCATAATACTACAGGTTTGCACTGAGATCATGTCCACGTTCAAAAAGCTTTCCTGATTAAAGCTAAATTGAAAGGGCAATTATAATTTGTTTAATTAATAGTCCATAGTTCAAAATATTATAATTCAGGATGAGATCTCCAAGAAGACTCATCTGTGAGCTGAGTTCCCAGACCACTCAGTGAAAATATTAATGCCAATTAGTGTGAGACTAAAGTTCAGGGCCTTTAGAAAGCTCCATTGGGTTTTTGTTAGTATTAAAGCTTTTGAAGTAAAAGCATCCCATGCCTGGGTACTTTCAAGGCTGTGTGAGAGCATACAAGACATTCTGATGGTAGATAGAATGTGGAATTATACCTTGCAATCGTGGGGTTTGATTCTGAAACAGTAGAATTTGCATTTGTGTTCATGGGGATGGTGCTGTGCAAGGCCAGGAGTTGAATTCAGTGATCCTTGTGGGTTCCTTCCAATTCAGCTTATTATTATTGTGATGCTGTGATTCTGGTATTCATTACATATGCAACTACTCTATATTCATGACTTCATTTCAATATTTACTTCACAGAAGTATTCAGGGGCCCTGTCAAGATAAAGGAAAGAGAAGACAAATAACTCTCTTCCAAATGGCTATTTTAAGACAAAAAGTAATCACTTGTACTCAGTGACCACAAGGACCAAGAAATCTTCAGATTGGAGTGGCTGTTAGGAAAGGTATCCTGAGCAAAAGAACGGGAGCAGCTGAGTGGAAAAGATTGACTTGCCCAAGAAGTGGTGCACAGCCTCTGTGGTGGTGGTATTTTGGGCTATGGAAGGGGAACAGCAGCTAGGACAGATTAGACGAATGTTTGTTGAGGTGTTTGATCTTGGAAAATCCTCACAGTTCTACTGAAATAATCACAGTATTCTGGTAAGAAGGACCAGGAAAACATCTCATTTCAGGCAGCTATCACAGCAAAATATTTATGAAAAAGTATTGTATGTACTCCTGCGGTCTCTTTTCAGTTGAAGGAACAATGATGCTGAATGTATTTAATTTGAAATTAGAAGCCTTCTGAATATTGAGATAATGATAGTTCTAGGGGTGTATTAATGAAGCTCTGTGAAGGAAGGCAGGGCTGAAAAATGGCTAATCAAAGCACATGCTATTTTAAATGGATTCCAATTTTATCTCATGACCTTCATGAAAAATATGCAATATCTGTATCAGTAAATACTCTGCCTTTTTTGCTGGCTTGGCACTTCTAAAAATATTTCCTCCTTTATGCTCAGGAAATAGAGAATACATAGCATTTTGGATTAAATAGGGGTCAAAATACTTTACTTATTATCACCTGTATTTGCAGAGTTCTGCCAGTGGTTGAAAACAACCAGTCATTTTCAAGAAAGGTGGATTTGGGGCAACTTTAAAAATCACAGAATGCTTTGGGTTTGAAGGGACCTGTAAAGATCATCTAGTTCTAACCTCCTCCCATGGGCAGGGACAACTTCCACTGGACCAGGTAGCTCAAAACCCCATCCAACCTGTTCATTTATTTTTCAGAGGTAATAAAAAGTAGGAGGGGAAAAGAAATCCCTACGTAATATCAGTTCAGGTAATTTTGGAGCCCAAACGAACATTTAAATATAGGAGCAGTTTAGTTTTATTTTATAAATGAGTGAAGCCCCAAATCACCATCATCTCCTCCTAGTTAATGCCTTCCCCCTGTGGCTCTTAATGTTGTCTGAGGATGGAACAGCAGTGCTGTTCTTATGAGGGATGCTGTAATTTTTTTTCCCCCAGTATAGAATGCCATGGTGGTACAATAAAACTAATAATGCTCTGAGAGCTTCTGCTTCTTTCTTTTGTGTTCTCATTTGTTGCTGTTAGTCACACAAATGCTATGACTGATGAATTAAATCCTAGCTATGGCGCTTCATGAATCCAAAAAAGAAGCGGTGATCTGGAGCCAGAGGGACCCTTTACCTGTACTGATAACCACAGCTGGGGACTGCAAGGGTGGATTATGCTCACAGTTAAAGATTTTGGTGTCTTTATGGGATACAGTCGAGGAAGTTAAAATAGATCACCATCACATATAGATGTTGGCAACATTGCCACCTCCTCACAGATTCACAAAAGCTTTACCCCGTGCAAAGTTCTGTATTCTGCTTTGTGCAACACTTCATGCCAGATGAAATGATAGAGTTTTCTTTGTAGAACTTCCAAGCATGTGGGTATTTGATCTGTTTGTTCTGTGTATCACTGAATTCCATCAACTCCTAGTCAATACAACAGAATGAGAAAGTACTCAGCACCTTACAGAAATTCTTAGTTTCTGCTGGAACTGGATTATTTTTTTGGTTTTTGTTTTTTGAAGGGTTTTGTTTGTTTGTTCATTTTTCTATTTTGTTTTAATGTGGGAACCCCTTCCTTTTCTTAGTTCTTTGAGTTTTGAAAGTGGCCGTGCTCATCCTCCATCAAATTTCTGATATTTATGGCATTCCATGAATAGCCCCAGAGGTAGTTGTGATCAGAAGAGCAGTCAGGTGGTCCTTGCCTACTGTGACAAAGGAAGAACAGAATACAAAATAATCAATTATCCCAATTTGCTTCTTTTTTCTATCACAGGAAGGGAGCTAAGAGCTCCAAAAGGAAAAAAAATCTATTGCATTAGTTTGCTTTGTATATATTATCCTCCATTCTTTTCTATGGTTATGTGCTAATTTTTTAATAAACCTTTTTAGGAAACACTTCTCAAAAATTTTTGACCTGAGATGCTGTTTTGATAAAAGCTGGAACATTTTCTTAACCTGTTTGTTTAAAAAATAATATTTAGTGATTTTTTTTTTTAATGAAATACAGAAGCAAATTCTTGTTGAACAGCAAGAAAACCCAGCAGTAGTAGTAGTAGAGTCATCCAAATTTGCTTTGGAGATCTGTGTTCAACAGTCTGGCTTACAGTAGATACAGAAATGGTTCAGATGTTTCCCCAGTCAAAGAACTGAGCAGAGTATAGGCATGAATTTGGGTCTCCCTCACACTGTAGAATAAGTCTCTCAGGGCTTTTTTTTTTTTTTTTTTTCCCCTCATCAGAGTTCTCTTGCTTCACACAGATGCTGGGAAAGAGCAGGATTATTCTAGGTTTGGTTGGAAGATCCTACATGCTTATTTTGGCCCATTGAAGTGTTAATTCAGTACTATGAAATCAAATGGTTCCAATAAGTATGACTAGGAGAGGTTTATTTGGTATTAAGTCAAGCTTCAGGGAGATCCCTCACCTTTGTTATCCTGTGTACCTACTCTCTTTTCCTGCCTTCCCTTGTCTGTCTTTTATTTAGCATGTTTTGATTGTATGTAGGAGTGGAATAAATATAATATAAAATATAAATATAAATGACTGAAGCCTTGTATTTTTATGGACTTTTTACCATGCAGTTTTAGGTGTCAAGATGACAATGAAATTCATGCCTTCTTGCATATTTTACAGAATCACAATAAAAATAATACTAAGTTTATTTCAGAGGTCATTCCTTTAAAGTCTAAACTGTTTTTTAAAGATCACTTCCAAGAAATATATTTTATAATGAAGTCTAATATAGTACTTTTATAACACCTGCTTCTGTAAGCTCTTTAGCTAATAAACAAAATGGACAAATGTTAACTTTATACTTCTGTGGTAAGTAATAACAAATTGGTTTTATATAGCTTCCTTTTCTTTTTCTTTTTTTTCTTTTTTTTTTTTTTTTTTACTGGAAAGCTGAGAAAAGTGTTTCTCCTTATCAAGTCTTCACTGAGTTTGATTTCACAGTGGTGTGGCTCTCCAAATGATTTGTTTCTTTAAGGCAATACACAGCAGGACCTTGGACTTTTGGATCATAAGTTGGAATCAAATTCAAGACCATTTTAACCAAAAACCACAGGGACTTATCACTGGAAATCAAATAGAATTTCCATTAATGTGTAATAAAACTTTTAGACTGAATACTAGAGGGCAGCATAGCTGAAGCAAACTCTGAAATGTTATTAACATGGGATTCAAAATGTGCTGTAGCCTGTTCTGGATAAAACAGAGTAAATAGCAACTGGTAGGAGACCTGTATAGAGGGACTTAGTCAAGAGGCAAGGAGAGCAGAGCTTTTATGCTGCCTGATTGACTCACACCTTTGATCTCCTTGGTCTTGAATTCTCCACAGAGGGATCACTGCTGCCCATGGAAATGAAAGTCATGCTGGTTTATGTCATACTACTGCTTGCAGTCACCCATTTCCAATTATCCACAGCCAAGGTTCCTAGGCATCCCATAGCATCCATCACCTTGAAGCAAATCTCTAGGATCTTCCCTGACTTCCAGGATCTCTCCTCCAGCCAAGATCTTAAACTGCTTTCCAGGCTGAAAGGTGTCCTTGCCAATGGAATGTGTGGGGGGTAAAACTATATGATCTTTAAGGTTCCTTCCAATCCAAGACATTTTATGACTATATGATTCTTCTGAGACCACCTCCTCTGTTCAGTCCTTTCTGAGAGCAGCTGTTTTGTCCTGAACCCAAACCCTCAATGTTCCAGTCTGTATAGTCTCTGTGCACAAGCACAAGGTGCAACCAACTTCCTAATTGGTGGCTCTGTCTCATGCCTCCTTATTAATAGGAAGATTCAGGACATGCCAGTTCTGTTTAGCCCAGGTCTTACTGAAATTTCCTCCCTGCTTGTACCAGTTACAGCTAGCTAGAGTAGGTTTCTGCTTGAGGACTCTGAAGTTCAGTTTTGGACATTCATACCCTGCAACGTACTGTGAATTCATTTCCCAGCTGTTAATGTCCAGAGGCCAAGCTATTTTTTCTCCTAAAATACCCATTTACATTGGGTAAACCCAGGGAAAGTCTAAGAATTACAGGCTTCAGGATCCCACTTTCTATTTTCACTGTAACTATTCTCCTAGCTATAATATTCTTAAACCAAATTGAATTTGTATCTGCAGAGGCTGTTAGCACCAGCATGTCTTATCTGTAAACAATCTGTTGTCTCTTTCTTTTTTGTTCTCATCTCAGCCCTTTATAGATTATGACAGAATTTGAGTTGCTCATATCCTCCTGGGTCTGTTCCCAAATCAGCCTTCACATCGAGTGTTCTCTCCGCTCTGCACACCCTTTTATAATCTCAGCATTTAGCTTTGTCAAGATACCTTTTCTGGTCTGAGAAATGATTGATATTCTTGGGTGCATTTTAATTGCACCATACAAGGATGGGATTGTGTGATTCCCATTAACATTTACAGGAGTTGTATAATTAAATCCCTGTGCAACACAATGAAAAAAAATGTACCCTTCCATCTTATTTCCTTTGTTGGACTGTTTTATGTCATGTAGTTGGATTAGTCACAATGTGTTAAAAGAAATGCAGAAGAACCACTTTCTTCTTTCTTCCTCTCTTTCCCTGCCACTAGAAATTGCCCCTTTTTATCAGAGGAAATCCTTCCTTGTCAGCACTTATTATGCCAGAGTCAGGATGTGAGTTTTGAGTATAGAAGGCTGTTTCTTTCAGTTCCCTGATGCTGTCATATTTCCAGGACTTGTGTAACTTGGATGTTATCCCAGCAGCTGCCATGTAGCTCTGCAGATAATGGATTAAGTTTAATTTAGTGGCCCTACATAATGGAAGTAGGTCAAGGTTTTCACTTTATTTTGCTTCTTGGTTTGAAGCCGCCCAGGTTGACAGTAGCCAGAATCATTACTAATCATTACTAATTTGCAATTGCTTATGAAACAAACCAAATATTCTTAATGGAGCACCAAGTGGACAGGTGTCCATGTGGCAATTAGCAGTGAAGGAATTATTTGGGCCATTGCAAAGAAGCCAGAGATGAAAAAGATCCTTGGGGCTAGGCAGTCCTCCGACCCAAGGTCATGATTGCTCATGGTGAAATCAAAATACTGACATTGTAAGGAAGGTTTTAGTGTCATTGCATAGGCAACCCTGATATTATGGCTAAATTAGATTCTTTTGCTGGTGCAATTATAGGCTTTCAGAGACTGTCACTTTATTATTTGTATATTGCAAAGAGAATGGGTAAATAGCATTTATTCCTTCTCATTATAAAAGTCAGACTGGTCTCACTGTGATTTCTCCACTTCTTAATAGCTAATTGCACACTGTACTGTGCCAAAAGGAACAGTTTCGTCCACTGCATAAAGAATATTCCTATTTCTCATCTACATAAGCTATAACTTGCCTTCTGATTCAATGCAATGGCTTAGCAGTCATCTGCTATTAAATGCTGAGTCATTTGATTGCTGTTTCTGCAGTCTTTTGCTGACTCCAGTGATGCTTCAGCTCTTTGCTTCCTGGTCAAAACAAAGACCTGAATCAAAAGTGGCAGCAGCCAGTTAAGTACCATGACTATATTTTTAAATTAGAGAAGTGTTCACTAAGAACAAGTTTTCACATGTTCTGAAGTCAAAACAAGCTTCAGGGAATTCAGATGCATCTTTTATTTCCACCTGATTTCTCAGGTCTTTTTGTGTCTTTCCATATATATGTGTGTGTGTATATGTATTTGGGTTAATAAGTTT
This sequence comes from Certhia americana, assembly GCA_018697195.1. Lineage (NCBI taxonomy): Eukaryota > Metazoa > Chordata > Aves > Passeriformes > Certhiidae > Certhia > Certhia americana. The sequence goes on from CM031858.1 coordinate 114,415,879, forward strand.
TATCTCAGTGTTAACTTCAGTGGTTGCCATATAAATTACGAACCACATTAAAAATAAGAGCATATTAAAAAAAAAAAAAAGGTAATCTCAAGATTTCATTCAAAAAAACCACCTAAAATTCATTTGCTAAAGCAGAACCACATAAGGCAAAGTGGATTTTGGTCTCTTGAAAATGCAGTTCATTTTTTTTAAAGGTTGTAGGGATTTGTCTTTCGTTTACCAATTAGGACTAGAAGTCTGGTTTATATAAATTGCATACCTTGATATGAGAGTGGAAAAATCCATATGGACAAAATATTCTAAACCTATTACTTTTTTTATTAATTTGACTTAACATTTTGAAGCAGTACAGTGTAAAAACTAGGCTAATGCTGAAGAAAGCTTTCCTAGAGTGATAAAAACAAAATGTAAATTCCTGAGTGAATACTTAAACCTGAAAAGGCTATTAGTAAGCCCATCTGCTTGCTTATTCTGCCTAGATTAATGTAAAAGTTGACATAAATAAATTTTATTGTTTAAGTTACTTAATGCAATTTCTTTCAAATCCCAATAGAAATATTTACTATCCTGATAATATGTCCTGTTTACTTTGTGTGTTGCTATAGCCACCGTTAGTCCTTGTAATGAACAGGTGTGTATTAAAATTCTCCTTCAAATACACAGGAATTCATTATTAGTCTTTAATTTCTGTTGATTTTCTGTATTAAATCATAATAAATTTTTATGAAAGAGATTTTTATATTTTAAAAAATGCCACTGAACATTATTTGCTCAAGCTTTTGACCAACTGGTAGAATCACAGCTCAAATACAATTATCAAAATACACTGGTTCTTCAATATAAGGCTAGTACATATACAGCAATTACTGGTATTTCATACATAAAACAAGTCTTGCCCTCTGATGACACTTTTACAATTATTTGTCACTATTCTGTTCTGTAATTCAGCAAGCTGTATAAACATTTACCCTTCTGAATTCAACTCTAAATAAATGAGCCTGTACCAGTTCAAGAGTGACCAGTGCATTTTACTGAGTGTATTTATTCATACATACAAATATCAAATTTTGGTCTTAAATTTTGGTGGATGGGAAGTAAGCAACACTTCCAACCTTTTTTTTTGAATCAATCTCTCCTTACATGAAATATAAATTGTATAAATATACAATATATATACTGTACATCCATTCTTAATGTGTATTGTCTTATCTGTGATTTCAACTTGAGCTTTCACTGAAAGTACAAACATCTGTCAAGCCTGCTTTTCAAAAGCCTCAGAACTTACTTTACAAGTCAGTTAATGATTTCAGTGCATTTAATAATTCAGTTGGTCACAGAAGAATGAATGTATTAATGACTAGGCATTTTATTTGAAACTTCCTCTTTAGCCAGTCTTCATCTTCTACTTTTAATGAATTGTATTTTATTAAACTAGGGTTTAGTAAGTTAATAATGGTCATTAATGTGAAAGCAATATTTACTTTTATTTTGCAAGAATTGCTGTAAAATAGCTCTATATTTCTGGCTGGAGAAAGCTTTTCTGTGAAAAGCAGTGAATTTTCAGCCTTTAGGATTTCGTTTCCAACGTGCTGAGAACTAATACTCTTTGCCTAAAACCAAAATGTGTGCGCTATTAAACATAGTAAGATCAAAAAACATCCAGTAGTTATGTCTTCCATTAACACCTTCACTGAGCACAGGTCAGCAGTAGTTATGTTCCTGTTAGCAGAGGAAGATGCTCCTTTGATAATATTTTTACACATAAGCCGTTATCTTCTCCATTTAATAAGGCATTTTGTAGTGTGACTTGGGTTCCTGGAGTCTGGCTGCCGAGGAGAATCAGTTCCTATTTGTCTTGAGAAGAGGCAGATAAGATGAAAACTGCCAAGAGGCTCTGAGGATGTGTTCTGTGAACATATGGACTTGTTAGAGCACACATGCAAGGCAGATTTTGGTGGTTCACTTCTGTTTGAGGATGCCTTCTACAGTAGTGCTGCCTTTGTTTTTACCTGGAAAAAAAGATGAAAGAACAAGCATAAGTATAAAATATGGCAAAGACTAGTTAGTAGACTTGCTGTTTGCGATGCTGCCAGGACTCATCTGCTTATGTTACTGAAATAAATTTGTTACTACAGTTTGTGCTAGCATCAAAGTACTGAATAAACTACAAGGGAGTGTATTGAATTCTGTTATAGCTTAATTAGCATAAACAGCTTTGTTAACTACTTTGTTGCTAGATGCACATAGATATGCTTCATTGCAGTGTTGAGGTGCTTGAACTAAATTAATTAGCAATTAACTAGCAATTTAGCTAACTAGAAAAAAACAAACAAAATAAAACAACTAAATAAATAAATGAAAAAGGAAAATACACAAAGGCCACACCTGCACAATGAACACCAGTTTACTCCTCTTCTTGGGTAGGCTGCTTCAGAGCAGAGTGAATTTGGCCCTGCTGTGCCATTACCCCTAGTTAGCTTGGGACCCAAGACACTTCATTGCATCTAGCCTGGACATCTTAAGACTGTCCTGCAGACTGCACTGTAAACCTAAAAGGAAACAGGGCAAATGTGGCCACCAGAAAACACTAAATTTGACTTTCCAAACACAAGCTAACTTTCAAAGGCCAGAGCTTTTGCCATATGAATTTCCACATAAGTAATCTGGAAACACTTAGCATTTAACTCCCTGCAGTCATCTTTTCCTATGGGGGAAAAAAAAAAAATATATATATATATATATATATATATATATATATCTAACAAACCAAGTGACTCTTACAAGAACTGGGATGTTCAATTGGCAAATTGAAAATGTGGCAATGGTTATTTAGCAAAAATAACCATTCCAAAAAAGAAGGGGAAAAGTAGTACTGTGTTCGGCAGAAGGAAAGGTGCTTTATTTAACATTCTTATGATACACAGTAGAGTTATCTGCTGAACCCCCAAATTACCAGGTAGCTCCTCTCTACTTGGCCACAAGAAGAGGAACATCCCAATGAGTCTGGCAAATGCACTTCACACAGATTCCATGCCAGATATGTAGCAATGCTCCAGAAAGTCTCAAAATTATTGCTTTTAAAAGAAAAAGAAGTGTTTGCTTTGTCTGACAGAGATTAGCTGAGATAAAAGCAACTATGACCTCAAAATGGGTTTATTTATCTTTTGCTGCTAGATAACCACTAAAGCTCTCAGAGTTGATGAGGGCAGATAAGCAGTTGGGGTAACATAGCTTCAAGGAAACCTTAACACAGATGCTCTCTTTGTATTTACCTACACTAAATTTAACAAGTATAAAACATTATCATATATAACACTGGCTTCAGTTAAGCCATTCAAGAAACGTGGATCAGTCTCCTCATGTAATATCTCTCTCCTAAAAGTGACAGGTACCTCTGTAAAAACTATTTAACTTCTGCAGTGTTAAAAATAAAGGGTGATCTGGGGCTTTGTGTGACTGCCTCCTAACTCCAATGTTGTTGTCTACCAGTGAAGCAGGACAGCCATATTTCCTCTGACTTTATTAGCACAAATGAAGCTGACTGGAAGGTTTGATCTCTCTAAAGCAGTGTGTGCATATTTAGTAACACAAATGATTTAGAGCTATTGTTAAATCCCCTGAAGCATGCAAATTTTTGTTAAGCTTGATTAGTATTTGTTAGTTCCATATGTTCAAAATCTTTTCATTTTAGGCCGTCTGTTATTCAGTAAGGAATTAATTTCCAATTTAATCTTTCTATCTACAGTGTGTCCTTTACAGGCACAGTCCTATAGTAAGATAGTATCGGTGCTTGTTAGAGACAGTAAATTGCACTATGCATATTAAAATATAGGCTCATTTTCAAGATTATGTGCCACAAAGCTAATGGACTACAACAAAAAGTAGCTCTGTGCCATCTACACACATATTTTAAGTAATATTCCCATACTTTCATAAATTGCATCTGAAGGACTTAATTGTCACTTAAGAACTCTCAGTTTCTATGGGCAGCAATTTCTTTCTCTTAACACAAAGCTTTTCTCAAATCTCCAGCTATGTGAGCTGTATATCTTAGAAAACTTCTGCTTTGAATTTTAGCCACTACTGTTGCAGGAAATCTGTCAAAAATCCCCAATCTTTAAATGAAAATTAAAATAATTTATTTAAATTTCATCTATGCTCGCTGTTACTGAGCATCTGAAGTAAGCCACCTAGATTAGCAAAATTAGTTGATAATTTTAAGAACTTGAACCTTTATGAACAGGGGGCTTTGCATTTCTGCTTCTTTCTGTGTGGAATCCAAGTCTGCACATTGCTGGAGAATGCTGCTTACTTGGTATCCAGTACTGTAGCCATTTGCAAGGAATACGTAGTTCGGGAATTTGGGCATTACCATTCACTAAGTAGCTAACTGCGATTAGCAGATTTTTAAAGAAGTTTCTTACCAAAAGTAAGAAGGGATAAAGTCAAACCTATCTTTTGGGATTAAGCTGTTCATTGATAGCAAGACTTTGTATCAGTTCATGCTATGCAATATAATTATCATTCCTCTGACCAATATTGAGAGCAGACCTAGGTTTTTTACTATATTCTTAGTAAAACCAATGGAAAATTAATTGTGGGAAGTGACTCTGCTGTTTACATTTTTATTGTAATTAATAACATTGGACAATTTTTTTCTGTCTATTGGACCAATACACTTTTTACTTTTTTTTTTTTTTGTTTTGGACAGAAACTTTCTTATTCAGTCCACAGTTGCAAAATGATTAACTGAAAGGTTAGAACAATGACCAGATTTGCATGAGCTTATAAATGTCAGAGGTAAGTCCAGTCTGGGTTGCTATTTAAAGTTATTTTCTATGGGATTTTTTTGGTGTTAAATATCTGCATTTTCCACACACGAGGGGTCTTGGGTTGATTGGTTTCCTTGGTAACAGCTCTTTGCTCTGATTGCATAAGCACACTGGAGTGGTGCAGAACAGATTACTACAGAAGCACACTGGAATTTGATGTAATGGGATGTTGTGTGAGCTGTTACTGAGTTCTTAATTCCATTATCCCTTATGTTATTCCCATTAATACCGCATTGTCATGAAATAAAAAGTAGCTTACTTAAGATTAATCAAATTTTCTTTAACAAGTTAGATGTTGGTTTCTGAAAGAAAATTTTTAAATGAATGAAGTTAACCTCACAAAACTCTGAATAAAATGTGCTGTCATGACTGGTGCAGAAGAACACTTAATTCTTGGCTAATTAGTTTGCAAGATAAAAATATTTATACAGCTTAAATTTATGTTGATGGATTGTCTCAGTCATTCTTTCTTTCTTAGTCCACACAAGAGCTCCCTTGTGTAGTTTTAGCAAATACTTTATGTCAGTCTCTGATAGTCTTCAGAATATGTGTATTTTAATAGAAATTGCATTGTTTTGGAGATTATGATTAAATCTAAAATGGTAGAGAGTAATATTTCATGTGTGATATAAGCATGGCAATGAAATTTCTGAAATGGGTAAATTTAAACCTAAAAGGCATTAGCCACAAAAATTAGAAGAAATTTCATGAATGTGTTGTCAACTGCCACATGCCGGATTGCTGCACTGGAGGCTTTCAAGTTATCTGGAGTCTTGTGAAGCTTGTCAGACAGAATCCCCAGCACTACCCTGATGCTGAAATAAAAGCATCTGTGATCAGTCCTAACATCTGGCTGTGGAAATGTCTAAGAATGTGCTTGCAGTAGCTGGCATGGCACTTTGGGGTGAAACTGGCTGAAGTCCTCATATCCATGCTGCCAGAATTTCCCTTGGTTTTCTTTGGACTAGCTCATTAAAAATTCAAGTGGGTTAGGTGCACTCTGTGTCATGGCTTTGGGGGTTTTTATGTCCAAAAGAAGAGTGGTTGCATGCCCTGAGATCTCTTTATGACAAGAGATAATGTGCCCTCTTAAAGTAAATGAGAACAGCTGTAGGGTTTGCTCTGGAAACATGCCACTGATTGAAGCCAAAACCCCAAAGGAAGGACACCCTGAACATCCTCCAGAGCCCCAGGAACTTGGTAATTTTAATGTTTATAGATCAGTTGGCCAAAGGACACCCTGAAAGCTTAACAGACCAGAAAGAAAACGTTTGAGCAGTCTGGAAGGGAAACCTCTCTAACTGATAAAGGAAGTGTATACATTTGAGGAGAAGCAGGTCCTTATGTATTTTCCTTATTTTCTTCATCTTTTTTTGAAAATGCTAGTATTAGTGAGATTCATGGGTGAGATCTGTGACTGGTCCCCTTACTATTCTCTTTAGAGTAAAAAGACAATTTCTCATTTCTCTCTGTAGCCATTTTACCTCATCCATGTTCTGATAATTACAGTAGATGCTTGTGTAAAGCCAGAAGAGCTGTCATCTTTTCTTTTCCTGTGACATTGAGAATGTCAGCTCCTTTCAAGTTGTTCACGCTTTGAGGCCCCAGAAACCCAGGAATAAGTCTTGGTTTTGTTTTGCTTTTGAGGAAATTCCACTCTTTCTAGCCCAATTCCTTCAAAGAAACTCTCCAAGGGGGACTTTCTGAAGTGTTATTATGGGATGCTTCCAATTAAATAGGTCTTTCCAGCAAGGGACCTTCCCTTATCCCTGGCCAGAGAGAGACATGACACAACCTTGGTCAATTCCATCTACCCAGAAGTATTCACTAAAACAGTAATTTCATTAGGTCTGACTGGATCTGTAAGAAATACCCAGGCAGCCATACCACCCCTTCATGTAGATGATCCCGAAAATTCCTCAGGGTAAATACTGAAATTGCTTTTAACTTCAGAGACTCAGATAGAGTATTATCAATATATAATAATGATGCCATTTGTAAAAGCTCATGTTAGAAGCTCTCTCAACACCTGAGTTTATTCAGAAAGTTCATTTGCAACTTTATAGCTATCCTGAATGCTTTCCTTTTTGCAGTTGTTAAAACAAGGTTGGATTTGCTCTGGTTGAGTTTTGTGACCCTGTTTGTGGAACAGCCCATAAACACAGTTGTACTGTCACAACTCAGCAGAAAAAAAAATTGTACCATAAAGGCAAGAAATGAGCTGTGGGCAGAGACAACCACTTGAACCCTCTTTATCATGCTAAGAAATGTGAAAATGCCAATGTAGAAAAGGAATGTTGTTTTCCACATAAAAGCACTATGTGGAAGCAAGGCAAGAGACTGAACTGACTCTGGCTGTCTACTTACATATGAAAGATAATGGAATTCCATTTTGTGATTCCAGGTCAGGTTGTGTGGTATTCAGATACAAGCTTTCTCTTTAGGAGAATATATATTTCAGACTGCTAAAATATTACTCAAATCTGAGTTCATAGAATCATCATAGAATCATTATAGAACCATAGAATACTTTGGGTTGGAAGGGACCTTAAAGCTCATCTCATTTGAACCCTACTGCCATGGGCAGGAACAATTTGCACTAGACCAGAGCTTCATTCAGCCTGGCCTTGAACACTTCAGGAATGGGGCATCCACAAATTCTTTGGGCAACATGTTATTCACCACCCTCACAGTAAAGAATTTTTCCCAAATATCTAATCTAAATGCTTTCTCTTTTAGTTTTAATCCATTTCCCCTCGGTTTTCCCCTTCTACTTCCACACACACTTAATTTTGTTGATTTAGCCTGAACCTCCTTGAACAGACTCTTCATAGAGGGACTGTCTTGTGAAAACCCTGGTTTTGGCCATATTTCTTGGTGAAGGTGTGTTACAAATAAATAGTGACATTATGCCACGTATGAGGAGAGGTTGGAAAAGTTGACTTTGAAAAGTATTCACAAACTATAAACTGTACTCAGAATTCAAAAATATCTAGCTTAGAAATAATATTACTATTTAATATTGGCGATTATCTATTATTGTTTAAGGTGATGCAGCATCTGATGTTTAAGAACCCCAGTTTTTGACGAGGTTGCAGCTCAGTCAGAATATTCAACTTTTTATGAATATCAATTTTTCTGGAAAAATCAAATGGCAGTTACAACTTTTTACAGCTAATCCTTTCCATGCTACCCATTGTCACATCAGGCTGGCACTCTCACATAGACCAATACAAATATAAAGCAGCAACAAGTCAGTGGACTTAGATCTGCTTGCATCTTGTGAGAGAGTAGATTTAGGGTATCTCTGCCAGGAGAGGATTGGGAATCTTAAGCTGCCTGGAAGCCATCAGCTGTGCAGTTGTACTGCTGAAAGGCAGATGCCCTGTGCAACATGCCATAACTCTGCCCTTTCTTCCCCTGTCAAGTGCAGGGGAGACACAGGCCTTGAAACTGGAGGCTTCAGCACAGTCATTTTCTGTATTGTCCAGGCAGAACAAGCAGAGGAAATGTGTTCTTCATCTTAATTCTTCCTCTTCTTTCTTGGTTTTATACCTAATTACTGAGCATGCAGGGTGGAACCTAATCTCTTTCTATCCCTAATTGTGTTTAAATCTCTTGAAAGACATCATATAAAATATTCCTGATTATTTTTTCCTTTGCAACAATTTTGCAAAAAAAAATATTAACAATTGGGAGTGTGATCAAGGTTCATGTGAAAGGCCAGAGTTAGGAAGGGGAAGAATGGATAACCCACAGGAGGAAGGGGGTGAGTTGCTGCAGCAATGAACACTGCAAGTTTTCTGTGCCTTTCTTTCTGCGTGGTAAAACACGTTACATAAAATACAGCCTCTTCACAGGCAATACCAAGGTTTCTCTGAAGGATTCTGAAGGGATTAAATAGCCTATTCAGACATCTTGATGTCAGGAAAAATAATAATGGCATAAAGAATACAAAAGTAAATTGCACATTTTACCTGTTAGGCATACTTAAAAATGGGAGACAGTTATGTCTGTAGCAGTGAATTGTACCTGAAAAATTATTTGTCAAGTCCCTTCTAGAACCAGCAAGGTTGGCTATAAGGACTGTACTATTTGGCATAAACTGCTGAATAAAAAGTCTGCTATTTAAGAGTATGAGATCTGCCTATGCCCAGTGTTCCTGAATGAGAAATTGCATCAATAATATCACATTACTTGATACAGTATGTGACTAAGAATAAAGATATTTGAACAAATATTATTGTAGCTTGGTAGAGAAAGATAACACTGACTTCATAAACACATTATGTGTCCATTGAGTTCAACAGAATAGATTTCAATGCTTAAAAAAAACATCTTCGTGTTTAAAATGTCTGTCAATACTTAAACTTGACTGTTGAAGTTAAACAGAATCTGATTATAGCTGCTGTTACTCAGTGATTTCTAAATCAACATTAGTCATTCTATAATTAAAAATTTTACCCAATGAAGTATGTGCAGAGTACTAAATACGGTTGTGTAGTCTAACCACCTTCAAAGAGATTTCTTATTGGAGAATTCCCTAAAACAAAGATTCTTCATCAAACTTTGCCATTCTCTATTTGTCCATACTAGCATAAACAAGCTCTGATGATAAACCAAGGGAAGTTTCATTATTCAGTTGATGTATATATTACACTTTATCTGTGTTTATGTGTTATTGTGGGTGGATCTTACTCGGCTGCTAGGTGCCGACCAAGCTGCTCTCTCGCTTCTCTTCCTCTTTCTCAATGGGACAGAGGGAAAAAATAGGATCTAAAGCTCAGGAGTTGAGATAAAGGCAATTTATCAAAGGTTTAATCTTGGTTTTCCAGCAGTAGGGCATTCCACCTAAGATCTCATACAGGTAGTGACTGCAGAAGACAAACACCTTAATAATTAATGCCCCTCCTCCTTCTTTCTCTTACTCTTATTGATGAGCATCATGTCATATAGTATGGACCCCTTGGTCAGCATGGGTCAGCTGCCCTGGCTCTGTCCCCTCTCAACTCCTTGACCACTCCCAGCCTGCTGCAGGTGGAGAGCAGAACACTGGGGAGACATTGCAGGTGCTCTTCCAGTGATGCTCAGCAGTGCCAAAACTCTGGTGTGCTACCAACACCTCAGCTGCCAATGCAAAGCACAGCCCTGCAAGGACTGCTCTGGGGACACTGACTGCATCCTAGACAGACACCGTACAATTACACTATGCTGGGCTACAGCTAAGCTTTGCTTGCTGTAGCCAGGCTGGCTCTGCAATGTACACACAATGAAAAGTGATTTTGTTGTAAAAGAAAGGAGTGGTATAAAGAAATATAGATTGGGATAAATTCCTGTATCAGATCCTACAAAATCTCTGTACATTCCCTCTGCTTTTCTTACTAACAGAGGGACAATATCCTCTCTCCTGTGCTTTAATTATTAGTTAGATGACAGATTGGATGGCACAGGAGCTGACTTTTGATACATTGCCGCACACACAGAAGCACTATAGGGTGATGCTCCTCATTTACTGCACCTCTGTGATGCTGTAGCAAAACTCATCTTCACTAACGTGCTTAATTATATCAAAATAATCAATTCTGAATAAAGTGTTTGAATAAAACATTGATTAAGAATGTGCAATTTTCACAGATTTAGTCTTTAATCTAGGTTAATTTTCTCTTATCTTTGTCCCTCATCCCATTCTCTGTCCCCCAGTTTCCTTGGCTGAACTATATTGGTTTCTGAAAATTTAACAGTATAAATACAGACCACTGGCAAATCCAGCTGCACAGCTACAAGAAATTTTTCAGGCTATTTTTACCTATAGTATTTGCATTCAGACTTGCATGCAATATCAAGTCAACTTTTGTAATTCCAAAAATATTTTATTTCAAAACCCTAAATACCTTGACGTTAAGGCACAACAAACTTTATTATACTTGCCTATTGTCAATAGTGTTTTTAAAAGACTTTCACCCATTAAAAGGAAAAAAACAGCCCTTTTTTATTAAATATGGAGTAAAAGTGATTGTGGTCTCAGGTTAATTTTAGTATTTTGTGGGGTTTTTTGACCTAAAACAAAATAAAAACAAAATATTAAAATTTGTATTAAAATAAGGTTATTCTAAAACACAAGGAGATGAAATCCACTTCTACATTATTTTTCCCATTGATTTTTAAAAAGTCTCTACTGCTTTTAATGAGAATTTTTGGAAGGGGGTCATAGGAATTAAAAAACAATCCAGATTTCAAAGCTAGTATAGCCACAGAACCACATAAGACATTTCAGTGTTGACAGTAATCAGCAAGAATCATCTTTAATGATTTCAAAGATATCAGAAAAAAATGCTTATCTTTGAGGGAAGAATGTAATTTGATAAAACATGCCAGTAATATGAGTTTTTCCCCTTAATATTGTTAAAAGCAGATTTCAATACTCAGCTGAAAATCAGCATCTGTCTTCTCTGAATTTACACAGAAGGGTAAGGACAGCTAGGGCTGCTGACCAAACAGGGATGCAATTGTGGCTCCTAAACTTTTGCAACTTTAAGTGGAAGCATGGGCTGTAGGATATATCAAGGAATCATTTGTCCTTCATAAGATAAATAATACAGGTATATTTCCAAAAAGACATTTTTAGATCTATGAGGGTTTTTTAAAAAATAAAACCATGTATAGTTTAGTGATTGTACCCAGTGCCAACTCATATACCCTTGTGTTTTCTTACTCATTCCTGACCAGGGGTTCAAACCAATAACTTGGGCTTGGATAGAGTGTACTGAAAAAATCCCTCGTTCGAGATGCAAGGAAAACTTTTCAGGGAGGGTGATACTGTCTGCAAACCTCTAGATCCATCCCCAGAATATTCAATAGGCCAGATATGCAAGAGCTTTCTCCTCCTGGTCATCAAGATTGCCATATAAACCTTTTTACTCAAGCAGCTGATAGCTTTCATATCCGGGACAGCAAAAAAATGGTGGAGGAAACACCATAGTTTTGTGGCTTTGCATCTTTTTAAAAAAATACTGTACTCTATTGCCAGCAGTGTTTGCTTTTTTAATGAATGACAGTGAACCTCAATGTAGCTGCTCCTCGAGGTCTTTCATGACACCACTGTGGTTTCTCAGTGCTGCAGAAGCACCATGGGCACCCCATGGTCACAGGAATTTGTGAGTTCCTGCTCTTAGTTATTCAGTGCTTATACAATGCTATAAAAATGATTAGGTGACTGCTGAGGCAGGTTTTTTGTGGTTACTAGAGGATATTTTAATAGAAAATTATTATTTCTCAAAGCCACATTTACAAGTTTGAATTGTGTTGCTCCTGAATGGGAGCTGTGCCTGTTTTGTTTACAGGGTTTTACTATGTTGATTCTGGGAGATTACACAAAGTTTTTATGGAGTGATTAAAAGATATTATAATTAATTATTTATATATTTTTAATTATAAATATATTATTATTATAATACATTATTTATTATTATAATGTATTACTATTACTATAATTTATTATTTATTAATTAATATATTAGAGCTCCACAGTCTTCAGTGTACCCATTTGAATTGTGGATAAATATTGTTTGTTGTTCCTTTTCTGAGGTGTGTAACATTACTTTTCGTTTGTTCTATATATTGGATTGATGCATAAAGAAAATCTTTTTGGATAAAATATGGAATGATTTTTAAATGCCTCTTTTAAAGCAAAAGTATGCTTGAAAAAGTTATGCATTCTCAAGGTTTTTTTTTTTTTTTTTTGCTTCAGAAGCTGGATTTGGGTAAGAAATGGATTTCAGCAAGAAAGGTGTAGAGAGAATATGAGCAAAAATAAATAGAAAGCATTTCTATACTGTCTACAGTTCCATTTTTTACTCTGTATGCTATTTTGAGGGACTTTTCTTGTTGAACTTCATTTTATTCTTAAATAGATACTGACTTCGTTAAACAAAGTGGACAGGAAAATTTTGTCTATTAGGTCTAGCACCATTTATTCATAAATTTGCATACTAAATAATGCCATAGAAAACATGTCAACATTTTCTAGTTAGCAGCAAATAATGATCAATGGGCCTATGATAATTAGTATGGCTGACAGTCAATCAAAGTGATGAAAATAAAAAGTCTGATCAAAAGACTTTTTCTTCTGTGCATTGTAAATTAGCATAAACATAGCTATTCCTTCATAAAGCCAGTAAATCAGAAAACACTGCTTTGGCGTGAAAAGAATTCTTATTTGTTTAAAGGACAATTAATTTATTCCACTGATATATTAATATTTATTTATAATTTCTTTAATTTTGGTAATTAAAAAATAAAAAACCCAACCAAATTCTTTGGGTGAGGAAGTTTGGATTGCTTGTTTTTAATGGCTGTAAAAATGTGTAAATTGGTTGAAAAATTGTTTGTGATCCAACCAAACCTAGTGAGGTTTAGGAGCCAAATGACTATGTCAAGAGAAAATAAGTTGACTTAAAAACACTCGCTCTCTGCTTCTATCCCTGGATGTCTGGGAAACTGTGGAAATGGAGCTTTGACAGATGCCATGGGCAACACATTTTTACCTTGTAACCACGTCTGCTTTCAGTGTCGCACCTGTGACTTGGATTTATTTAACTTCACTGCTGTTAGTGGGATGACTCATGATATTTTTAAGTACTCACATGATTGAGTCCTGCTGCCTAACAATAGTTTAATTTTGTATAATAAAGAAAAATACTGAAGACAAGATCTTATTACATGTTCCACCTTGGTAGGAATTTTACTTTTAAGACTGAGAGGATGGATCTTTTATGAACAATCCTAATTTAGGACATTCATGTCTCTAAGGATTAGAATTAGGCCTTTAAGAGCTGAGAACATTAAGCATGATGAAAAATCTGTTTTACCTAACCTCTATTAATAAGCAGTGCATCCCAGCTCATCCCATAATTAAGGTACTGCAATACACAGATGCACAAATGTTTAGAGAAAAATTATTTGTTTCCCTTTCACTATTATTAGTTGCTCATAACATGAGCTACCAAACATATAAATAACTCCATCTGTCTTACTTTTGTTGCCACTACATGTTGTGGTTTGTTGAGTTTTTAATAAAATACCTGTACTCCACTGTGGGTGTTTGGTACTTGAAGGCTGACCTTAGCAGTGAAGCCCTGTTCTAAAATGTCAGGTGTCAGTTGTGAGTGAAGTTAAGTAAGAAAACAGGGCTGTCTCCTGGAAAATTGCCATTCACTAACTACATACTTTGCTGTATTTTGCTGTTAGGGATGGGGCAACACAAGAAACAATAATATTTGATTTTTTTTTTTTTAATGTCTATATTTTGTTTAGAGGTATGCGGTCAGTATGGGTTTTTTTTGCTTAGAAACTGGTGTGTAACTGAGTAGATAATGAGAAGATAAACTACAAAAATTTTTTCTCTTAACAAATATGCTGCATGCTTTGAACTTTTCTTTATGCCAATGAATGTATGGAGAGTGCAGATCCTATGAGCTCTGGGCTTCTTTATATCATTGTAGTCAGCTGGCTTCATGCCTGAAAATTGTGAAAATGGTTTACAAAGCAGAGCAGAAATCATTTTATCCTCTGAATGATTTCAGAAGTGTAATTTACCAGCAATTAAAACCCCCCAAAATGTAAACTGAATTACTCTTCTCTTGGGATTCCTAACACCATTTAATTTGTGTTTGTTTTATCCTTTGGCATTTTATCTTCTAATAAGCCTTCGAGGGAGAATGGAGTATTAGATTTCTATTTAAAGGAAAGGACAAATAGAAGTAGAGTAAGTACACTCTAATGGCCAAAATTATTCAAGATTTTTGGCTTCAGCAGCATACAAACAAACATCTGTATTTACTGTGTTGGAGAGGTTTGTTTGTTTTACAAAAGCATTTGCTAGAGATTTATTTACAGGTAATATTTATTTACTATCTCTTCTCCATTTGAGTAGATACAAATTTCCTAAGGTTATTTATTTGTGGAACACCAGCTGTGTCGCTATACTTCCAAGTCATCTTTCAGTATTTCTGAATTCTGATACTTTGAATATTTCCTTAATGGAGAAGCTGACATTTGAATTATATTCTTCTAGTTGTTCATTTATCAAGTCTCTCATGTGTGACCCACACAGTTTATTGACTGGGTTATCCAATGGTGAAAAGTAAATAACCAAAAAACTACCAAAACCGCTATAAAACCAGAATTGTTTTTCCAAGATTCTGCTGCCTCTTTCTAATTTAACACACCTCTTAACTGGATTTCTAATATTCCATCCCAATTTCTAATAATAAAATTAGAGAAAAATGCTCTCAGAAATGTGGATTTTATTTTGCATGACTTTTTTTTTTCACCAAGATACTTCAATGTATCTAGAAATACATTAGAGGAGCACAGTCTCAGCTTGGAAGTGCTTGCAGTGTTATTAGTTAAGAACGGTTTGCACTTTGTTGTACATTCTTCATACCTTTGTTGTCTTCAGGTCTGCTTTTTATACATCGAAGTCACAGAGATTATTCTGTCTTCTGTTTTAAACTGTTTTCTCTTTAGAGACATATTCTGAAGGGAAGACTTGGAAGAATGAAACAAACTCATTAAGGCCCCTAGTCTGCAAATATTTGCTTGATATCCCTCTATGAGTTGCTCTGTTCTCTTCCAATAGTAGGGTGAAGCATTTCCATAAATGTTCAGTTGGGGTTTCCAGCCTGAGCTGCCTTCAACATGCTCCATGCTGATGGAGTCTGACTTAGGGCTTGCTTCATTACACATTAGCTGGAGGTCTAGATATAGAGAATTTCTTGGCTCCAAATGTATCTTCTGTATATTTGAAGGATGATGGTAGGTTGGTGCTTTGAAAACATATGTACTTTAAAATGACTGTGTAAAGCTCACACAGGTTTTGTGACATACCTTCTGCTTTTGTGACATATCACATTGTTCCTGCACAGCCACATGATATCCAGAGGGGTATGGGCCAGACTGTGTGCATCTCCTATCCAGGTGAGGGAGTGAATCTTCCACCCCACCCACAGTCAGGGGCTTCCCTGGGTGTGTGAATGGGAGTAGACTTGCACTGATGTACTGTTTCAATCTGTGTTTGAACCTGAGCTCTTGCTTGGATTGTGTTCAAAATACAACCAGAACTGATTTTTTGCGCCTTTGGGGAAATTTATGGTGCCTATGTGTTGGCTCATTCATTATGCTTTTCTTGAAAGGGGCTTATAAGATTACTTAGGGCCTGGAATGAGAAAAAATTCTGCCTATACAGAACAGCACTTGGGATTTTGGTGTGTTTCCCCATGTGACTACAATATCTCCTTAATACTGCTCAATGTGTTTTTCTCAAAAGAGGAACAAAACTAATTGCTAAGACCTTTGTGTCCTAGGGGATATGTCATGGACAGGGAAAAATATTCTTCACAGCCATTACCTTCTCATAGTTATTTCTTGCCAGACCCTCAAGGATAAGCTGTCAGTGTCCGTATACAACAGATTATATAAGATCATCATTTTCCACTCCATATAAGATGTTACTGTGAAAGCTATATTCTGATATTAAATAAAAATACTTTTTACTATATTAAGTCTTTCATCCAAAGACATAAAAGTGCTCTCCAGTGTTATTATTCATGTTGAACAGAAGATTAAAATGAGGCATGCAAGGGTGAGGCATTGTGCCCAAGGTGACAGGGAGTCAGCAGTTGTTATCCCAATCCAAGACCTCTCCTGAAGTATAAGCAAAAATGGATGTTTTGTTCATGCGACTTAATGCAGGAAATGTCTCCTTCTTGTGTAGCACTAAGACAGCAGGAGGAGTTGGGGGAGCCTACATATCAGTAGTTGGGATCAGATTACAAGACAGGGCTTTAATACGCAGATGTGGTATAAACCCAGTAGACATGCAAATGTAATTGTTGGGCAGAAGTGTAGCTAGTTTTTTACAGAATACAAGGCATAGATGCAGGCAAAATTTTTTCAGTGGTCATTTGTCAAAACTTGCAGACTGGGTTTAGGCAAAACTCTTTGCTAATCTAGCTAAATGTTTTGTGCAATTTTTAGTAAATTCTTTTATTTTTGAGTGGTACTATCCTCCCTTCTAATGCTCATCCGAGATTTATACTGTGCTTTCTGTACTCATTCAATATTTTGGGTCACCAAACAGAAAAGAAAAACCTATTATTTTTAGTATAGTAACTCAGGGGGAAAAAAATACAAGAAAAATTTTGGAAGCAACCGAAATAATTGCAGTATATTTTTGACAGGAAACCATTTGATGGATTGTATGTGATGTAAATAGTTTTACAATGTTTAGAGGTATACTTTGAGCAACACTGCTAGTGTGTTGGAATAATATCTCTGAAGCAAAGATAAAGAATTCTTATGGGCACTGGTTATCAATTTGGATGATATTGCCAAGAGCTTTCTATACCCTTTTTATTTCTGATTGTATCTTCTGTTCCCATTTCCACTTATTGCATGAGAGAGCTGACCAAAACCCCTTCCCTGTTCCTTTGCTGACAAGGAAATTGCCACAGCCATCACCAGCTATGACGGCTGGCAGAGCCAGGGTAGTCCTGTGCTGTGACCTTCCCTCTTCCCCTGGGTTTTGGGGAAGTTTGGCAAGGTCATGCTGTGTGTGCCCCCTCTCTCCAGGCTGGCACTGTGCTCAGAAGGGAGCCATCCTCCTCCTCCTGCACATAGTTATGTCCATATCCATTAGCTGACTTCCCTGAATGGCTGTCTTGATAATTTATGGTGACTTTCGGGGTTTGAGATAAGTATGCCACATAGCATGCTAATCTACTGTATTAATGTGAGCGATAAATTGGGCTTTCAGTCTCACTCTACTGACTGGAAAAAGACCTTTCTCATGCACTCTGTTCATTCCCCTATACCTAGCTTTCAAAGAACCTCCATTTAGAACATTTCCATAATTCTGAGGTTTTTAGAGAAGTGGAATTTTAAGACCTCTGGAAAGCTTTTTCACCAGCCATCACATGTCCTAAATTTCAAGATAATACATCAATTTTATTATGAAGTAATAATCTTAGAACCATAATAGGTACAAAACACAGAGATGTTTCTGGAGATGGAAACAAATAAACTAAATAAAACTTCTTTTTGATGTTAGAGAGTAGCTTCTGGCACCCACACAGGTCTGTCTTCTACCGTGCTAGTACTTTTACTAACAGCAGATAACAGGCTCATCAACAGAGGGACCTGAATGCTTGTTACTGCTGTAGAAATGAAATTGCAGCATTTAGACACTACTGAGTTTAAAATTTGCTGAACTACTGCTTAACTTACATCAGGTAACTGATATGTTTACAATCCGGCCATGGAATCTGCCTATCCTCCTCCTTAAGATGCTAGCCTTGATTTGTCTGACCTTTTATTGGGTTGTCTGTGCACCCATCTGCAAATTGTTCTTTTCATTTTGCTAAAGATATTTTAAATAAATAATTTTTTTACTGAAGAACCTGACTAGTATGGAAATAAATATCTGCAGCAGTTTTGCAGCATAGTTATATGTAGGACAGAGAGAGAAAACTTTTAAATTCCAGAGATGATATTGCTCCTTGTGTCAGCTTAAGTTACTTTTTAATACTCTCACTACTCTTGAAGCCTTCATCAGTGTCCTTTGCCTAGCAATCAATATAGGAAGTAATCAAAAATCCCGACAAACTGCATGAGCTGAGCAAAACCCGTGCTTGCTATTACCCGTTAGCCCTCTTGGTCTAGCACATGCTTATGGGCTCATATCAGGCTTTGTGGACTTGAGGACATTGCCCCCTTTGCTTTCCATTTTCCATTTATGACTTTTGTTTTTACAGCCTGTGGCCTGATCAAGTCAGGAATCACCACATAATGTATGTAGAGAACAGCCCAAGGACTTAAGGAAGCACAGCTGTGTGAGTTAGGAGATTTATAGAGTCCTGCTAATGCAATTAGAGTGCACACTCAGATCAGGTTTAGATCATTTAGCTTTTGTTTGGTGTCTCTGGGTGGTGCTGCATTGCTTTGCTTTGGCTTTCCAGTGTTCATCTGACTAGCATAGAATAGTCTCTGTGTGGGATGTGATCATGATGCCTAACAAAAGGTTGACCTAGCATACACTGAGCAGGTATGATTTGTAGAGTTTTAGAAAAGAATGTGGTTCAATGAAAGATGGAAGCACAATGACTTTTTAAATTAACAGAACTTCCAACAAGCAATAGACTATTCTGTGTAACACTGTACCTATAATACAATCTTTTTGCCAAGGACCTTACCACATAGGAGCCCAGTCCCAAAAACTGTACTGGGGAAGATAATGGTGGTCATACATATTAGGGGTGGGCTGTACACAGATAACATTTGTAAATAACAGTATATAAAATAACATGCTTTTCATCTCTACATTTTCTTACTGGAAAGAAAGAACAATGATTTATTGCCTATTTATATAATGAGATTGTACAAGCCAATAGTTATTACCATTCACTACAGTGCATTAGCTGTACACAGGAATAAACCATGAGGCATTTGTCTGTTAGATTATTCTTTGCTTTACAGATTTGAATGCCTCAAACATTTATCTAGAAGTTACCTAAGTATGCTCCAAGAATCTAATCCCTGAAGGTGAGGTGAAAAGAGCTTTCTGTTAGATGTCATTCAGCCAGAGTTGCAGAATGAAGGGTGACAGCATCATGTGAGAGCCATTCACCCAAACTGTCATTTTACATTTCCAGGAGGAAAAAGATTTAAACATCCACTTTATATGTGTGATTGTTTTCTTATCTTTTTTCTCTTCTCTCTTGACCCATCTGGAATATATTTTCTCCACTGTTTCTTTGGGGCAAAGCCTTAGCACCCTGTAGGTTTTCTGTCAGACACTCTGGTCTGGATTCGTGACCCAGCTGAGTGAATCATGTGTGTATCTAGATAAACGTCTGAATCCTCACTAAATAACAGCTGTTATCCACTGTTATCCAATGCCAGTTACTGAAACAGAATTACTGCAGGTTTGTACTGAAATGTATATTGTAAGAAAATGGATCCAAAAATTACCCGTGCCAATACCTTACCTATTAAAATAAAACAAATCATATTACATCTGTTCGTGCATGACTTACGTCCCACTCCTCTCTCTCCAGCCTGCAGAGAGGAATACAATTCAGATTGAGGAGAGAATGCAATTTCAAAAATCTTCTGGAGTTATGGTGTTGCTTATTTCTTGCCACAAAGCACGTCAATGTGGCTGATGCTTATACCAATGTCTCTCTTTTTGGCATTTAATAGTTCATGATTTGGAGAAGAATCACATGCTTCTTTTGAGAGTGTGGGTCCAGAAGAAGGAGCTCTTACCCCTTTCCAATCTGCACTACCCCCTCCATTATGTTAGCTCACCACATCTTGTTCATTAGTGATGTAGTCACTCTAGATGAACGTTCTCTGGTATTAAGTTGCAATGTAAATTGTGACAGAGCTGCTGTGAGCCTCTCCTCACCATGCAGATGTTCTGAACACATATGACGTGACATGGAGCTGATTTAGTGAATTTCATCAAAAATGCTTAAAAATGTCTTCTAACACCACTTCTCAAGTTGTGAACAATTAAAAAGAGAAATATATTTGTCAACAGCCTATTTAAAAAGAAAAATTATTGTAGCATTTGATCTGGGTAATAGTTTGTAAAATGAAAGCTGCATATTATATTTTAGTCACTGGGGGTTTACTTTGACCAAACTAGGAAAACCTGAGTAAAGTCTGAAAAAGATTTCCGAGTCAGTTCTTATCCCTGACATTTAGAGAAAGTAAAACTGCTTTCTGACTTCAGATATGCCATAGTAGAGGAGAGACTCAGAGGTGTGCAATGAAAGAATGAGAAACAATGGATGCAAATCACTGCCAGGTATAAGGAATAAGTTCTTTGCCTTAAAGGCAGTCAAACAGGAGAGTGGGTTACACAGAGAGCTTGTGAAATCTCCATTCTTGAAGACATTTGTAATGTGACTGGATAAGACCCTGGGCAACTTGATATAACTTCAAAGTTTCCCCCAGTTACAAGCAGATGACCTCCATTACACCTTTACTACTGGAATTATTTTGTAGTTCCATGATTTTGGCTTCTAAATGGAATTTTGAATTTCAGTAGATATCTCCATTTAGCTCTCATTCAGCCTTGAACACCTCACGTATGCAGAAATGTGCACCATGCTGAGCTTGTGCATGGTTCATGTGTGCAAGGTCACTTGATGGAGAAGGCTCGGGTTGTAGCAGAGGAAAATTTGGATTCTGTTGAGGCTTTTTCAAGCACAGAGCTGCCAGTTCACACTCTGCTGCACTTCAACATGGCAGGTCCCATCTGCCAGGGCTATGATCTTTTGGAAAACATGAGTTATGGAGCATGACATTCACTGAAGAGTTGTGTCTGGCATATAGGATCCTTATATGAGCATGAGGAGAATTATTAGCACTCTTCAGTAAGCTCAAGCCAGGGAGCCTTATTCAGCATGCCAGACTGAGGCACATGCTTCTCTTGGTGACTGGTACCGTAGAGGGAGATTGAGGAAGCAGCAGTGGGTCTCTTGCTGAAATTGCACAAGCCAGTTTGCTCTGCCTGTGTTTCACACAGAAATATGTTCCTCTCAGCTCACCCCAAATATTTTATTCAGTCACTGGGTTCACTCTGGAGCAGCTTCATAGTCTCTGTCAATGAAGGATGTCATGCTCTAAAGTGCTTATCCCCAGTTACCCTGGTTAAGATATTTAGAAGAGTTCTGCAGGTACAGAAGCTGAACTTCTGTAAAGCTTCCATTTAACACAGGAGAAATGGCACATTTTGTTTAAGGAGAATTTGTACTGATGTTTGGTGTCATCATGGATTTATTTTCTGCTAAAGTCCCATTGTAGCTAATTCTCATTGTATCCTTACCTAGTCCTCTCTAAAAAGTTACCTCCAAATATTCTTGTATCTCATGGGCAATGTGGGAGGTGGAGAGGATCAGTTATACTTCATATATACTTCATACTTATACTTCAGGAGCAGAAATTGCACATCCTCTTGCATGTGTTGTCTTGCTTCTCTGAAGTTAAAAATAGTGTCAATTTAAGCTCAGAATGTATTAGTACTAAGTTGAGATATTAAATATGTCAATGCCTTGTGTTTTCAGTGTTTTGCTCAGAAATATATTCTATGATCCAATATCATATCTGAACCTGTAAATATACATGTATATATGAATATATAAAATAGCCTTTAGATTAGATAAACATTTTCAAAAAAGGTTTTCTTATCTTCAAATATTCTGAAAAAAGTTTTTGGTTTAATTTGGCTTTCAGAGTGCTATTTCATTATAAATCTAAAACAGATATGAGAATCATATATGTTGTTATTTTTACTTAAAAATAGGTTTTATTCATGGGATTCTTTGGTCTGCCTTGGATTGTGAACTCCTTGGGTGGAAACTGTCCTCAATAATGTCACAAAAAAGCCCTAATAGGACTTTTGGTATACTATTTACAATAGGAGCAGGATTAAATTACACCTGTATTTTTTACATGAGGCTTAGACTGGTGATGGTTGGGGTTTTTTTGCTTTCTAAAATGATCTTTTCTTCATAGGCCTGTTCTGTGTGTGTATTCAGAACTAAATTGTAGAACTTTCCTTTTAATAAGAGTAATTCTTTTGAAAACCTCTTGCACTTTCAGTGATGCTGATAGTGATGATGCCTTGCAGGATAACAAGAACATTGGTCTGTCTTGTGTCACAGATAAGGTTATTTAATGAAGCTGTGAATGTTAAAATCCTGCTGATCACAATGAACAGAGCTTGCTTTTCCAACTCCAGACTTTATTTACTGTGCTAACAGTAATAGCTGTCTCCATAACTATGATATTCTTCATCTGTGATCACTGAGAAGCAATAAACATGGGCAAGATGCATCTTTTGAAATATTATAGGATTCAAAGTATGAGACACATGCTAGAGTTCATTCTGTAACTCTTTACAGCTCTGTAAATCAGGTGATGAAACACTGTCTGTTTTCAATACAGTGCTGCATGGCTTGCCGAAAAAAAACCATGGTAACAAATTCTTTTTAGATTGTTGTTGCTTGATTGTGAATCTGTTTGTCATTCCCACTATTACCCAAGGAAAGTAGGACTCTTCTAAAAGACACTGTAAGTCTTTAGGTAGAAATATGACAGGGCATTCATTGGTCCTTCAGGAAGTGTAAAAGGTTTTCTGGTAAGGCTGAATGAAAAGAGAATTATTTCAATATTGAAGTTGAAGACCTTGCTACTTGGGTACTATTTTTAATGCTACAGTCCCTTAACTTTCGTCCCTTCCCCTTTGTGTACCTTGCCAGAGAAACCAAAGAAATCAATTTATCCTGCCCTTCACTGTCTCTAAGAATAAAGAGTTAACTAAATACCAGTACTGAAAAATGCTTTGAGATTTACCAGTAAAAGGCTCTAGAGCAAGATTATGTTTATTAATAATAAATAACAACAGTAAAAGAATACAGGTGTTGGTGTAATGGGTAAGTAAACAAGCTAATCTGTAATTTTGTACTTGGTCTAGCGATTCCAGAAGGCACTCTGCCCCAAGAAATCTGTGGTAGGCTCTTACTACTTGGGTTTTTGATCTTACTGGATCTTCAGCTCTTCAGATCGACAAATGGGCAAGAATCCTTGCACTGATGTGAAATTGTATCCTGTTTCAGTAAGGGACAGACATCATTCCCCTTTCCTTCTCAGTATTGTCCCGTGTGGTCTATATACCTCCATCTTTGAAGAAGGCTAATATTCCTACTGGCTTAAAAAGAGATAGTTTTGCTACCTTCATTTATGGTGACATAAAAGTCTTAAAATCTATATAGTAACTGTAATAACTGCTCCTGCTTTAAAATATGCTTTGTCTGTTTACAAAAAATTATATGTTGCCTATATAATCAGGAAAAGATGGTCTAGGTCTTGAGGTAGTTGTTTCTTCAGTAACTGTTTAGAAAACAGGATATACTACACCCTCTCTCTACTTCTGGTACTCCAGCAAATTCATTTAGGATTGGCTTATACATCCAGCCACAGCACTACATTTCATCTTACCTTGTGATGGTGTTTCTTTAAGCAGTGTATTACCTGTGTACCTCCTGATCTGCCATGTAGCTGTTTGCTAATTTCTGGTTGAAACTCAGGAGCTGTGTTGATTGGATTCTCAGGTAGCGTTGACATTCTTCAGATGGGAATTTAGAGCACTGTTACTAGCAGTAACTTTTGATTTTGGAATGCTTTCTCTTCCTATTTAGTGCGTCTTCAGGGTGCTGGTGATCTTCAGGGTATGCAGCCTCTCTGTTTTATCATCTTGCTTTTGAGGAAAGTTTCAGGACAGTTTATAGAAAATAGGAAAACAGAAAATTATTATTATTATAGATTATTTCCTTTATGAAGCTTATAACAATGCATTGTTATGGTGGTGGTGAACTTATATGTCTCACATGTGAGAAATATTAATTCTTTGCTGCTGGCAATCTAGGTACCATGCTTTATGATTCTTTTGTGTGCTTCTCTGAAAACCTCTCCAAGAGGAGCCATCAAACCCAATCAAGCCAGTGGTGTCTGTCCCTCTCCAGCAATAAAGAAGAATAGCACTTCATGTTTATCATTCTAACAATGGAATTTTTATGACAGCATTTTGTACTTGAAGATAAAACTTTAATTATGTACTGGACAGCAATTTTGTTTTAGCAATATAAGTAAAAGATTAGATGACAGAATTAAATTTATTTAAAAATAAAAATCAGTGTGAGCATCATATGCTTGATACTCCAGTTAAGCTAGTGGACTGCCCCTCATTCAGTTCTATTAGAAGCATTATGTGGAAAGGATATTTTATTAACGAAAATATGTTGGGTTTAACTTTCATAATTTTATGATAAAACTGATTTAATCAGTTAAGTTTTCAGAAACCAGTGTGTCTTTTTCAGAGAAAAAATCAGACCTTGAACATTTCAATGGCGAACGAAAGGAGATTCTATAGAGTGTTCCAAAAAGGCTGCTGTTTTTACAAATATAAACAAACCCAAACACTAGTTAATTAAACTTCACAGAATGATGAGTGTTCATCTGAGAATTTATTTTGGGAGCTGTAGAATGCATTTCCATATTTAAAGAGAGCATTTATCTGTGATATTACTAAGTTTCCTAATTTGCCCTTGCCATCTCAGGTAGCACCTAACAGAACGGAACAAAGGGAATATTATTTGGCAATGCAACACCATGAGAATTTTCTGGCATTCAGTATAGTTCAACCCTGTAAAACTTTTTGGTATATATTCAAAGGAGAGTAATAACAGAATTTTGGAACCTCCTTATCAGCATATGGTACGGAATGCCAATAAGCCTTCTCAGTTTATTGGAATATTAGCTTGAATTTTTCTTATTAGTCTCTAGGCTATGAATATATGAACTGAAGTTGAACTGCTTTTGATAGTGAACTGTCCGACTCTTCAGTGTCTATTCAGATATTCTTCATATCTCCTGGGTTCCTGTGAGATTTTTGGCCTGAAATTCCACATTTTGACTTCAGTTTCATGCATATTTCTTTTGCGTTGCTCTTTATCAATAAGTATTCTGTTTCATCTGTTCATCCACAAGAGATTGATGCTCTTTCTAACTCTTCCTCTATAAAATTAGGAAATTTGACCTAAATAATCCAGGTGTCTAAAACTCTTGCACTGGGCAATGAACCTCATGAAAGCATGATTCATTTAAAACAGACACCTATACAGTGTTCTATGTTTATATTTTAAAAGTTAGCTACTTAAGGAAGAGTGATGGAGGTAAATAATTTAATGTCTATGATACTTTCATTGAAAGACTTCACTGTGGGAGAGAGAAAGGAAAATACGGAATTTCAGAAACCAGAATTCTTTCCTCATTGGTAGTGGGAGAATGAATCTTTGTTATGAACCTTTCTACTTGCTAAACTTTTGATGTAATCAGACAGCATTGACTGATTTTAGAAGAACAGTTAGTTTGGTAGGAAAATGTTATAGACTGAGTCATCTATTCGTCTTAAATTCATCTTGAAGAGAAACTGCTTTATGTGTAACCCTGTGAAGCATCCTTTTTAAATCTTTAGATGATTTAGAAGTAAATTAAATGCTAATCTTCTGAATACTTCTCTTGGAAGATTGTTTCATGTCCTAGCAGAATTTTTATAGCAAAGTAAATTTGAGACTCTGAAATTCTTTACAGATGATTCAAATTTTGCCATTCAGGTTGACCAGCTGTGTTAGCTCAGAGTCAACTCTGACTTCCTCTCCTTTAAGACAGTATTTCAGAGAGAATTGTTTGATTTTGACACAAGAAGCAGTAGTGTTTCCCAGACTACATTCAAAAAATACCAAGGCACAATAGATGTGCAATGAACCTTCCCTGAAATTGCCGTCTTTCAGGTGAGGTGATAAAACCATTGAGATTTCAGTTGAAAAAATTTCTGCAACATCTATCACATTGAATAAATGTACCATTTGTTCTTTTTCAGTCTGTACTTGTTATTTTCTGGGATTTCAATTTTTTTTTATTTTGAGCATGCTAGCTCAGGTATGCTTTCCTAAATAGTTAATAGATGTTAGTGAATCATCCCATTATACTGAAGAGTCTTTTTCTGTATCTGTTGGCAAAATACACTGTGAAAGAAGCATCATCTAACTCACTCTTGTGGTCCAGTAGATAATTCTACTCACTAAATGTTACAAGCAGTGTTTTTTTGTAAAGAGGGTGTACCCTGGTTAAGGGAAGATTCTCCTTGGATTCTGCTTGGGCTTCACAAAGGAGAAAAGTGTTTAGGGAGAGGTGAATTTGAAAAATGTATTCCACTGTGTGTCATTTTACCTGAGGTGTTTTTGTAGGAAGCTTATTAATGAATCATTCTTTTAGAAGGATAATTTTTAGAAGTAGTACATGCAAATTAGATTGTCTGTGTTATACACAGGGACAGGAAGGGCCAGATTCCCCTTTTGTGGCTGATGCTACCAAAGTAGCTGGACTTAGAGCAGTGCCAGGTGGACACACCTCTCTCATTCCACTGGCAAATGAAGATATGAGTCAGAACAGCCAGTAGATGTCAGTAAACACAAATCTGAATGAAAGAAGTCTGAAAATACTCTGCCTTTTGGAGAGTTTGGCTATTCAATATTGAAGAGTGACTTACATGGATGGTAAAAGACCATCGAGTGTCTCACAAAGGACTTGATTATCACATTTCTTGTAATACTTCTTATTGAAAGTGTATATGACAAGAATTTTTTATTTTCTCTTTTAACCAAGTTTTCAAGGGTAGAGGGAAGACTATTAAAAGGGAAGAATATGTGTGCTGGCAAATTCAATGTAGCAGGTGGGCAAGAGTACTTTCTGGACCCTTCCAAATGTCACATATTGTATGCTATGTAGGCAGCTCAGGATACAGTATGATTTTATGATACCAGTGCTTGACTTCAATGACTGGGAATAGAGAAGGGAGCTGCAGTAGTAACTCCCAGGAGCTTATCCCTGCCCAAGTCTGCACTTCTTTGTTCAGTCCTGACCTTCCCTCTACAAAAAGAAGAACACTGAGAGAATGAACCATTTTAACCTACGTCACTTCAAGGACTGATAGGAGTTATAGGAATATTTGACTCTTAAATTGTTTCTTTTCACACTGAGCACTGACAGAGTTTAAGACCAGTTTTAATACTGGCGCCATTCAAAACTGTGTTCAGAGACTCCATTCTCTAATGCTATTCCAGTTTCAGAGAGTGAACATCATCAGCAGTTCTTCCACTGAGAAGAGCATTTTAATGACTCTGATTATGAGAAAAATACTTTTCAAAAGGTTTTAAAAAGCAGCTGAAGGATGCAGCATGGTAATGCATTTGTAGTACTTCCACCACACATTATTAATACACTAGGATAACTGTTGAATTAATTAATAATGGATTCAGGTCCTTCCCATGAGGAGAAAGGCAATGCACTCTTTTAAATGGACCCATCAGAGAAAGTAATGATGGAACCTGTCTTTTATATAGCACTTGTGTTTTGAGTAGGAACCATGCTGGGAGGAGTCAGTCCTGGAGGCCTTACTCTCTTCTGTGGATTCATTCAGTGGTCTCCACCTCAGTAAGAAAAAGATGATTTTCAGCCCCTTTTAACTGCGTAGTTTCAGCACACTCAGCTTTGAAATGCCTCATGCTGGAAGAGGAAAATTGGATGTCTCCCATGTCTTTGTGTCATTCTAAACCTGAAGATGTTATCTTATAGACTGATCTCAGCTGAGTATAAAACATAGCTGTGGTTTAAGGTGTAATTTAACATACTCTGTCATTGGGAAGAGTGTATTAGGTTGGATTTTGGAGGCAGGTAGTTCTTCTTTAGAAAGGAATGAGGCTTTCTGGGTTTTGGTGGCATGTGATCACAGAATCACAGAATAAGCTGAGTTGAAAGGACCCACAAGGATCATCAATTCGAGCTCTCAGCCCTGCACAGCACCATCCCTGAGAGTCACACCATGTGCTTGAGAGTATTTTTGGTATAGCACTGAATCAGATACTTTAACTTAGGAGAAAAATAAGACATCAGCTACAACTCTGCACTGTGTGTTTCCTGGTAAATAAGCTCTGGGTACTTAATTCTTTAAATGTGTTAGGTTTTTGAATTAATTTGCTGACACATTTTGCCCTGTATTATGTACTGCATGTGAAACTTGTATGCTTAGATACTACATTTCTATGCTGGCTATTGAGTGGAGGGGCTATGGAGCAGTGGTGTGTGATTAAGGCTTCTGAACTAGGTTCTGTGAACTGTAGGGGGATTTCTCCTGTGATGTTAATAGAAGCCATCCATCCATCCATCCAACCATCCATCCATCCATCCATCCATCCATCCATCCATCCATCCATCCATCCATGTTAAATTGCAATGGGAAATGCAAAGGAAACTCCATTTTTTCTTATTACTGTTGCTGCTTAAAACCTTTGAGAAGGTTATTTTAACTCTACATAAGATGTCCTTCAGTCACTCCAGGTAAAAGAAGAATAATTTTTTTTTATGCAACTCTTGAAGGACTTCACTTCTGATGTATGCATCTTTTACCTCCATACGCTATCTCAGCTATCTATTTTTTTTTTTTTTTTCATACTGAAGCTAAATTAAAGCAAGTCAGAAGTAATTTATTCAAAACACAACATTATTTAACTGCTTGCTTAAGGGTCATTGAAACAAACAGTAAAAAGCAAAAAAGCTTCAAATCACACCTTTGTTTTCGCATAAATCTTAATATTTTCTCCCAAGCTTTGGGAAATGCTGTTCAGCTCAGCTGCTTTCATGAACAACCCCCAAACTGCAGATATTGTGATTTTTCCTTTTCAGAACTCTCTCAGGCTTCTGGTGATAGCCCCATTCATCTTCATCACCAGTCTTTCATTTTTCTCTGCCTTCTTCCAAAAAGGAAGAAGAGAAAAAAAAAAAAAAGTATTTGCTTGAGTAGTTATAGTCAAGCAGCAATATTCTCCAGTTAATGGCTCCAGACACCATTCAATGAAAAGATTAACTGATTTTGTTCAGTTTTCTGATACCTTCATCTACACTAGCCTCTTGTGCTTTAAAACTATTGGACCACTTAAACTGAGGTGTCTATGATGTATTTTTTATGTTTAATATAAGTATTTAAATGATGCAAGTATTGTTGTTTTCCTTTCTTCTCATGGTATTTTTCTTCTCGCTGTGTCTCTTACTTGTTGATTTGATTTGATAGAATTCATGTGCCCTTTGCATATATTTCTGTTAACATATGTTTTCAAAGGATTGAACTGTATAAGCAAATGTCTATTTTTGCTCCATCAAGATTTAAGATGAGAGAAGATACTGGCCTTAGGTTTTTACATTAGTCATACTAGAATTGAAATGTGTATGTTGAGTTACATTCATGTGAAAGCAAAGACAATTCTTTTTCCTCTACTTCTAGATTTTAGTTCATCTTAAAAGGAAAAAAAAAAAGGTTAAAAAATTGTTACATTTGTGTACATGTATATGGGTTTTCTATTTACAATTATAATAATTTACATTATTATTTTGCCTTTGACTTATAATTTTACAACAGTCTCGTAGGAAAAAAGTAAAAAAGGCCAGGAAGCCTCACAAACAATTTTGTAAGAAGAAATCAAATACAGACTGCAAATTGAACTCACGCAAATGAACATGTGTCAGGTAGGATTGCGTTGGATCAACTGCTCTGCTCTGGGTGAGCTGCATGCAATGCAAATGTCTGCTTTGTTTCTGTATTACCCACTGCCAGTCAGATGGAAACGTGTCCTGTTGGGTGCCATTCGTCGGGAAGGTGGAATGAACGAACTTGGAACAAGGGTCATCCATTAGAGCTGGCAAAGAGAGTGAGGAGTAGATAAGAGTCTGAAATGATTGAATGGTGTGTGATTACAACAGAAGTGGGGAAAAACATCCAAGATTACATTTCAGTCCAGGGAGGTCTGAAATAATGTTGCGGCATAAAGAACAAGTACAGTCGACTAAATGCAGTGAAAGTAACAGAGACTAAATTCACAAAAATGCTTTGAAATTATACACATAACTAAGACAGCAAACTAGCTAGTTCTGTTTGGAAAAATATGTGTAGCTGAAGATTTGAAAGTGGCAAGTCAAAGGTATGCCTATCAGTTTCTAAGTTTCCCTATAAATTACAGGCTTTTTTATTTCTATTCTTTTTTTTTCTTTTCCCTGAAAATTGATATTCTAATGGCAGCACTGCAAATGGAAAAAAAAAAATCTGCCTTTTGTTCAGGCATGAGGAAACTGAAATCACTTCAGTATTTCAGCAAAATGAAACCTTTCTTCAAACATGAGAACATATTGTATATATTTTGCAACTGTTACAAAGAAGTCAGCTTTAGATATTTTTCTTACAAATCTTCTGTTTTGACCGTTTTTCAGTTCAAAGAAGTACCTTTTCTTAGATTTAAACTGTTTGTATTTTTATCACTTGTTGCTCAAGCTATTTTCCCATTGAGACAAAACAGTACACCAAAAAAGCAAGACAGTCTTGCTGCTAACAGAGAGGCATACTGAAAATTAATTTTGTTCTCATGGTATATTGCCCAAAGAGAAATAGAATCAAACTTCAGAAGTAATCAAATTTTTTTTAAAAGAAACAAGTTTAATATGTGAATGTAAGCTCCAGCCTCTTATTGAAGCACAGGAGGTCCTATTAGCCTTTTATTCTCTGTGGGGTGCTCTGTTAATGCAGCTAAGACTGGAATGCAAGAAGTCAGCAGTGGAACAGGGCCCAGACAGGCTCCTCCCTTAGCAGGGGCAGCCATGGGAAGATGCAGCTAGAGAATGTACCTCAAGATCTTCAACAGAAGCTGTGAAATGGTCTTGCCCTCTCCTGTGAGGCAGAGGTTAGCTTGCATAGCATACAATATTTGACTGAAGCCTGTTAAGGCTTTAACAGAAAGGGCACAGAAATTTATTTGAGACAATTTTCCCTGAATCCTGCCACCTTTCCTGGTGGGTTTGAGTTCTGCAGTTGGCAGTAATGTGCATAATGACACAATGAGCACCTGCCCGAGAATGAGGACCCTTCCTGAAGGTGGTGATACTCCACCATATGTTGAACCCTCTGTATAAGACATCTTATGGTTTACCTTCAACAGCCCAAACTATGTCTGAATACAGCACTTGTTTATGGGTCTCTCACTGCACATTCAGCACCTACATCTTCCTGAATGCTGGGGGTTAGTCCTAACCTCAGAAAACCTTCCAGGAAACTGTTTATATAATTCTATCCTGGTGCTACATAATAGCATTTCAGAGCCCTATATTTACATATTTGTGTATATAATATGAAAAAAATATAGCTTGAATTGCAGTCATCTTAATGGGTACCCATAATCAAATTATTATATGTGCTTAATGTATCAATATTGCAGCAGACATAGATAATTTAATAAAACACTGTCCTTATTTTCCTCATTAACAACTGTCTTTATAAGTGCAGTATTTATGGGTCCCTTTCTGTCCATAGTCTGTGTTGAAATAATATAAGTCTTCCAGTTTTTCCTCAAAACCTTGTATTTCCAAACACCGTATCTAACAATTTCTGCTGCTGTCTTCTGAATTCTCCCCAGTCTGCCTGTCACTGCCTTGTATGTTTTGGGAAACAACAGACATGGTATTCCAGCTGTGTCAGCACTAATTAAGCAAACCAGAAGATTTTATTCTGGTCATCATGCTCTTAGTCCCTATTTGTCTGTAATCTGCTATTACTCCTGATCCCACTTCTGTCTACTAACTGTTACTCATTTGTTGATATACTTTGTATTTTTTGCCGAGCATGCTTGGATTACATATCTTGGATCTCATTGGATTGAATTCAGGCTGTTCCTTGAAATTTCCAGTACCACTGAGTTTACATCCTTCCTCTGGAATATCTGCAATTATTGCCCCTTTTGTTCCATCATCCATTGAAAAAGACTGATATGGGTTTCTGGTGAAACCACACAGATGTCTTTTTGGACAGCCATTTGATTTTGACCAAACCCTATTTTATGAGGCCTTTGGGAGAGTTTTTCAAGCAGAAAATGCCCCATTATGAGGATTTCATCTAGACCATGTTTTCTAAGTCTATGGGAGTGTAATGCTGCTTTCTTCATATTATGGGTTGCTTTACATAAAGTTAACCTTAATGACCTACTTAAGCACGGAATTTATGTTCAGGAGATAGAGAATTCAGTTGTATTTTGGGGAGTTAGAAAAAAGTGCTTGGAGTGCTGCAGTACTAAACCACAAATTGAATGTTCTATTTAAATCTTTCTGCAACAAATCTGCTGTAACCCAGAACCAGGACATGCATATTCCAAATCTTGTTAGAGTATGATTCACTCAGAAAATTTAAAACTTTTGTGGTTTTTTTGGAAGTCAAGAGAGGCTTCAGTCATTTTAAATTTATTTAATTCTGTAAGTATTTTAGACACTCAGTGAAGCAAGTGCCAGGTTATGATTGTGGTGCAGGTTATACCAAAATAGAAAAAATGCTGAATGCTGAAATTCCCATAAATCTATTTTCTTGAATGTATAGAAGACAGTGACACTTTTGGGAAACCAATGTTTTGAACAAAAAGTGAACTAAAAACATTTTAATTACATCTAAAAGTATGTGTGAATTTGACTTGTTTTGTTTTTACAAGGCAAGTGTCATTAATTCCAGTACAGCATTTTCAGTAAGTCCTTCAGTCAGTGAGATCTGTGTGGCACAACAGAAGAGTTTTGATGTAATTTATAAGTCCAGCATACAGCTGACAAAACCACCAGGTAGACTAGCAAATTGGCTGGAATTTCTGGATTCAGATCTCTGGATGAGGTAATGGTTTTTTGGCTTGACAGTCTATGCTGCAGAAGTGACATTTTTTGCTTTCAGTGTATGCAGAGCTGTAGCTTTAATATTTGCAGAATATTCTTACCTTTGTCTCTTAAAACTGTTCTTCAATGATTTTTTTTGTCAGGTCCTGATTCAATCAGTTTTACTGGAACTTGAAATGCAAATGTTTTGAGACTTTTGAGAAATATTTTTTATCAAAGGGCATGAAGGTGTATTCAGAAAGTTCATTCATGGCTACATGAATCATTCATGATTTTTATTCACTTATAATCTCCTATTTGTTTTGAAAGCTTGCTTCCAAATATTCTATTGTGTAGAAAATGCCCCACAGCTCAGCCCTTTTACAAGTAATACAGTCTTTTATAGGTCGCTTCTAATTTGGACACTTCACTGAACACAGCTGCCACAATTAGAGTCAAATTTGTGATTTTCTTCATTGTATAGTACCAGTGTGAATGATACATAAACACAGCTGGCCTGAATGCAGATTTCTTCACATGATGATGCCTATCAGCACCAGCAGTATTTCTGAGGCATTGACCCACAGAGGCCAAATTAAAAATCAAATTAAGCATCATAAATGCAACTTCATTACCATTCATGCTTTGAAAATTAGGAACTGATATGATTTATATAAGAAAACTGACTGAATGTCCCCAACTGAAGAAGTGCACAGGTCAAAAAAAGGTTTCCTCATACCCAAAGAAATTTAGGTATAAGCAGTCCCCAGCTCCTGCAGATGTAAGTAAAAGAGATGATACTGTAAAAAAGTCTGCTTCCCCGTGTGTGTGCTATTGAATAAAAATACCATTTTTTTACTAAAATGACATGAAAGTTCTATTAAATTTATTTTAAAGATGTTTATTTGTGCACGTGCCAGGCTCCACAGTGACCAGCAGAAATTGCTTATTCTGTGAACTTAGTGTCTACAGATTTGTCTACAGATAGTGTCTATAGATGGTCTTTCTAAAATTTCAGCGGGAGTGTGTTTAGAATAAAATTTTTTTGCCATCAAAAGTGGTGATAGGGGAAGAGACTACAAAGACAATCAAGAGCAAGAAAGATAACAGTGGAGCAGAAGGAGTCAAACTATGAGCACATTACTGAATTTCTTAGAGTAAGGGAGATGGAGTGAATTTGCACTGTGCAGTAACAGAGCTTGGCTTTTTTTTTTTTTTTTCCTGCAAAATGTCTTTTAATGTTCTATGAAATTTGAAAGTTTCTGAATGGCACAAGACAGCTCAGAAAGAGTTTCAGGCTCAAGACAGCTAAATTTTCCTTTGTGAACCTACATTCTATACCTGCCATATGTTCCATAGAATACTAGATAAATCTTTTAAACCAGAACTCCACAAATGAAGACTGATTGCATCTGTTCTTTTTTTCTGGGTGCTCAGCTGAATTCATTAACTCTTGGTTTATGCCCATTCAAGGTCAGTGGAAACATACCTGAATTTCCAGGCAGCTCCTCACGTGCCAAATAGGAGGAGTTACAACAGTATAGATATAGTCAGAGAAGTACTCAAAAAATAAATCAGTAAATATATGTGAATCATTTGAGTATCACAGTGAAGAGGACTGCTGGAAAGGGAGTGAGGATTCTGACTCTTACTGGAGCAAGGATGGTCAGGAAGCAGTAAATATGGTAGCACAGGACCACATAACAACCCTGGAAGACAAAAGAGGAACTGAAGTTTGTCCAGCTGATTTTTGGCAGAGCACTCTTCCTTCCTCTTAACTGAACACAACAGTGGTCCTGAGGGAAAAAATAGTGCATGAATGTGTAATTACAAGCCGGTATAATACTGTGTATATCCAAAGGGACTGGATTAATTTTGCACAGGCAACCTTTCTTCTGACATTGCCAAACTGAAATGCATGATTAGGAAGGGGGAGCAGAAGAACTGCTCTTTTGGTAGTTCTCCTGTGTTTAAAAAAAGCACTCAATAACAGCCCTGAGGCATTTCTTTATATACAATAACACCCTTGATTGTTTCAGTCCTGGAGTTTTAGGTTTGCAGCTAGGTTTTTACTGTTATTTTACTCGTGCTGTAACATTTGAGTTTAATGTAGCAATGTATTAATTATTTTAACAACCTGAATTTCAGATGAAACAGGTATTTAGCAAGTGAGAAGCAATGTATGTAGGACAAATCAGAGCAATGCAACAATTTTCTTCACAGTCTGGAGGACCAAGCAGAATAAAATTGCTTGCTTAATATTCAAATCTGCTATGAGATACTCTTAACAGTCCTTTCTTCAATAGCTCCTAGAGCTTGCTCAGAGACTCAGGATGCTCAGGAGTGGGAGGAAGCATTTATATTTCTCTTTGTTTTGAGGTACTCTGTGAGGTCACTGTGTGGAACAATGGGTATTTTCATTAGGGGAGGCTGAATGTGAGGATTCTACACCAGAGCCTGTTTCTCTTGTGGCCTCTGTGCATCCGTGGCTCTGTACTCTGAGATCCTCCAGGGTTCTTTCCCATCAGTAATGTCAATCCAGGAAGACATGCAAGGTCACTTGATGACTGTGAACATCCAAGTGACTATGCCCAGGTTTTAATTTATATCAATGTCCTCCTGTGCTACCCCTGTGCTTAAAATTCCAGATGATCCACAACAGAGAGTGGCTTAGGTTTTGGTTTTGGTTTTTTTCACCTCCTGAATGGATCCTGTGAGCAGCACTGTTAGCCTTGTCCAGTATTCTCCCCAGCATATTCTGATAAACCACTGTGTCCAGTACAACTTCTAATTCTTTTACACCTATGCTTGAACTTTAGGTCAAATCTTTACAAGAAAATAAAAATGTTAATAAAAGCCCAGAGCACTTAATGCAATGACCTTGGTTTTGCAGAGTTGTTCCTCTAGGAGAGGAAGATTTTTTTTATTTTCAGTTCAGAATTAATTATGATGATTTTTCGATTTTTATCGATGCAATGTTTTTAAAAAGCAATTTAAGTCCCAGTTAAGGTATTTCTTTTACAGTCAAACTCATGATTAAGTGAGGGATTTTTAGCAGTCAATTTCAGTCACCAAATTTTTTTTTCTTTTTCAAGATACACACTGGAGCAGCTCCCACAAGGAGAGTTATAGAGTAAGTGTACAGCAATTGTAGCTCACACTGCTATTTACTTTTTCTTAATGAAGAAAAAAGTGTTGTGATAGGGATTTCTTCCCATTATCTCATATTTATGACTTAGATTCCCCAGGATGAGAAAAACTTTCCTCAGATTACCAGAATGTCTGGCTGTTCAATATTCTTATCTTAATGTCCCTTGATTTGGTCTAGCTGCTATAAGATCATATTAAGAGCAGTCTAGCCAGCAAGGAAAATGCCAGGTGGGGTTTGTAACATACTTCCATATACATTGCAGCCATTCTATCCCACAGAGAGATGAGTAGTATGTTCATATAGACTTTTTCCTTTATAAGGGGCTCTAAGGTCATGCAGTACAGTGTGAACTGCACTGGAATAGATACCTTTGAAATGTCTTGTGAAGATGCTAAAATTATTAACATTTCAACAGAGGGGTGGAGAGGAGCTCTGTAGTATCAAATGTTCTGTGGTTTTCACTGTGCCCAGCCTTTGTCTAGATTTGCCAAAATCTGGTTTCTTTTGCATGCATTTATATTTGGTTCAGAGATTTTTATGAAAAGTAGCATGTAATATTCTGTTTAAAAAATCTGAATCTCCTATTTTAGAGAAATATTTTTTGTTCTTATCATCAGTGACATTTCAACATTTAAATTTATTAATGCTAACTTTGTAAGATAGGAAAGCTTTATTGTTTCCTCTTAGGGATAGCAATGAAAAACAAAATGACATGATGGCAGTCAGGCTTGAATACTGAAGTAGAACAGGCTGAGATATGTAGCAAGCCAAAGTTTTGACTTAAATCTGAATTCACATTACTAGTATAACATTGCCAAACAAGATCATATACTTAAATGATAAAAGCAAGTGTGACTACAGTCTCATCTACTTTGTGGTGCACTGACTATAAATGTATTTCAGGTGTTTGATGGCTGGAATAAAGAGAAGGGCTCCTTTCATGAATAAATGTTTGTCTTCCCAGGATAATCTTTCCAGCATGCTTCTGAAAAACCACTTTCCCACGAGATTCTCCTGAAAACTAAGCCCTCTTCCTAATAGTCATAGCTTTCTCTTTCTATCCTTTGCACTTCTTCTTGCTGGTTTTTTTGGGGGGGTGAGGCTGTGTTGGCTTTTTGCTTTTTGATGTTTTTTAACTACTTTTCATGAGCAGACCAATTGGCTTCAAAGTAAACCATGGCTGCGATTATAGTTTGGCTACATGTACAGAGGAACTATTGACATAAAATTTAGACTCAAAAGAATTTGGCTATTAAAATTGACTAGAAGTTGTGTTTATGATGTCTTTAACAAAAAGAAAAAGAAGAGGGAGATATTTTTTTTACATAAGACCCCATATTGACAAAATCTAATTATTGTGAGAATCTCTTTAGGGCTTTTTATTGTTTTTTGTTTGGTTGTTTTTTGGTTTTTTTCAGAAAAATTATGTTAAAATCCAGGAAAGACAAAGATGAAGATCATTTTCAGTTTCATTCTGATTAATAGGAGTTTGGCTTAAATCTAGAAATTTTGAGAGTCAATGCTGCTGCTGCCAAAAATTACAGCAATATTATTTTTTCTGTTTCACTATGTACCCTTTCACTTCATGTTTATGATTTCAAACTTCTGCTTTTACACTTCCACCTGAATTATTTTGTATATTTGTATTATCCTCTGCTTTAATAAGTACAAATTGAAAAGAACTGAAAAATGGTTCATTCTAAAGCAATTATGCCTAATTTACTATTATTTTGCAAAACAATGGTTCTTTGTTACCACTGACAGCAGTATCTGCCATTGAGAACAGTAGTTAACAGGATCTGGGCATAAATCCCTCTCCTTATTGGGAGAGTTTCAACCTGTGTCCTTTGCCATCAGATGGAAACACATTCACCACCAGCCTGCACAGGACACTGGGAAGAGCTTATCTTAGTCTCTCTTCTTGAAAATTGTTCCTTAATTTAACCTGATCTGCACTGAGGGGAAAGGAAGAGCCTAAGAACTGAATTCTTTTGATATCAATAGCAGAAATTGAAGAATGAACTGAGGTTATAGGTCCTTACCTGTTTCCCAGGTCTTGTCAATGTAACCCTCTGTTCAGCAGGCAAAGCAAAACATCAGTTCTGTATTAGTATCATTCCTGTTTCTTTCACGGAGCGGACAGTAACAGTATTTTCCAATTATACTCATGGACAGAAGTTTTTTCCTTTTCTGAAAAGTGTTCTCATTTCTCTTCCATGAGCACCTCCATTGGTTCAGCAATATTCTTTTTGAAAGGAGTAACTAACATTGTGTACAATACTGCAGTTGAGAATGACAGCAAACTACATTTGTGATTTCTTAGAAGTGCATACCACTTATGAATGACACTTCTTGTCTTAACTGGGGTGAGTCCACAGACTGAAAGAAATTCAAGCTCAAATCTTCAGTGGTTTTTGTAACAAAGATGCTTAAATTATCAGGTTTATCACTTGATTTTGTGTTTGAGAGTCTTCTGTTTTGGGAGGTGTGAGCAACAAAAAATACAGTATGCCTTAGTCAAAAAAAAAGTACCATTAGGTTTAATGAGTGTGAGCAAGGCATAATATCAGAGGTTTTTGAAAGAGCAATAGATCCTCATGTATAGATTTGGTTTATTCCCTCATCCTCACTATAAAATATTAACTGCTCAGGAGTTCTTTCTCAGGCAGTAGGATAAGAAGTATTTGGCCTTTATAGAGAAAGTTTTCCATTTGTTTTTATCCTTTGATATACAAGCTTCTAACCATGGCAAACATGCTCTGTAGCATAACTAGCAGAGTGGGAGCAAGCTGTTCGTGTTTGATAACTCTGGAGCCTCTTAACCCTTAAAACCATGTCAGCTTATTTTATGTGGAGTTTACATCAGATCTCAGCTGACTACTGATAATTTAAGCAAACATATGTATGCATATGAAGTCAGAAACTTGACTTCTGGTGAAGCTTGTTTCTGTGAACTGTTAGAATACCTTGTGGACTGCATTTGGGAGTATTTGTTGCTGCTTCTTGATTTAAGGAATGAAAAAGAGAGGCTGTGATCCAGCCTGCCTAAATCTTGCCTACAATAGGATTAGAATGCTTTAACCCTGCTGAATCCTAGACACTGATCCAGCCTGCTTACTTACTAAGGCTATTAAATCCAGGAGACATTGAAATTCATTAGACACCTCCCATGTAGTCTGAATGTTCCCTAGGCACTAACATTTTGTCAGCCTGTGTGCACAGAAGAGCCTTTCTTTCTGGGGAATTGAGTGACAAAAGTTATATTGCAATCTAAGATGAGGCAGAAAGGTACCAGAAGCAAAAAAGCTCCAAATATTAGACTGTGTGATATGTGTGTGTCTGGTTTCATCTTATATGAAGAGAGTGCAGGGAAAGCAAAAAGAGATGGGATTCTGCCCTTGGTTATCAGGAATATGAAAATATGAAATATGATTTAATGAGAAATACATAAATAAATCCTCTCACAGCTGAATGTTTTAACTAATAACTTGGACTTTGGCTTTTCCAGCATTTGCTCCCCTTCAATGCTCTGGACACAGTGTCGTGATATTTGGACACAGCTCTTGGTTGGGTAATCACTAGGCCACTTTTCTGAGACATGACCTCAGCTCTGATCAGATAGCCTGGCATCCAGATCTTCATTTCTTTCACACATTTTTATTGCCAGTGCAGTTTTGTGAAGTGCCACCACTCTGTGGACTGAGTGAATGGAGCAGTGCAAAATTTTTCTTTAGTTTCCCATGACTTCAGTTGAAAAGATGTGCACATCATTTTAGCAGACAGCATTGATGATATCTGAAAATGCCTGAATTACATACACTGGCAGGAAAAAAAAGGAAAAATAAGTAAGCTAGGAAGACTGAACATACTTTTACAAGTCTTCAAAGGTATCTGACTCCATTGACTTGTAGAGAAGCTGGGCAAGCTAAACTGCCTTCCCTCGCCAAACACATAAAACAGATGATGCAATATCCGAATTTGAGCAGACTGGATAATACCCTGAAAAACAAAGTTCTGTGGCCAGATGGTTGAATGAAATGGCATGAGTCTCCTGCGGTATGAATATTGCGAATGGCAAAATTTCATGTCACCCTTGCCAAGGAGAAATTTTGTATAATGAACCTTATTGCTGGAGGGAGGAGTCACGTGTACAACCTTTTCTCAGACTCCACATGAACTCCTTCATCCAGAAGGTGCAACAGTCTATTTATTCCTTCCGCACTGTTTTTAATGTACTGTTCCATCTGAGCAATACAGCTTGAAAGCAAATTGTTTTGGTGAATCCAGATACATTTCTATATTTCACCATCAACAGTTTATTATAATGTTCAGGACAATGAACAGCAGATCTGTGTCTGACATATTTTGATATATTACACTGCCTCCACAAGCCAATGTGTTTTTTAAATGTTATTCCTAGATAAATGCTCACCTAAGGTATAGATGAGTATATGCTTAAAAGTGTGAACAACTCACACAAGGAGGGGGCTCTGAATTTTTAAGAGGGTTGAGAAAGAAGGAGTAGTCATATTTGTTTAGGAGGGGGAGGGGAGCGCTTTGTTTTTCCCTATTGAGTGTCACATTTTTGCTTCTGTTTTAAGAAACTGAAAAAGTCAATGGCATGGAATTCTACGTACCTTACCAAATGTGACCTATTTGAAAAATACCACATGGACTTCACAAAATGCTTTCTCTCACAGAGGAGGATTTGCTGAAAGCATAACATAACCTACTGAACAGAATCTGTTCAGATTCCTTAGGAGTCCTTGAATATTTGCCAGGGTCACCAAATGCACTGTCACTGTCTTGAGCTGAGCTCACAGATGCTGCTTTGTTTGTGTTCAAATAATATTTAAATTATTAAGTGTGGTGATCCTCCATATGCTAAGGAAGAGCTTCATCCTTCCTGTTCTCAGGTCCCTTTCAATATTCTTTTATCTGTGAATTGTTCTGTGTTGTTAAAAATATTTATCGTTTTTGTCCAGTTATCTGAATGTTGTTGCCCATCTGCAAGAACACATACAGATTTTGAGTTTGTATCAATTTTTATACAGTGAGATTCCAACCTGTGAGGACTTCAGTGAAATCTCTTTTTGATCCTAGTTCCATATAACAATAGTGTTTTGCTTATTAGAAGGGAGATGCAAATTAATTTAAGTTTATAATGCATCTAACACTTAAAAAATCATTATATTTGGGATCTTTTTCAATCAGAAAAAGTGACTAGTCTACTACTAATCTGCATATACCTTTCATTTTGTGGGCTTATTACTCTAACCTCTAACAGGGAGTTCCTGTATCTGCTTTGGGGTTTGGCCTTGTCATGACATTATCGAGAAGCTGTACAAAAATTTCTACTTTTAAGACCTATCACTCCTGGTTTTTACATTTTTTTCCTTAATAGTGGGTATTAACTCAAAGGTTTTAACACTGTTTTCAAGACACTTATCCACTATGGTATAAAATGTTTGACATCCCTGATTGTTAGTTAATGTAAGATTTGGCAGGCCATGTAGCCCAAGACTGAACTTTAAGCCTCCTGAAGATTTTAATGTGTTTTTATGGAGGTGGAATTCTCTTCTGATTACAGGTTAAAATAATTACTTGTCTAGACACTTAAAATTAACTTTTTGCTGATTTTTTGACTTTTATATAAAGTACTGGTGATGTTGCTATGAGTCTTTAAGTAATTCTCTGCACGAGTTCATTTCAGCCTTAACCTTTTGATTTATGGTATAAATAAACTAAATTGACAGTCAGAGAGGAGTTATGAAAAAATGTTCATTGAAAAGCCAAGTCACCTCTTCTCTGAATACTTCTCAGGTTTGGTGAAGAGCTTTTCCAACAATAAAAAAAATCCCTTTCTACCAATGAAAGTCACCTCTTCTCTGAATACTTCTCAGGTTTGATGAAGAGCTTTTCCAACAATAAAAAAAATCCCTTTCTACCAATGAAGGTTAGGAGGAGGGTCAGGGATGGCTGTTTGCTGAAACACAGTGTTTTAAAGGGTTGAGTTAGTTCATTTTGGTGATCACCTAACCAGTGGGCCTTCCTCACACTTTGCCTCACAGAAAATCTTCCCCACCATTTCTCTGGTCCTCTGCTCAGAGGTGGTCTGAGCCTGTGAGATGCTTGGGGAGATGCAGAGCTTTCTCAGCCCCCCACTAACACCTTGAGGTGTCTGGGAATCACGTCTGCGTGGAAGCTCACAGGACTGGGTCCTGTACACCTTGGCTGTGTGGTGCTCGATCAGAAGGCAGTATAAACATGCCAAATAATTCAGAACTAGGTTATATGTAATTTAGGACAGCTTTGTAGCCTTAAGTCAGCTTCATGCCAGCTACATAAGGACAGGTGATATTAGCCTGATAAATGTTTATTTGTGTGTGTTTTCTTACCAGGATGAATTCTTTATGTGCTTTTTTTCATTTAGAGATTGATATTTCTAATTTGGGATTAACAGAAGCTGTAAGGCCAAACTGTCAGGATTTATTGTTTATAGCATTTCATAACTGGGGTCTCTACTTTTATCTTAATTTTTACAAGTCTGACTAACGTGTAGTTCTTCCTCTCTCCCCAATAAGCATTCTGAGAAAGCATCCCTACCCAGAAACATTTATCTTTCCAATTTTAAATGAAACTTTTCTTAAATATTGACTTTGTCAACAGTATGGGAATTACGAGTTGTGAACGTCTCTATTGATGATGTTGATAAAATTATTTTCCTTTAGGGATTCCATGTCACTGGTATTAAAAGTCTAAGTGCCTTTGTGGAAGAAGGGGAAGGTACTGTTCTGTAATAGCCT
Source organism: Certhia americana (assembly GCA_018697195.1). NCBI lineage: Eukaryota > Metazoa > Chordata > Aves > Passeriformes > Certhiidae > Certhia > Certhia americana. The sequence goes on from CM031858.1 coordinate 114,459,018, forward strand.
GAGAAATTCAGAGTGTTTTGTTTTTTTCTTTTCTTTATTTAATACATTATAGCCATCCTGTGGTAGAGTTACAGAGACATGGCTCCAGCTGTGTTACTCAGCTTCTGTAAGCAGAATTAAAATTGCATATAAATGGTTTAATTGCCCTTCAGTTTTTAATATTGCAAACTCAAGCTGTGACTTAATTTTTTTTTATCTGTAAATATGGGACCTGCATTTATTAATACTTTATGCATAGTTGTTCTTATTTATGTTGTGGGTTGTGGGCAGAAAGATAAGTTGTGTACCTCAAAAGACCTACTTTTGGTGAATGTAGCTCTTCAAAGCTGGTAATTGACACAATTTTCATACCTAGGGTGACTCACTGGATTTTGATTAATGTTTAAAAAGAAGCCAACACTCATTAAATACAGAGTAACTGTTACCAAGCTACTAGAAATGAACCCTAATGGAGGTTATTGAATTTCATTTTACATATCAGCAACAGCTGATCCTTTCAGAGAGTTCCTATTCAGCTCCTTACAGAACCAAGAACCTGATTTGGTTTTTTTAATACAACTGGGGGGGTTGAATCTTAGATGTTATTGGGAGTAGAGGCCTCCTGGTGACACTGGGAAATTATTAGATGTAGGCAAAATCAGGGATAATAAATTAGATGACGTCTTGTATTATAAGATGTCGTCTAATTTATTATCCATGATTTTGAGTAGAGTTCATTGAGTAAAGTGTTTCCATTTTGTGTTCAAAGAAAGCTTTCTCCAGATGAAAAGGTGCAGTCAGGCTCATTCTTTATAGAGGCTGGTCCTTCTGAGAAGCTCTAGATTAAGCAGGTAGTTTCTGTCTTGGTTGAAAGATATTTTGGTTATTGCTATGAAGAAATAATGTTCACATGGCCATACTTATGTTTTTATTTTGACAGGAAATTATTCTGACTGCTATTCTAGTTTAATTTTCTCCTGAAGGGAAGGAAGGAGACAAACATCTACATTTTCTCTCTTTTAGTGTTCCCTTAAAGTTGAATGAGTATTCAACCGTGGAACTTCATATTGCTAAATCAGCAAAAACCTGTTCAAAGTCTATGAAACTATGAATTTTTGTCATTTCATAGCCCAGAAGATATTATTATTCTTTTAGCATAATGGATAGAATGTGATTGCTTATGCTAAATAACCTAGACATCAGCCAGATGCCATCACAGACTTCACAAAGTGGTATAGTGAGCATAATATACTGCTTCAATAATGGAAAAGCATATGTTTTTCAATTTTATTGCTGGATGAGGAAAGTGTGTTTAGCTCATCCTATCCTGTGTGGGTACTGAAATAAAAGCATAGGCATTTTTCATGGAAAGAGGCAAACACCTGAATGATTTATGGCAATGTAGTGATTGGAGTTTTCTATTTATAGTTCAACAGTGGCCCAAAGGACTCAACAAACTTCTCTCAGGGAATCATACCTTTTGCTTACAGTATCATTACATTTTTCATTTCCATATCTTCATTAAAATATAGAGTGGTAGCATACTCCTGCTGTCAAAATGCTATTCAAATGAGTTGGATAGCTGTTAAAATAGAAGGCTCTTCAACAAGAATGTAGCTGCTGTTATTAATATTATGATTTGCAATTGTAGGCTAAGATTCATTCATGTTATGTTCGTCAAAGGAATGGTGGCAGAATGGAAATTCAATGTAGTCAGACAGTGCTGTCTTATTTCTAAGAATCTGTGTTGACTTTCTCTCTTTTTCCTCTCTTCCTTTCCCTTCTTTTTTTTTTACCCTTCCTATCTTTGTGTGCTTTTAAAAACAAGGCACTACAGGTGAAGTTTTCCAAAACCAAAACTGCTAACAGTCTCCCTGCTAGACCTGTGTATTATTTAGTAGCTTAGAAAAGACTAAAATACATGCAGCATTAATTTTACTTCTTATTCTAAATCACCATTCAGGTGATGGACAAGCTTCTTATCCTAAAACTAGATCTCTCTGCAGAAACCTAGGACCATAAAAGCAATAAAACCATGAGAAACTGATGATGCTTAAGAGGAGACCATCATTCCATATCCTTGGAGATTGTTTTAAAACCTCCATCACACTGCAAGAAGCAAACTTGTGCTGAGCTTCTCTCAATTTCGCTCTTTATGCAAAAACTTTGCAATGAAAATCATCTTCAGTGCTTTCAGTGAGGAGAATATAACTCCCAGTAAGTGATTCCCAACAAAATGCACTGATCAAATGATGGGACAAAAGTCTTTAATTCCAAATAAGGGCTCTTTGGATATAGTCCAGGTTGAGTAAAAAAAGTTCTGTCTGTCATCCTCATTCTACACTCTGGGTACTGTTCATTTGCTTCATGTTTATGATGGAAGATTAGCAGATCAAAACAAAGATCTACACAGACACACAGAGAATATTTTATATTGTAAATATAAATTATTCTGTTCACCCAGGAACAGTTGTTTTCTGATCTTGACACAAAGTCAAGTTTGATGACACTAAATTAGCAAAGGAGATACAAAGAAATGAGTGATAAACATAATTCTTGTTTTATTTTCATCTGAAGACATTTCCCAAGTGAATATGCTGTTGGCTTAAATAGAAATGTCAAATAGTGTTAGGACAATTCACTTATCAAACTTTTCAACAAGGCAACGTTTCTCCTTGTTTTCTGTTCTTCTTTGCAGATCTCCTTGTGTTTAATTGCATTCATAGAAAAACTGCCTAAAGTTCTTAATTTAGCAAATTTAGTCTAAACCAGGTATCAGCTCTCAGCATCTGGATAGTGGAATGTTTTGTGGCACAACATTAGTTTGTGTTATACATGAGGGCACGGCTGAGATGCAGCTCCTTGCTGGGTCAACTCAAGCACTGCAATTGGCCTGAAGAGCAAATGTTCTCCTTCCAGATCAGATATACTTCCACAGTTCTACATCAGGTCTGTAGGAGCACATGTTTTTCATAAAGTGAGAAGCCTTGATTATGCATAAGCATTGCACTTGAGGTTTGGATGAGGTGACGATCAATGGCAGTTTCTTGGGCTTGGGGGGCTATGTGGTATTTTTAAATATCCATGACAAACACTTCTGCTAAGCAATTGCATCTTACCATACAAGATATTTCTACTTAAAATGTTCATAAGCCAAAGGATATCTGGAAAACATCCTGGTTTAAGGCACTGTCACACACTGAACTTGTCAAAGAGTGCACTGATGCCAAAGGCAATTTTGCAAGTAGCAAGGTTCACAGAACACACTACAGCAAGCTGATTGTAAGGAATGTTTGATCTTTGCAAACTCCCATTTTAAGCTGACTGCCATCTTCTTATGCTTTATATGTGAAACATCCTGGATTTTCCCAGAAGAGGTAGTATTTCAGTATAAAATTAACTGGCAAATATACTGCATAATTATGCTGTAGAGGTAGACTTGATTAAAAAGTGACCACACATTTCCTTAACAAAGGAAACAGCAGGATGCCACAACTACAAAGGCAAAAGAAAAGGGAAAAAAATCATAGTTACATCTCCCTTTGAGTGCAAATACTGAGTTTGGGTCCTGATTACTGAAAGAAGTTTCTTCCTACTCATATGATGCAGCAGTTGCTGAGTGTCTCTGAGTAGCATGTTAAGGAAATGTCTGACAGAACAAAGTTTCATCCCGTAATGCTCATTCCTTGGGGCAGAATTCTCTGATTCAGAATGTGCTGCGTTTGATTAAATCTTCCACAAAACCAAAGCAGAGTTCAAAAGAGGAGCATCTATTTCCCTGACAGCATCATCAGTGTCTGCTGGAAAAGTCTCTTTCACCAAGCAGCTGCAAGGCTCAGGGGAATTCTGGTTCTGTGGAAATACAGAAACATTTGCATTTAGTCTCATTTTGACCAAAATGAGACTCAATAACAGGAAAAAATATCCCTTTCCATCAGGATTTTTCCATCCTGATTTCCATCAGGAAATCCTACCTGTCAACAGTTCTGTCAGCATCTCTTGCTGGAGATGACACACTTGTGATGTCCAGAAGTTGGGCTGCAGGGAGTTTCCAAAGAGGAGCTGGAATCCATGTTAAGCCTGTAGATGAAGGCCAACTGTGCCTCCCCATGTAACTTGTGAAAGACTTGGTTATTTCTTTCACAAGGCTTTTTCTTGTGAAGGGAGCAGCGGTTAGCACATTGAAGGCTTTGACTGACACAGTAATAGGAACCAGAGTTGGTAGGAAATAGACATTTCAAATCTGTGCATAATTCCAACATTTGGAGCGTAGGTTGGCAGCAGATTTGTGTTAATGTGGAATGGAAAGAAACCCCAATTTTCAGGTTCTTATGAAAGAGACATTCCTTTCTTTTCTCATTATCTCCAGTATAAGTGCTGTTGGTTCAGCTGTGCAACATCCATATAAAATTTAAAAATTACATCAGCTGTAAGCATCTAATTAGTATTAAAGTTTAATAGCTTAAAAGCATGAATCGACTACTATTGAAATTTGACTTTTGATTTTCTTACATTGAAAAGCAACCATGACAGTCAACATAATTTCACAAAGCTGATAAATTTCTTATAGGTGTATTTTTGAAGGAAAACTGTTGCTTCATTATAACAAATATTTTCTTGGCAGTTGAGAGCCAACTTGTCAGGTACTCTTTCTTAGAAGTGATATTGCTTGGTTTTTAGTTTTGTATTTGGCCAAGGCTTCCATTTGATAGGCCTTCTGTTCTGTTTAAAAATTATTTAAAAATCTGAATAAATGTATTTATAGGTAGATATTTGTCAAGAAAGTGAATGTTAGAATGAGTATTCGCAAGCCCTGTGATTTCTGCCAGGTAGCAAATAATTAATGTATCCTTGATGTGACTAATGCTTGTGAAAATGCATGTTTGCAATGACAATTTAAATCCTCCTGTTACTGCTTGCATTTGTATACCAGAGCTATCTCTGCAAAGATGTATGCTATGGGTGCAGTAAATATACACAGCAAGAAAAGTGATTATAATACAATCATTAACAATGATAAAGCAAAAAAATCTGATATGATATTAACAATGATAAAGCAAAAAAACTACCACTAATGCACAACCTCATGAGTAAAGGATTCCTACTCCTTTTTTAAAACGTGATGGAAAAAAAAAAAACTGAGACAAGGAAAGTTGTGGAGGACTGTATGGAAGTGAAAATGAAAAATAACTGAAGGGAATAAATGAGAAATTCTTGATGATATGGCAGTCAGGCTGGGTCACTTCCCTCCTGAGAAGAGCCAAAAGGAGTGCAACTGGAGAGGATGCATAAGAGGCAGTAGCAGACAGTTCGTACCCCATAACAAGAAGCAGTCTACTCCAGTCAAAATCTTGTGCTAGAGTATGGTGCTCAGGAACTCTCTAAAATCTTTTTTGACAAAAAAAGGACACCCATTTGCATCTGGCAGAGGAAAAAATTTTAAAAATCACATACTGACAGCACTGTGTCCTGAGAGTTCTTTGGTTCTCAAGCATACATGGTGCTCATGCCTATGTTCTGTGCCTGGTGCCAGCTTTTATCTCACTCATCATGGGCTCTTTCTTTTTCTACAGCTCCGGGCTAGACATGCATGAATGGAACAATGCTAAATAGTACTCAATTTTAAGAGAAGTGCCAAATATACATTTATAATAAGGACTCTATCACAGCCTGACATCTCATGAATATTTAGGGAAGGCATTTACCCCAGCCTTAGCATCTTTCTTTTTTTTTTTTTTTTTTTTTGTCCAAAGAAACTCAGCATTAAAATTTCTCATCACAGCAGTAGCATTCTCTGATTTAATTTATTCTAAAGCATTAATTACTTTCTAACAGATAGTCTGACAAAATTCCTTCCAAGCTGCAAACATCTGCAATTTGTCCAGGGACCAAGGTCAGTGAAAGCCAACACACAGTGATCATTTAGCCCTACACAGGGTTTTCTGGCTGGAGTCCTGCACTGCTGGGATTTCCTATTATCTTTCTGATATGCTTGCCCACCATGCAGAATTTTCCACTAGCTAGTGTGTAATCACCTTCAGATGCATTCCTATGAGGTCTATGATCACTGAGTCCAACACCAGACAGATTTTACCTTCTCAGGGTTTGCAGACAGCATGGTTGCAGCATGCCTGCACCAAGCTTTGCTCTCAGACAGATTTATTACCCTGGGCACAGCACTAGAGCAGCCCAGTGACAGAGAAAGAT
>CM031858.1:114465603-114494248 GCA_018697195.1 Certhia americana
GCTGGAGTCTTCACTAACATTCGGAGTAAAGTTTTTAAATTACACCTTTTAAGCATTCTCTTTCAAGTCTAGTGTGTAATTATTCCACCAATCGTTTATTCCAGATTTTCAGGAAGCATGTCATCTTTTCCTTCTTCCCTTGTTCCTTCTTCAGCTTCCAAGGAATGGAGTTTTACCAGTGAAACTCTTTGAAATCACTGTTGTTGAATAATATGCCTGAATAGATGCAGGGCCATTGTTTAGCACAGGTTGAAGATCTTGCACCACAAAGTACACTGAAATGAGATTCAGTGTACTTGTTCAGCCAATGCAGTGAAACTGCACTGGTCAGATATCAAATACAGCTAATAATTTAATGATTAATCCACAGGGAAAAAAAAAAATTGCATCAAACGTATTTGAATTCTAAACTGAATGGAATTGCCATCTGCTTGCAGGTATTTTGCAATGTGTACATGGGGGTACAAATTTTACCCTAAAATTATTTACTCACTCATAATCACAGTCAAGAAAAATGCCTTCCTCAAGAAGAATAAGTGCACGAATAGCATTAATCCTAAGAAAGGGTTGAATCACTGAACCTGGAAACCAGATCAGTAAACTCGGGTGATGGAAGGCAGCCACTGTTTTTGGCACCAAAGTGCTTCCAGATTGCATCAAATTATCAAAATTCTGCAGAGAGCTGGGAGGATGGCTATGACCCTCAAGCCATTCTACACACAAAGTTCCACAGCTTCTCATGTTTCTTATGATTTCCTTTCACCTACCACACAGGAGGAAAAAAGTACAAGAAAAAAAGTCAAAATAGGCTATGTGCTTTTCCTTTATGATAAATTTAATTTTGTATTCCTCATTCCCTTTCAGTTTCTGTTATCAATATTTACTGCTCAACTCTCATTTTTCATTAAATATCATTTATGCTGAAACTGGGTTAGTGGTAGGAATATTCGTGCATGAATATTTTGTCAAATTGGAAATTGCTGAGTGCAGCTCTCAGAGTAAATTTGAGTTCATTACTAAATTAAGCTGCCCTGATTACAGTTTTATTTTGTGATGGTTTCTGCATTTGTACTAGATATGGGCCTGAGTGCCACACGTTTTCACAGTATAGATTGGGCCTTAGCGTTTGTTGGTTTCAATTGTTTGATCAGATCCATTTGGTCACATATGTGCACATTTATAGCATATCTCCTTGAAGGCTCCCAAAGTCTATATTTACTGGCATTTAACTGTTATTTTACTCCCTGTTGCAAAAACTTACCCTTTCTGGCTTCAATACAGTGGCACAGTATGTGCACAGGAGGATTTTCAAGGAAAGGAGCGCAGAAAATATCTAGCTGATGGAAGTCCTGTAAGTGAGTCAGGATTGAAATGGGAGAAATGTGTAAAAGAGAGGGGGGGGCATCTCAGTACCTGAGGTTGTGAGGATGGCTGTTAAGCCAAGGTGGATGTCACATCTCTTGTCTTCACTTCTTGTCCTCAAGCATCCATAACTGCTGGAACTGATCATCTAACTCAGATCAAGTATTTTAAGTAACCCATGCTCTGTTGTCAAAACCAGTTCAGTTTCATGCTCCATCTTAGCTGTTTGCATTTATTTACCTGTATTCCCTGCTATGCATTCCTGTTCCTCCTCCCAGCTGTGACATACATAATGCAGGATATTAAGTGTATTTGGTCCCCTCAAGGCATGCCCACAGCAGGAGTGGTGATGACTGGTGTTGAAATATGTGTTCCCCCATCTGAACCATGCTGCCCTTCCAAGCCTCCCTGGTTCTGTGTGCCTCAAGACATGGAGCAGAGCTATGGGAGCTGAAGTTTAAATGGCTTTTCAGCTCATCAGTGGTAGAAACACCTGTCTGTGGAGTATTTCTGTTCTAGGAGTACTGGAAGCTGGACAGCAGGTGGGTGACAGCTCAAGATGTCAATTGGATGTCCTCGTCAGACATCAGGAGCTAGATACCAGGTTGCACTGGCAATCTGTATGTTGTACATAGTCATAATGAAGCAAGGCCAACGCACCAGCATGTGATTGCCCTCACCATTAGCCTCAGCCCTGAGAGCTTTGGCATGGGCCAGCTGTCACTCCCGTACCAGATCAAGGACAGGCATTGATGTGACTGGCCACTAACACAAGCAAAAAGGACAGTTGACTTATGGGAAAGGCCTCAGACCACATTATTTTGTCGTACAAATGTAGCCACAGGTTCTCCAAAATGAAAGAGGAAATGTTTCTAGACCTCCCAGCCCTGATCATTCAGTCATGCTCTCACAGTGAGCACTGATGAGACAGAGCTGACTGTTATGAGATGACCGTGCAGTGTCTTTGATTTTCTCTATGAATACTTCTTTCCAGATTATTGGCCTGGCCAAATCTTCTAACAGACTGGAAACACATGAGTCACTGTTACTTACTTAGGTCAATAGATAATGAGACCCCCTGTTTAGCAAATATATTATTGAAGAGGCTTTTTGTTACAGATTTTTCACAGATCTATGATTCCTGTGAAAATATAGTTATGAGGAACAGCCTCTTCAAAAAAAAGTTTTTCGTCTCATTAGACTATAACAAGCAGAAAGGAACAGGTCAAAAAGGCAAAATTTAACATCTACTGTTTTTCCTAAATGTACAGTTTTTCTCATACAATTAAATAGCTTTGTCTCAGGCTTGATCCTCTGTGTCTCTTCAAGGTTTCCTGAGCCTGACCTTGTAACTTCTTTTGGGACCTGTATATGAGGAGTACCTACCAAAATAAAGCAAGGGTTGCAGTTATCTAAATATGCATGCAATCTGGCTTCATGATTCTGAAAATAAGTTCTGAGTCATCATCATCTTGGTTTTCAGAGCAATTGAGGATTGCTGAAGACATATAGTTTTGGACTATACAGGCAAAAAGCTGCTTGTAGGTCTAAACTGTTCTTTAAATGTTGACACAATAACTCCCAATCTATCAACTCCCAATTTAGCATGATTTTTTGTATTCCAATACGCTATAATATTCATAAAGTCAAAAAGTATAAGTATCCTCCTTCACTTTTGTTTCTCAGTAGGGTTTGGTTTTGTTTCTTGGTGTTTGGGGTTTTTTTGGTTGGTTGGTTGGTACTTGAATTAACATGCAATCTTTTCTAATTCTCACCCCCTCCTTCATGAACTCCTTCGTTCCACTGCTGAAGTTAGTCTGTTCATACTGAGTTAAATTGTCAGCCTAAGTTTTCCTGGCTCTTCAGATTATGTGTGCTCTTGGAGCCAAATGCTGGGCCAGCAGGCAGATGCAGGGATGCTGAGAAGCAGCCTTCACTGCTTCACATAAGACTATCCCAGGGGTATCAAGGCAGTCTCCAAAGGTTGCCTCAAGGGCACGGCTAGGCTGCAGTCCTGTGCCTCAGCAATAAAATGTTACCTGGCAACTGTCCTGTCAGGCATACCATTTATTAATTGCAGGCTGTATCTCCCAAACTGGAGCCACACTGGAGCTATTTTCAAGCCACATGTAGCTGAACAATTTCGGCTTGGTGATTCTGAAGTGAGACACATTGCATAAGCCATGCGTGCTAATATGTGTGGGAGGAAATGTGAAGTGGTGCATACATTAAATTTTGTTTGAGGGTGGTGCCTTATGATGAAATTTTGTCTGAGAATAACTGATACTACAGGGTCTCTTTATGCTGGCAGTTAAAAGAAAAGCTTATCTGGTTTATAAATTTATAGCAGTATTTCCATTGTCTTGACTGTAGAATAATTTTGCAAACACTTTGGTTTTCTTTCCTTTTCTTTTTTTTCCCCCCCCCCCCCCCTCCCCAACCCTGATCAAGATTTCAGTCACTAAAATTATGGCAAGGCTTCCCAGAAATTGATATGTCTGTTTCAGATTCAGATTTTGGCCTATAAATAGAATAAAGGATGACATTGAGCATAATGAAGAGTGCACATAACATCACATATTTAATATGGTAATGGTGCTGCAAATGGGTAATTGAGGATAGGTAACATGAATCATTTACAAATGTGTTCTCAATTCTATGAATATTCTTATGGGCTCTATATAGAGTCAATTCCAATTAACAGGGGCACCTGAGCTCCAAGACAAATGTGTTTGTAGGTATCTAGGACATGAGCATTCTTCAAGTTAAATCTTCCTCATTTAATGACTCCTAGATAAGGAGATAAGCTGTTCCTTGCAGATAGCTACACTGGGAAGGTATCTGCTATCATGTCTTGTAGTAAATCTGACTAATCAGCCATGGGAATCTGATCTACTTGCTTATTTATTTACAAGTGCTGGACACTAACTCTAGAGGAAACTGAAGGAACTGAGCCACTGTGAATACCAAGCTTAAATTCAATACAGACAGTCTGAGCCTCACATGAGAAAGCTGAGGTCATGTATTCAGTCCCAGACTGAAAATACCTGACATAGTTCAGGCCTCTTTACACTCTGTGTAGAGAGGTATAGGGAAACAAAGTATGTGTGCACTCTGCATAGAAATTTCAGGTTTTCTTCTCAGAAAATATTTATATCTCTTCCTGGGAGGCTAAGCCCAAAATTCCTCTATGATTAAATAGTAAGAGCTCCTGTTGGCAAAATTGTCAGATGTGTGTTAATATATGGGGCTCTGGTGGAGTTATTTAGGCTTTTGCGACTTACTAAACTGCAAAAGATTTGTTTCTCAGTGGTCAGATGTCATCTTTGATCCGCTAAGATTTAGCTTAAAGACCTTTTCCTCTGTTCTTTGGCAAGAAATCCAACCCAGCTTTCTTTCATGCTCTTCTGAGAAATGCATCAAGATTATCTGGATTTCTAATGCTTCACATTTTTCCATTGTATTTATTGCACCTCACAGATTGCAACTTCTTCTGCAAAAGTATAAGAGGAGCTGGAACTTCATGTTGTGGTAAGAAAAAAAGTCAGTTTCAACTAAAGTATAAAAAATTGGCAATTAGGAGGTATTCCTTGCTAAAAAGCCTGTGGAAATTCTCCAGGGTTCTGCTTCTTGATCAAAAGAGCTGAACTGAATGTATTAAATGGTATAGGATATGGTTTACAGAACAACTTTGCTCAGAAATTTGGAAGAGGAGCTCAAAATACCATGCCTTTTCCTAGCCTGTCTTGTCTCTGGATGCAGTATTCCATCATTCCACAGTGTGTTTTGCTTTTCTTAAGGCAAAATGAAAAGTGGGGCAGTCCATGGCCAATGTATTTGACCTTAGTACCTCTGCAGTAGTTGAGTCTCCTCCTACCCAGGACTACTCCAGTATGATTGTCAAATTCCCTTTCTGCTCATTGCCTTTCTGAAAGGGTTCAAATTCTGTGTCTTCATTTTAGCACATTTTCAGCAGCAGTTTTAGTTTTCAAATGATTTCTTTCCCTTGTGAAGCCTTGTCCTTTCACACTCTGGTGTTTCACCTTCTAATCCTAGCAGTGCAAACTCCCTGTGCCCTCAGTGTTTTGACTGTCCATTCATAGGCCAAAATGTGATTGGAATTTATTAGAAGTACTTACTCAGTTCTTCGTAAAAGAAGTTTTTCTTTGGAAAACCTAGCTGGGAGCTCGGAAAAAGGAGTTGATCCAAAAGACAGGCCGTATAGGAAATAGAGAAGTCTCTGTGAATGCTTGGTTACACACTGATTATGTTCTTCCATGCATTTATTCAGCAAAATCATCACATTATGTGTAATAGGGTTGGAACCATGTTCATTGCCTTTACAGGGTCTACAGAATTCCTCCTTCTGACCCACATGTTGAAGGTGGTGAGTACAAATACAGGAAAAGTGTAGAAACTAGTGTAGAAACCAGTGTATTCCCTTGGCTGGCATTATGTTTCTAGATAATGAATGACTTAAAATTGTTGGGAGATGTAGCAAAGCTTATTTACAGCTCTATTGATTTGTGTTATCATGAGTGCCATTATTGCCTTTCCAGCCTTAGATGAATGATCAGTAACTTTCACAAATGAAAGCAGTGTATGTTTCTGTTCAGGGAAGGAAGAGAGCTAGTGCAAGATGTATGACCACTGACAATTAAAATGAAATTTTTAAACATTTCTTATTAAAATGTTATACACAATTTGTAAGTTCAGCTATTGACATAGATTCTGTAATTCATTTAAACATCAGAAAAGAAAAAACAGTGTAAATAAATGAGGCAGGAGAGATGATACAAGCCTGGAGTGGGGTGTTAAAAACCCGAGATCTATTTCCAATTCTGCCAGCATTTGGTCTGATGCCAGACTCTTGGAATTTTTTCCTTGTTGCACTTTTTTTTCTGCCATATAAAAGCCATTTTGGAGCATAGTTTATGTAATAAGTTTTGAAAACTAGGTGAAATGGATCCCAGTTCCTGTCAGCAAGAGTTAATACAAAATTAAAATCCTACACCTATTACTCAAATCTATCTTTCAGCATGAGATCCAGATGGAAAGATAGAGTTCTACTATAATTTATAGATACATATTACATATGGCAACCCCTCTAATTAATCTAATTAATCAATGTTCTTTAAATGTTTCTATTGAATCACTTTTAAAAGGGCTTGTCAAGAAGCTAAATCTACCAATTGTTTTAGGACTGCAGTAGTTCTTTAATTTAGTGTTAGCATTGCACTCTTTTTCCAAATTCATCCCCCCCACAATGTTATCCAAATGTGTTTATCTGCCTTGCATCTGAGATGAGCCAATAGTGCACTGGTTAGAGACAGAGCTCCTTCTAGACATGCTACCTTCTTAAAATGAGATTAAAATGAGATTTTCATGGTCTTAACTTCTGTTCAAATGAAAAGTTTATTTGTTAAGAACCGGGTAAAAGAAAAACCAAAACTGTTTCTGAGAAAGAGATGAGCATAGAGGGAAAAGCCAAAATTAATCATTCTTAAATATAGAAATTGCATGATCAAAAAATAGTTTCTGTAGAGTAGAAATTAGTTGTTTAATTTAGAGTATAAAATGTATTTATGTGATTTATACTTTAGTAATTACTAAATTTGTAGATTAGGAAAACTATATCACATAAAATAAAGAGAATGAGGATAATTTACATGGAAAACCACATACAATCAACTTAGAGCATTTCTTGGTCTGAAAGGACTTTGGTATGAAGTGATGAACAACTAATGATCTTTGAGACAGACACATGAGAAACCCTCTTATCTCTCTTTTTTTTCTTATTCCTGCTGTAGAGTATTTTATTGCAAGCTTACAATGAATCTTGTACTTTTAGAGCTAACTTTGGTTGCAGAGCATAGAACCACTTCTCCACTCAGTGATTTGAACCCATGAGAAGCACAGTCACACCTTTTTTTTTTTCCAGGCAGCTCAGCACACGATCACTGAATTGAATCATGTAATCATTAAGATTGGAAAAGACCTCCAAGGTCATCAAGTCCAACCTTTGGCCAAATTGATAGAAACAAAACCCCCAAAATAATTAATGTATCTTTCAAGAAACACACTTGGGTTAGATTTCTTGGATTCACAGTTGGATTTGGCAACTTTTCAGTTTTTAATTTATTTCAGTTAGTGGAGCCTTTTTCCTGCTCCAACCCTGATAAAATTGTAGTGTTTATCCTTACGTTTTTCTGTACAAGGAGCCAGAGCCCTTGTGGTAGCACCCTTGCTCACAATGACACAACAAAGACAAATCTAAGACTCAACCCCAAACCTGTTCTATTCCATGATGGTTGTAATTATCAAAATATGGGTTAACTAATGTGATTGGAAAAGCAGTGTAATCTGTGACTAAACAGGGGAGTAGAAGTGTGGAGAATGAAGGACCAACATAACCATGCAGTGAAAGGAGGGAAGCCCCCACGCAGATGATGTGTTTGTTTAAATCTGAGTTGTAGGCAGGTCTTCTGTCAGTAAAGCACATGCTTAAGGTTATGTAGTGCAGAACATTCAAGTGCTTGTGAACAGCCACTCTAAAATGCCTGTAGGCTTCTTCCAGAAGTGGAGTGTTCTGAATAATCCCAGGACACTAAGTACAATCAAGATGTAACACAAAATTGCTGGAACTGTTCAAGGCCAGGCTGGATGGGGCTCTGTGTAACCTGGTCTAATGGAAGTTGTCCCTGCCCATGGTAGGGGGCTTGGAACAAGACAGTCTTTAAGGTACCTCCAACTCAAGCCATTCTATGATTCCATAAATCTTAGGTCAGGCCAGGACATAAGTACAATGCGCCAAAAATGCCCTGTAAATAGGCAATTCTTGATCACAAATGGAGTCAGCAATTAAGATGGACCTATGGAAAGGGAAAAGATAAAAAAATTTTTGAAAGGCATCATTAAAGGCAGACATGCATGGGAACGCAGCATTAAACTCAGGCTGCCTGGTGTTCCTATTCTGACACCAGCTTTCTCACATAAAACTTTGGAATGCAAATTGACAGAAGAGTTCTGGGGGGAAAAAAAAAAAAAATGCAAGCAGCCTAGTCAGGCAAAAAAAAGCATGGGAAGATCAATGCTTTTGTTCTCCAAAAGGCTTCCTTTAGTGTTTTGCTGGAAGAGAACAAGACTTTGTTTTGGTCTCTCCCTTGTATGTTGTAATTTTAGTACTTCTCATAAATGTTCTTTTCACCAATTCAGAGCACTAGGAAATATGTCCAACACTAGGTCATTGCTGTCTAGGCTATTTTACTAAAAAATTTCATGCACAAAAATTTGCACTGGGTGCTAGGTTGTGATAAAAGCAATTCCCAGTTATGGGTAACAAATAGTACAGGAGGATGCTTACAATACCTTTTTTTTTATAGAACCCATTAAATCAGATATTTACTCATTTTCTCATTGGAGGCTACTCAGGATTGTAGTGACTCACAAATGGATTATGCAATAAAGTACAGGATGGTATAAAAATGACAAAACTATAGATTGAACCGAGATAAAACTATACCTTTGTTCTTTTGGGAGGAATAGGGGTTTGGGGTCATGAGGCCTTTTGTGTCCATTCCTTATTGGAATTTCAAAAGGTGGGTCTGGGAAAACTGTAAAGTTATTACAGGCAACTTAGCAAAAAAAAAAAAAAAAAAATTGATGCATATGTCAATGAATGCCTTGAATGGTCTTTGTAATTAGCTACTGCTGGCTGAGGGCAATCACTCCCCAGGTTACTGACTTCTGAACTCTTTGGAGAGAAGCTGTGCCCTAAGCACTGTTGTCACGATAAAGACATGCTGGGTACTTGTGGGCTGCCTGGGAGTCTGCTCTGACCTGCTTCTTTTGAACATCACAAACTGCCTCTTCCTCCTCTTGGCTCCTTATCTTGCTTTCTGCTAGTGTTAAGATAGATCTGTTGCGCCTTACCTCATTTATCCAGGCTCTGCTCCTTTTTTGGAATATTCTTTCCCATTTGAAGTTCTGTGAACAGCAGGTTTTGGCCTGACAGCTGACTGTGTTCCCAAATTTGGTTTGTATACTGTGCTTAGGGACCCTAACAGCCTCACTTTCTCATTGTATCAGTCACTTTTCCCCCTCATCCACTCTAGGCTTATTCTGCATTTTCCCCCAATATATTTTATCAGCACTTGAGACAGTATATCCAGTAAAACTCTTCAGCAAGTGTTAAGCCAGGCAGGCTGTGGATTTCTCCATCTCCTACTGCACAGAAGGCACACGGGTATGGCATTAGAGTGCATATTCTGATTATAGCACATGTAATTCAAATCAGTAATACAGTTAATATTCTTTTCCTATATATGATACTTAAACATCCAGCCCATAGCACAAATCAGATGACAGTGATAGTGGGACAGAAGATTTCTCTACTTTGCTACAATTTCCATTCTGCATTGATAAAAAGCTGTTGATTGATAATTCTACCTCATTTCCAGAGATGCCTCTTCTCAGAGGGAACCTGGCATGTAGTTATATATTTGAAGATGTTCCCATGAATATTGCTTACAGGAAGATGCCTTCAGGACATTGATGGTAGAAGGGAGATTATCTATATTCTGTGTCTGTGTTAGCTTTCTGAATGATCCTCACTCTTGCTTAGGTTCCCTTTTGGCTGTTACAAGTGGTTTGCATGCTTCATGCTCTGAACTAGAAGCAGGCAGAGTCCCAAGGAAACAAATGCTTTTCTTTCAGCAAAGTAACCTGCATACTATTAGGGCTTACAGAATGTGAATATGAAATTTAAAAGGCTTCCAAAGATGCTATGGATGGTAAAATAATATAAATCTACTTTTTAAATGTAGAAATTAACACAAGGAAAATTAGAAATTTCAAAAGTGGTGTGAAGAGAAGTATGCATTTCCCCTGTGCATTAGAGGGAGCCATATAGACACTCAGGAGAATCTGCCTAGTGATACTTTCTTTTCTCTCTAAGAAGTAGCAGTAGAAGAATTTACAAAGTAGTAATCAAAAAAAATTAGTCTTATACAAATGTAATTTACCATCAATATAGTCTGTTCTGCGCTTGGTGCGTGGATTCTTGTCCCACTGAATGTTATAAAAACATACCTGAGAGAAGATCTAGTCTCCCTTGTCTTTTTTCTTATTTGCTTTAGAAGCACATGTTTAATTTGAACAAGTTGTTGCTGATAAGAGTTAACTGGAGTAATGGAGCAACAGGTAATGGAGCCTTGTCTCCAGGTGAGCATTTAATAGCCTGACAGTGCCCTGGTGTTACACAAACTGGTAACTGGCCCCAGGAAATTGCTCTTGGCTCTATTCCTCTTTCCTCACCCCTGATGAAGGGTCACCTCCTTCCCCAGAACTATGGTGCATCATCAATACCTGCCTGCTCCTTCTCCTCTGTGTCCCAGATCCTGCTGGGTTTGTTGGCTGTGGGTTGACCTGGACTATGGATTTCATTGTCCTGATTCCCTTTGCTGAACAGCTGACCAGGGCAGCAAGACTGGAGGGAATTGAACAGCACATCCTGCCCTAAAGATGTGCCAAAGAGGAAAAAGTGCTTTTATCAGCAAAATCATTACACTGTTGCCAAATATCTGGCTGCAGTTTATGAGTACGAGGAAGTCTTGCCATGTGTGAGAAGGTAAGATTAGGCTCTAATTAAATAACTGTGGGGGAATCATTGCACCAGTCAGTGTGCAACACCCATGAGAGGAAAAATCAAATTAGAATGGAAAGGTTTTATTGAGGCAACTGAGACCATATCTGACATGCTAGTTAGACTGATCCTGCTGTGCAGGAGCCAGAGAAATTTTATTAACATGAGAAACATAGTGATATAGGGCGCAGGACTGTTTGTAACTTGTGCCTCTTCTTCTCTGGTAGATTTCCCTATTTGAAAATGGCATAGTAACTAAAAGTCCAACCAGATGAGACCTTGTCATGGACACACTGAATATCCAGGGACATGCAGATTCTGTATATTGGTGGGCAGGGCATTACACTGGGAAGTGGGCACATGAGTTTGAAGTTTTGCTCCAGCAAACATTTGTATCCTCGACTTGACATATAACTTTGAATCTTATATTTTGCAAGGAGAAAAACTTTCAAATTGGTCCAAGCTGATAATATTTCTTTTTCATTATGTAACATAAACTTGATTAATATTACTGCTTTAACTGCATATCCTAGTCTTTGATTTTAGATCACAGCACATCTTGTTTACATTATCAGTCCATTACTCGTCCTGAAGCAAAGTTCAGAAAATGAAAACAAAACCTTTCAGTAAAATATGTTTTGCAAAATTTGAGATGGCAAAACAAGCATGGAGTTTCAGAAAGCTTTCAGAAATAAAATAACAAAATATTTGTAACTATTTTTCCATTATACATTTAAGAAAAACTGTACAAAAGCAGTACTTTGAATCTTAAAAATTCAGTTTCAGGGGTCAGTAGTAACTACTTACTGGTCTAAAAAGCAGTAACAAAACCCAGTCAAGAATCCTAATTTTAAAATTAGCAGTATTAGAAAGGGAAATAGCATCAAGGATCTTATTACACTTGTCTGATTGGTCTCAGCTAGGGTTGAATGAAAAAATCCACTTGGAGTAGCCTCAGTGATGATCAGACCTCACCCCACAGTGCCCATGGCAGTGCGGTGTAGCTGCATCACTGCAGGGAGAAAGCCTCTTAATTTGCTGCTACTCATGACGATGGTTCATACCGTGCAGCCTTTCTAATAAAGGAGCTGCCTGAATAACATTGAATGTCTCTAATAAATGAGTAAAGGAAGAGAATGTTTATAACATTATCTATTTAACTGGTCTCATTTAGTTTTCTCCTAGACTTCTAAATGAAATGTTATTAAAATTAATGCAATTAATTTATGTTTCAGCCATTTAAAATTAGCTGCATACCTAAAGACTATAGGAATATAAGTGCTCTTTAATGAGAGCATGGCTCAGGGTTTCATTTGGACTTAAATGAGTGTAATTAGAGCACTGATAACAAAGTATGTGTTCCTCAGAAACTAAGAGAAGCCTCTTGTCCATCTGTTTACACCAATGACATGGGCCCTCTTAAAGATTTCTTTATCTTCTTCAGGCATATCTGCTCAGGTCTGGGTTTGCTACTTCAGATGCCATTGCTGTGTCAAACTGGCTTTTGAGGCTATTATTCAGGATGTGAGGTTTCAGGATGTGAGGTTTCAGGATGCAGTTTCCTGGATGATGATGATCATAGGTGTACAGGGTTCTTAACCCTTTTGCACTGCTGTCAGGTTGCCTCACACTGGACCAGCTGCATTCCTCCTGCCAATCATAGGATAATGATGAGGCACTGAGACAGCAGCTCATACGAGACCTGAGTTCAATGTGAATGTAGTGTCTGTACTTACATAATAGGAGAAAACAGCTCCTGGAGGGAAAAAATTGAGGCTCCCAGCTAATTTCTGGTTGATTTCTTAATATTCTGTTATTCAGAAAACAAAACTAGGTGGGTATGGTAGTGTCTTCAGGTTTTAAAATATATGTATGTCTATAGCAAGGCTAGGAGATAATTATGAGCTTTTATGTAATCCTACATTCCATAAAGTTCAAAATTTTAGTTCTAAACCATTATATCTCTAGGCGTAAAGTGTGATGGAAGTAGAGTCTATTAAGCATATGAATTCAGGTTCAGATAGAAATTGAACAAGGTCTATTGTACTGAGCAGCTCTCCTGCCACCAGTTGTGTGTATAAGCAGACTGCTGCAAATTCCACCTCAATCACAAGCATGCAGGGTATCAGGGAAAAGAGAGTTTGAGTCTAGTTCTGGTTGCTCTAAGCAAAGGCAGGGGGGAGAACAAGGGCACAGTCTGAATGCTCCTGAGGGAAAAGCTGTAGAAAAACAAGCCTGGAAGGAGGGCCAGCATGGTGAGATGCCCCTTGCCCTATAGCCATTCTTTTGTGCTCAGTACGTTAGATAGAACATGACGAGTGGGGGGATGTCATCAGACTATGATGTGAGTGTACCCAAAACACCACTGCCTTCCTGTAAGCCATGCAAAGAAAAAATGGCAGAATTTGCTTTGAATCATAGGAGCATAGTATCAGTCATAGAGTGCTTTGAGTTAGGAGGAGTCTTAAGGATCATGTGGTTCCAACCCCATTGCCATGGACAGGGACACCTTTCACAGGACTGCTTTTCTCAAAGCCCTATCCAGTTTGTCCCTGAACACTTCTAGGGATGGGGTATTCTTTAGTCACTGTAATGATTTCTTCTCTGAAATGCATGTGTAAATTATGAGTTACTTTATTTTTAAAATGGGTATTACTATGCATGACTCAGTTTTGCAGTGCTTCAGAGAGACAGTTTTCCTTTGTCTTCAAGATACTATCAGTGCCTGTTATGTTGTCAGTGAAGTGCTGTAACTTAAGTCAGAAATAGAATATGATTAAGCTATGGTGAGGATAGGCAGAGGAGAGAGAAATCAGACTTCATCTACAGCAATTCCCGAATTGCCATGAGACTCTTGGTTATGTAACAATTGAAATGTCTGAGATTTCATCTATAAAGTGAAGCCTTGCCATTATGCATTAAGAAATGTCTTGCCTCCACTTTATTTATTCTTTGATATTTATTCCTGAATCACTGAAACAATCAGGAGTAGGGAATAGATTAGTGGAAGGAGAATTGCACTACTAAACACTGTATAGTGATTTTTCATTCCGGTAAAAGATTTTTTTTCCCCTGATATATTTGTATTAGATGATACAAATACATATAACTTTAAGGAGACTATCACAGCTGAACATTATGTTTCCAAGACATTCTGTGGAATTAATCTCTCTTTCAAAACCGTTTACAGTTTTATAGGTGAACTGTGAACCATCATTTCTGAATCTGTTCATAAACTGCTATGGACACTTACTCCAATACTTCTCAAATGCCTCATATTTTGAGGGTTGTTGCTTAGGTTATCTCTAAAGTAGCCTGTACTCCACCAAACCTAGTATCCCTCTAGTATCCCAAGTAGCTTCTCTGTTATGAAAAACTGCACACTGCAATTAAGAGATGTCAAGGTTCATGTAGAGAAAGTTATTTATGAAGAAGATATGAATTTCAGAAGATATGAATGCTCCAGTTTTTGTTGCTTCCTGCACCATTTTCTGTCACACAGAGCCTAACCCACAGGAGGGATGTGTTCAGTTCTGTGCCCCACAGCCTTTAGCCCTGGTGTACAGACCTGCCAGGGCACAGGGTGACTGTCCCCATCCCAACTGCATCACCAGCCTTGGGCTGTCACGTAGTCAAGGTGCACAGCAGAGTCAGCAGATGGAAAGTGCTCCTGGGCTCAGAGTTTAGCTGGGCCTATGATGTCTTAGATTAAATTTTTTGACATGAGATTTTGATACTTGTCACTCAGATTTCTGTCAGAAGTTAGCTGTTTTTCCTGGTGTCTACTGCAGTGACTTTATTTGTAGTATGTGCACAAGTGGCCAAACCAAACCATGACAATCTTGGCAGCGTTCAGTGTGTTTAGAGCCTCCCTGGCCAGCAGCTCGTTCCCTGTGCAGTTAATCATAACGTGCATCTGGCCATGTAGCCGACACAGATTGTCCTGAAAGCCCAGCTGTGGGTGCTACTTACACATTGGCTATGGCCACCAGCAATTTAGGCGGGACCAGAGGTAATGCAGCCTGTCAAATACTGTTATCTGAATGATAGGCTTTCAGCACAGGAGCAGATCGGAACTCATTTTGTCTGCTGGCAAAATGCTACTGTGCCACTAAGAAGTTATGACATGGCTAAACTGACCATCAAAGATCCTCAGATTTAAGATGAAGCAGAAGAAGAGAGGAGGGAAAGAAAGCTGCAATGGGAAGTTAGGGGTGTGTTGGTACTAAAGCTGAAAGACTGTCGGGGTGGATGTGCAGCAGAGTGATGTTGTTGAGTGGCGACAGCATGGAGTTAGTATTGGGTCACAGTATCTGAGCAGCATGGTGGCACACAACTGCACTTTGAGCATAACAAAGGTGGACTTTGACTAGTGTGGTTGCAAATAGCAGATGAGGCAAATACCAGAAGCGTGTGAATATTAGATCCCTCGCTGGATTAGCAAATTTGACGTTTACAGTATTTCTCATCTTGGTAGCCAATTTTATCAGCTGGTGGTAGAAAATCAGCCTCATCAAGGCAAATGCTGAGATGTACTCTCTGTGTACTTAGAACCAGCTGCTGTCCTGACACAGAAGTCATATACACCAAGGACACATGGGAAGATGATTTGAAAGTGAAAAGCACACACAACTGGTTTAAAAACATTCAGCAGAGCAAGCACCATCTATGGTGGTATAGGATATAGCTGCTAAGTCCACACCAAAGAGGAAGTAAGTTCTCAAATGCCAAGAGCAGGGCCCTGAAAATAAATGCCTGAACAGCTAAAAAAAAAACCAGTAGAGGAGTTCCAAGTGGATCAGGGAAAAGTTACACACAGTAGATGCTGAAGAAGGTGACTGCTCTGAAATCTCTAAGAAGGAGTTGTGTGGATTAATGCGCTCAAAAACAGCAGCATGTAAAACTTTCTGCAGAGCAGTCATCAGAAGGAGAAATATTCTAAGAGTTACCCAAGCAGATTGCTGGACCTCACCAATATATTTGACATGGCCAGTTACTTCCAAAGTCACAACCATAGTTCAGATTCCTACCCTCATGAGAGAAATTGCAGGAATGTAGGCTCAGTGCTTATGCATCCGGCAGTTGGCAGGGAAGGTGAAATGGAGAGCAAGCAGCAAATTCACTACCCACCCTTTCTTAGCAATCATTAAAGTGTCATTTCACACTTTTTCCCGTAGCTGCAGGCAGAAACGTTGCTGCTAATTTTCAGCTCTCTGCTAACACTTAAATTAAGGCTCTAGAGAGACTTGGTTGAGTTTTTTTTAACACCTGAGTGGTTGTTTGACAGCTTGCAAAGTAGCAGCTGAATACTGGTGAGGTTGAGAACTAGGTGTTGTCCAAGGGTAAATATGTGTGGCAGGAAGGCAGGGTAAATTCACAACAAAAATAGACAGTACTGACCTGGGAATGAGGATACTTGAAACAAAATTGCTGCAGGCAAACCTGTTCTGAGAGTATAAAGACCAAAACAATCTCCTTTGCCTTGCTGATGTGTTTGGTAGACCTTAATATGACCTTGGAAGACTGGTGTGCTTCAAAAACAAGGGTCAAGAGACAGGGGTCTAGGCTAGGGGACTTAAATAAAAGCCAGGATGGAGTTCAAACCCTAGATTTTAACCTGGCATAACACACAGAATGAGTGCCACAATGGTATGTAAGAGTCAGATGGAGGATAGCACGTCTTCATCTCTTCACAAAAAGCTGCTTTGAGCATGAATTATCAGTGTGAGGAGATCACACACATTTGTGCTGAAAGCTGCCCTGTTGACCTGTTAAAACATTCTCTATTATGGGAAAAAAGATTTGCTGAACTTGATGTTCCAGAAGCTGTGGTTGACAAGCAGTAACACAGGCTGATGGTACCACGAAGCCAGCTAACTTCTGCATGGATTTAGGACAAGGCTCTTCCACTGATACTGCAGCTTTGGACACATGAATTACAGTGAACTTTGGATAAAGTCATAAAGGAGGTGAGGGATTATCAGAACTTTGCA
This sequence comes from Certhia americana, assembly GCA_018697195.1. Lineage (NCBI taxonomy): Eukaryota > Metazoa > Chordata > Aves > Passeriformes > Certhiidae > Certhia > Certhia americana. The sequence continues at coordinate 114,482,602 of CM031858.1, forward strand.
AGTAGGGTCAAATAATGGGACTGCATGTGCTTAGTCACAGTTACATGTGTTCTGTGGGGGTTAAGAGACATATTTTGACCCTATTGAAAACCCAAATGAAAACCCACAGTGTAAATTTATGGAAAATGTTCCTAAATATTGAGAAACTGCAGCTGATCCAAATCAGTGATTCTAAGAGCTCTGTGTGTAGCTGTTGTACTGTTATTAAAATTGTGTTAATCAGAAGCCAAAAAAAGCACTGTGTGTAAATCCAGTGGTTTACACTGCTTTTCTAAAAATTTAAGGTTTTAAATTATTAAATATGTAAATTAAAACATTCTTCAGAAATTCAGCATTTGGGTTTCTGCTGTCTGGAATTTTTTACATTTATCCAATAGATACCTGGAGAACATGAGAACATCAGGTGTTGCCTTGTCTTAGGCAGAGAGTAACATAATTTTAATATTCTCTTATGGCATCAGCATAATGTAAAATGTGAAACATCAAACCAAAATACATGGCTCATTTTATTTAAGTGAAGACTTAGCTTATTATTGCCTGCCAAAATAATTTATAAATTACTAAGCAGTCATTGACAGGGAATGATACTTCTTTAAGCACTTGTTTTAAATTATTGTAAGAAATTTCCATTTTATTCCTTTTCTAAATAAAGCAGCACGCACCTACTCCAAAGCTGAATGCAGCCTTCAAGCTCAAATATTAAAAGCACAAGGGAGAAACTTAGGGCAGAACTGTATCATTCTGTAATTTGTAATGCATTATTTTACTGTTTCTTGGCTCATCCCTGCATGTTAAAAATAGCAGCACTGTTCAAAAGCAAGTTGGTTTATAAATTTGACTCAAATACCCACTTGGCACCCTCTTTTCCTGGTGATGATTGTGCAGAATATAGTCCCCTTTGGCCTCTTTTGCAGCTCTGAATGCTCCCTTGTAGGACTAGTGTGACAGCTGCTAAAACAGATGCCAGACTCTGTATGATACCGTATTTTTTTGTGTATAATCCTGAAGTAGTTTGTGTTAAACAAAGCAACTCTGCCACTGCACAACCAGGCTATTTCCTCCATGATTTAGCAATAAAACAAAGTTATTCATGTGTATGGGAGATATGAAGGGAAGTTCACCTCTTTGCTTTTAATACCTCTGTTTCTAATATTGTAGCAGGTGCTTTCTCTTCCTTGTTAAAGTCATGTCTGTGCTTCTCATTTCTTTGCATTATAAGAATATGTTACAGTACTTCACTGGTACTTAGCTGGTTTGTAGATGTTTTTTTGGAAGTACAGGTGAAATCACAAAACGTTTTTTGTCTCATGGTCCTCAGCTGATTCTTTAAAGGTCTCTGAAACAGCATTTCCAAATGTATTGGCACTCCAGAGCTGAAGTGGGGTCAATGGGTGTGCATGCTGTGTGAGAATAATTTCTGTTTACTTCGTTTATGCTATTTTTTTCCTCAGTGTACTCAGTATAGTATTTAGCATACATCCATTAGCATAAGTAGGAGCACATAGCACTATATCAGTGTTAAACTGTACTTACAGAGGCTTTTATAACTACAGTACTTACAGCATCAAACTTTTTATGATACTTTTTTCCAAAACATAAAAGTGACTATTATTTCCACAAATTGTTATTTAAGCCTAGCTTTTTTCAAAGTCTTTCCTTATAACTCACCATTTCCAGCAGCTGTTTGCAGAATAAATATTCCCAGGGTTTTATTCTTCTTAAAACATGAATTGTAACAGTGTTCCTACACTTTTTTACTTGGCAAAATCTTAATCAATTATTTATGATTTCTTTCCACTTACTGTAGATGTAAGAACAAAGAATATACCCACAGTAAAAAGAAGGACATATAAACTTATGTTCGTGCCTCTGTTTGGAGAGGTTAACAGATTATTTGACCTTGAATGACTGGGGTGTGTGTGTAGAATTGGAAACCAGCATTCTCTCTGCTTTATAATATAATAAAATTTACAGTACTTCAAGTCACCCTGATTTATTTTCACTGTCCTTCTGTGTTTGTGACCCTTTGGTTCAGAAATAGTGCCCTAAATCCTTATTAAAGTATCCTTTGTATCAAATTGTTCTTGAATGCCAAGGGACAAATGACATTGAACATAAAGGAACCAAAGTGAAGAACAGTTTGAGTTTAGACATTTTGCAGTATTCTTGGCAGTATGTCTTACTGAGTAATGCTTTAAAGGCATAGTTCTGCATTCTTTCTAAATTATATTCAGTACCACATGAGAAGGATGAAACCCTGAAGTCTACTTAGAGGTTAGCATAAAAGAGCTAAATTGAAGATGTGCTTATTCTTTGTGTTTTAGGGCAGGTAGCAATGCATAACTACTGGGGAAGAAAATCATACACACATATCAGTATCGTGTTCAGACATACATGATAAAATGTAAGGAAAGATAAATTTTGCTGCATAATTCCAAGCCAAATTTTATATGGACATGGGTCTTTTTACTGCCTTGGAGTATAGGCAAACTAATTTGATGTCTGCTTGCAGCATGGGCAGAAACAAGCTTTCATCTGTCCATGGAACGTGCAGGCCGAATACATTGACAAAAATCTTCTGACTTGCTGAGGCACGCTGAGTAAAACACAGCTCCTGGGTCAGTGCTGTCACTGAACTCTACCATGGTGCTTGGCTGTAGCTCTTGATTGTATTACAGTGTTCTTTATAATATGGAGCATGGAGCAAACTCTAATACCCAAAAGCAGCTGCACATGTCTGTCTCTAAAATCAGCAATCTCCCTTAGCTCAGGTTTGTAGTGTGGCTGCTGAGACATATTGTGTCCTCTTTGAACATCACACTTTACTCCAAGGATCTCCATAATGCAGTGTAGCCACTAAGACCTTTTCTGCATAACCTATGTGTAAAAATTCTTGGCATTACTCACATGTGTGTTTAGCAAAGTGGTGGCTGCTGAGTGCACCTTTTCAATACTCAGCTTCCTCATTTGTAAAACAGTTTTAATGATATGTATCTACTTCAGAGGCCAAAGTACAAATTCCTAATGCTACGTTTATGCAAAGTATTATTAAGATGACCATCTGGCAAAGGACAGATTCTGGCTTGCAGCCCTTTGTTCTTTCATCAGGCCATGCTGTTGCTATTTTTCAATGTCTCTGAGTTCCCAGACAGGTCTGCAAGCCAAGCAAACCTTTTAACACCTCTGAAGGCTGGGGAAGCTAAAGAATTCACAGCAACTCTTGCAGAACACAGGGGAAATGAAGAACAAGACTCCCAAATTCTCTAAAATCACAGAGTTTTTGTTGCTGCTATCCCCAATTATTCCCCACAGGAATGGATGGCAGTTCATGGATCATTGATCCTGTTGCCTGCAAAGACAGCCAACCATATAATAGATGTAATAGTCCAAAAGAGGCCAGAAGAAAAGCTAGCCTGTGTGTGCTACACCAGCCACCACAAAATTCCTGTCTGTAAGTCAAAAATCTCCCTCAATCTCAGTGTCACATGAAGAGAGTGTAGCACAGATATCCTGCATCCCAACACTCTGGGCTTTGCCAAAAGGCCATGGTACAGAGGGAAGCAAGTTCTTCCACGTTTACTGCCTCTCAAAGGATAATGGTCCACAGCCTGACCTTTACTTCTTCCTCCCCTCAAATCTGGTCACAGGTGTTTTACCCCTAGACACACAGGCACGTTAGAAAAAACTGGAAAACGAGAGATTTCTCAGCTCTGCTGGGTAACCAGCACTTCCTGCCCACAAGCCCCACATCCTGCCTAAGTGGCAGATGCATCCTCAGAAGATGTTTTCCTGCATCCAGTAGAGAAGTGGAGAGAGTGCAGTTCTTTCTTCCTTCATTGCTGCAGTCAAAACCCTGAGTCAGAGGAAGGCAAGTTTGAAATGTGATTTCAAAGCAGCTTGATTATGACTTTGGATTAGTGCCTAACAGAGAAGATGAGACATATTCTCCTACTATTCTGTTTTTTATTCTTCATATTCTTTTTTCCAAGTGAAATCTAGGCATAGTGGGAGATGAGGTGTTCAAAAATTGAGCAGTAGAATAAATTGCAATTAAATAGTGGGTCTAGCCACTGTTCATACAAGAATTACAGCAATGTTTGAGAGGAAGTAGCTGAGGTGCTGATAAAAATGAAGCATAATGCTAGACTCAATTACTTATCTACAGCCCTGGTTTGTAACAAATACTACTCTTCTTTAAAAAAAAAGAAAATAGGGGGTCACTTAAGGAGCATAAAGCACTTACATTAGGATCCAGAACAACAGCTGAAAAAAAGCAAGGCAGAGCCTATAAAACACTAAATTAAGCATGATAATACAGATAAAAATCACTCCAGCTTCCATGAAGAAAAACATCTAGTCATTAATTTTATAGAATTTAAGGCTGCCACTACAATAGCAGAAAATGTTGTGTCAGCCAGATCTTTATCCAAACTTTTGAAAAGAATATGCCAAAGTTCTCTAACAGGATTCCACATCTGGCATTTGTCATACCAGGAGGCTGTCTAAGGCAGGAGAGTAAGTATTATTTGAGATATAAGAAAAAAAGAACTTTTGTAGAGGGTATGCTAAGGAGGAAACAAAATAAATGCTACACATACCTGCATAATACTTCATGGATCTTTTCTGTTATCTGAATTAATCTTTCTAGGCTTCTTAGAAACAAACTCTCCCATCTCAGTGCTACTGCACCAAGAGAGTGGACAAATCCAGCTATGGCCCTGTGATCTTGATAAGGTTTTGTAAGCAGTATCTAAAGAAATTAAGTACTCAAGGTTGGCCAGCCCAAAATAAAGCAGTGTTATAGACTATAAACTGACTGAGGGAAACAAAGAGGAGCTAGAGATGACTTATTGTCAGTATGGAAGTAGGTTAATTACTCAGCTTTCTCCAGGGCATTGTACAAAGGGTGATGATACACATGTTCTTTAATGCCCTAAGAGCGAAATGAAATTGCATAAGATCTGAGGATAACTAAGTATGAGGTTACTCCCAAACACATAAGACAGTGAAACTCTTTTTTAACTTAAGAAAGGTCAACACCAAATGTGAGAAAAACTGAGTAATATAGAGTGTTAAGATTCTTTTCCTCCATGATGAGTCCACCTTAAACAAATAATCCATACCAAACATCATAACCACTTCTCAAATGAGGTCATCTTGATATACATTGCTGAGCACTGGAAGGAGCCGTCAACTTAAAAGACCCCGTTCCTGATTTCAAAGATGCTGAAAATCTTGTCTTACCAATGGAGAATTCAAGTTGAAAGAAAACCTGGAAAGCTGTAAAAGGTTGGCATGTGTGAGCAGCTGTCTGTAGAGACAAGCTGGCATAGAAAGCCCAGCAAAACTGGGCCATTTCGTTCCAGAAAAATGCAAAATTAAACATTCACACAATATGGTATTGATATGCTTCTCCTGGAAACCTTGCTTCCAAAGACTTTTTAAATAACTCAATTGAATGAAAGATCTTCAGGCTTTTTCTCACTCTCTGATTGTCCCAGAGGAAGCAGGAAAAGAATCTCTCGAGTCTATTGCATTCCAGTATGTGTCAAGATGATCACAAATGCTCAGAAGGCTGCTGCCTTCTGAGTCTGAGTCTGGGTCTGAGTGTTTTTATTTTGAGTAAAGACACCAAGACATGAAGACTAAAACACTGGTAAGATGCACTCTGAGACAGAGGACAGCAATGAGGTTCAGGTTGGGTTAATACAGCACTTCATTGGAATACTTGCAGTAATGTAAATTCATACAGGCATGTATGAAGTAATGTGTTTTGGAAGAGAAAACTGTACCAGCTAACTCAAGTGCATGAGTTCTTCATATTTTTAGCAAATTATGTCCTCATTAGCCACCACAAAACCTTTTAGGTTTATTTGCAAAGTACTTTGGCTTTCATGATTCAGTAAAAGTCAAGAAAAGTGATGTGTCTGCATACATGGATTTTATTCAGAAGAGGGAAGAGTTTGTCAGCAGCTTCTGGTATAGACAGGCAGATTAGACAGTCTAATCAATGGGACAGTCCTTGGTGTATGCTCTGTATGCACCAGCTGGGCACTCTAGCAGTTTAAATATCTGTGTCATAAAATAAATGAAACGAGAAACCAAAATGTGCATCAGTGAAATGAAAAACCCATGCTGCTAAGTCCAGAATAAACAATAATTTAATAAAATTTGGTTTAATTATTCTCACAAAGTTTTCTGGTCTGGAACATGTAGGATAAATGAAATTTCTGAAAAAAAAACCCCCAACAAAACAAACCCAAAACACCTAAAAAATCCCACCAAAAAAACCCCACCCCCCCAAATGACAAACAAAAAGCAAAAAGCAAAAAAACCCAAAAAACACCAAACCGATAAACATCAGCAAGCTAACAAAATTATCTAAGCATCTTTAAAACACTTTTCTTTTTCCTGAAGAAAAGTATGTAATAGTATAGTCTGGACAAAGTTTAAGAATCTGATGAATAAATAGATCTGAATTGTGAATCTACCTGCTGGTGCCACTAGGATCTGAACACATAGAAAAACTACATGATACAGACAAGTGCAAAAAATCAGAGGGATATTTCATGCTTTTTTCTGTAAATCAAACATGGAATACAGCCCCGATATGTTTTTTCCACCTCACAAGCTAGAATAGTTTAACTTCTGCCTTAGATTTGAAGGTAATAGATGATAATATGAACTTGACATTTTAAATAGTAGAGGCAGCTGCCAAACACATCCCTTTACTGTATTTTCTTGCTTGCAGTTGGAGTGTGTTATTTCCTGGGTTATAAAAGAACAAAATAGAGGTGCACTAGTTCAAACTATATTTTTATTACTGCTACCTGAATTTTCAGTCTCACCATGTACTGCCTGGAGGATGTTGTGGAGTGCAAGGGACTACTATTCCAGTAATATCCCTAGTCCACTGCCTCTACAGCTGATATATTTCACTTATAAACTGAAAAATATATAAGTTATGCTGAGTCTTTTGAACCATTAAGATTATTGACAGCATTAGACATTCATGTTGACTGCAAGACTAATCAAATGCATGATGAAGTCACATCATTATAATGGTATTTGAAGGAAAATTCAAGATATTAATAGTGGTAACAAACTAGAAAGACGTACTTTAAAAGGTCAGAGATTGATTTCCCATTGAGATATAAAGATCCTCAATGTATGCTAATGATCACTAAAATAGAACTTTGGACTTAATTTGGGCTTAGAAATATCACCTTATGACCTGGTGGTACAGAAAGTATAAAGCAGAGGACAAAGAGAAGCTTGCACTCATAAGAAATAATTCAGAAGTAGAAAAATAAGTGTAAAATAGGACAGTGGGATGTATTTCTACCTCTGCCCTGTTGTAAGCAAGTCTAGGTCAAATATTGGTGTGATTGCATTGATATGGATAGGGCTGCTACAAACATAATACATCTTTGTCTAGTAAAGAAAATCAGTAAGATTTTTGGCCTATTATTTTGCACATAGATAACCGGTGTCCATTTTTTTTAAATAAAGGCACTTAAGCAAAACTTCTTTGGAGGAGATACTGAGCTTCTGTAGTTCCTGATTATGTCAATTTAAGGCTACTTTACCTCTGAAAGGCACTAGCCATGCAAGCATTAACAGATTTTTTTTCTCTGGTTGACACAGTTTGGGTCTGGTTTATATGGCCTGGAGAAGTCCATGCTATGGAGAAAAAGGAAGGGGATGCAGCTGCTTGAAATCCCTGACAAATCTACTCTGTATATAGCTGAATACTCTTAATTTTCATGAGTGATTGCATTTTAGCAAAGCATTGCTCGTTTTTGTTCTGTACCTTCATCATGTGTGATTTTAAGAAAGGTTTTAATAAAATATAGTAATTAAAGAGTACTGCATTCAGGAAAAAGTGTGAGAATTAGCCTGTCCAAATTAATTAATGAATTTTAAGTAGTGCTTTTTAATATACAGAGGAACCTACATATTTTCTGAGTCTGTTCGCTCCAAAAGGCACAATATCAAGTACTGAAGCATCCTATCCCCACTTATGTCAGATGTTGTAATTTAACTGTCAAGAACCCTAGATTGCCAAGATAATTGCTTTCAGTGCTTCCGTTAATGCACAGTCACTCTTGAAAGGTACACAATTACAGGATTCTTTTGTATCCTTTAAAATAGAGGGCTGGAGAGTTTCTGTCTATAGTTATGCTGCTAAAATTTCTCCTGTATCTGGCACTGCTGAGGCCACACCTCAAATCCTGTTTTGGGCCCCTCCCTGGAAGAATGATGTTCGAGGTGCTGGAATGAGTCCAGAGAAGGGCAACAGAGCTGGCGAAGAGTCTGGAGCACAAGTCTTATGAGAACTGGCTGAGGGAACCAAGTCTGTTTTGCCTGGAAAAAAGGAAGCTTAGAGGGGACTTTATCACTCCCTACAGCTGTATAAAAACCTGAAAGGAGATTCTAGTGAGGTGCAGGTTGGTCTCTTCTCCCAGGCAACAAGGAATGTGCGAGAGGAAATGGCCTAAAGTTGGAGGAGGTTTATACTGGATATAAGAAAAATTGCTTTACTGAAAGGGTTGTCAAGTATTGGAACAGGCTGCCCAGGGAAGTGCTGGAATCAATATCCCTGGAGGTATTTAAAAGACACATAGATGCCTTGGGGAGCTGCTTGAGTGATGGACTTGGCAGCGCTGGATTAATGGTTGGACTTGATTTTAGAGGTCTCTTCCAACCAAACATTTCAAATAATTATACTATGTAGAGTCACATTCATTATGGGAAAATAGCTGTAGAAGGAATTTTTCAAGATTTCATTAAGTTTGAGACTAACAGTAAAAAATTATTTCGTTTATGCATAGTGCAGTGCTCAAGTCAGTAACCTTGCCCACTTCTCAGTTTAAGCTTTGCAAGACTAATTTTTCAGGCTCTTTCCTATTTGTTGGGATCTCAAAGAAGGTAGTAATTGATTACAACATTGCAAGCCTTTTAAAAGTCAGGATATTAGTTTTGCTACCTGTTCTGACTGAATATGACCTAGCATCAAGTATTAATACAAATTTTTAAAACCAGAATATTTTTACATATTTGTGTGTCTATATGTATATAGTGTGTTGTTTTGTATGTTTTCTATTTATAAAAAAGCAGAACAGATCTGCTTCCACAACTTAAATATTCAAATTGCTGTTGGAAGAATAAATATTTAAATGTTTCAAATCTGTCCATTGTCTACATAGCTCTGCTTTTAGAATTGTAATCCACAGCTATTAAGTTCTGCATTTCCAGATTTTGCTCAGAATATAAGTGGGATGAGTATCGTGATGTACATATAATGAACAGGATTGTTTTAACTTATAAGCCACTTCCAAAGCCTAAAAGGAAATTCAGGATAAAATGTCTGTCTAACATAATTTTTGAATATATAGGACTATTTTCAGTACATGCATTAACAGTAGATTTTACTGGGAAGAGGCCAAATATTTTTTTGCTGCAGCCAAGAAGTAAGGTGGGTTTGGATGAATGAAGAAAAAAAGCACAAAAAAGGGAAGCCTTATACTGTTCATAGCTAATGAATTTCTCTGGTGCAAATTCAATATTAAGTGCAGATTGCAGTTGCAATGGTTCCTGAGGGAATTCAAGAGGATATTGTATCTTATGGGGGATGCTAATTTAAAATAATATCTGGTCAGGATGCATTTAATAACCATTGGAAACTAAAAGGCAAGGGAGAAAATAGTGCCTAATATGCAACAGGCAGCAGTCTTCTTTAGGAAGTATCTGTGATTGTCATGAATGGAATGGACACATGCAATTTTGATTTATAATCAGTATCTACTGTGAAGTGATTATTTTCTTTTTCAAAATTGAATTGGTAGGAGCCTTACTTGCATCTAGCTCTTTTAGAACAACTAGAATAGTCCTCTGCTAGCTCATTAATTCACTGAGTAGAAAATGAGGCTTAAAAAATAGTTCAAAATGGAGGAACAGGGTAGGATGAAGTCCCCAGTCATTTCTCTGCTGTTTTGTTTCATTTAACTGGTAATTTTATTTCTGTGCATATATTTATCTATCAAGCATGGTACACAGGCATTCTGCAAGTGTGTTTGTTCATACACATGTTTGGATATAAAGTAACTGTATGTGTGAGACACAGAAGCATTTTTAGCCCTAAAAAGAAGTAAGCTTTGTGTTGCTTGCTTTGATTCTTTTCCTCTTTTAAAAATGCCAGCTTTTCCTTTGCCATTCTAGATGGTTTGAGATGGGTGGTGTTTTGAGGAAAGAGTGGGAGAGAAAAGAGGGGTTTGGGAAGATGGGCTGGTGTTGACAACTTGCTAATGAAAATTCAGCTTTAAAACTCATCGAGGATTTCTGTGAGATAATCTCCTGAAAAAAAAAAAAAGTTTCTCTTAGCATGACATTTTAAATGTTATATCTTTCACTTATATAGCACCTGCTTTCCCAGGGAGCTAGTATTTTGCAGATTCTAATTTAATTAGACTCTGAACATACCTACAATGTTACTGAACACTACCATTCCCACACAGACATGATGAGAGATGTGCAAGGAGATAAAGCTACTACATTGCACCAGACCTAATGGCTCATCTTGCGTCACCTCAAGCACAGGAGAATTCTTGGGAGGAAATACATACTAAGAAGGTATCTTAAATCTCATCTGCTTTTTGTTACGTAGTGGATGCTGAAAATTAGCTGCTGGTTCTTGGTTAATTGTCTAAAATCTGTAGAAATAGTAACTGGACCAGCCTACAGTGTGGTGGGCAGAGTATGGTGCAGGGAGTGCATGGGCTTCCTGCAGGTTCTCCCTGGGGGATCCCAGCCACAGTCTCACATCTCCTGGGAGTTACTAAACAGAAGACTGAGGTTACAGCCAACACTGGGCCCGTATCAGAGTAGCAGGCATGTAAATTTTGATACATCCTGTATGGAAGGACAACAGCAAGGAGAAGATATGGAGCTATTCAGATGGGACAGGGTGGTGGTAGCTCTGGGCATTGCCATTGTTTTGGTGTTCCTAGTGGATGAAATTAGAACTATCACTGGTTGTTTTCTCCTCCAAGGAGTAATCAAGATTTTCATCAGTCTTTAGCTAAAGGTGCGTAAATTGAGTTGTATTCAATTCTGTGAGCACATCTGCTTTTTGTGGACCTCTCCCTTCTCTTTAGTATTGAATATGTTGTTAGCCTATCTCCAGTTAAGTGACTCTGCAAGCTTATGAGAAATACACAGAATGAGAATTAGGACTGAATTTTGCTCACTGCTGAGGCCAACCTTTAGAGCATTTCCTCCCTCCTGCTTGAAGTGTTTCCCTTTGTCATCAGTGCAGAGTTCAAATCAAGCCAGGAAGATGGAGATGGATGAAACCACATAGGTTTGCCTTAGAACAGCAGTCCAAATGTGAAAAGCTTAACAGGAGCTTAGTCAAATTCCTCAGTTCATTAAAATTAATTTGGAGATCTCAAGAGGATCATCAGGATTCTTTATGACTTCTGGCTTTCCCTGTGTCTAGTTAAGGTCCACCTGTTGCAAACATAGGCCAGATTCCCAGACTGCTGAAATTTGTTTCATCAGCTTCCAGGCCTGCTGGATATACTAGAGTCACACAGTGTGGGGAAAATAAAAAAAAAAAAAAAAAAAAAAAAAAAAAAAAAAAAAA
>CM031858.1:114494264-114523557 GCA_018697195.1 Certhia americana
CCCACCAAACATAGGGACAGATCCCAGACTGCTGAAATTTGGTTCAATCAGCTTCCGGCCTTTGGATATACTAGAGGTCACACAGTGTGGGGGAAAAAAAAAAAAAAAAAAAAAAAAAAAAAATTGAAAGCAAGCTAAATGAAGGGATTTGGACTGGCTTATTCAGGGCAGGATTCTTGTTTGTTTATTTACTTTCTTTTTTTTTGAATAGGAGAGAACAAGTTCACTTCCTTTTAATCTACCCTTTTAGACAAAGTGGCTGATGCCTACCTATGGCTGCCTAATGCTAAATGCCAGATTCACCCCTGTGGGCAGTGAGGTGCAGCAGAAACATTTAGAGCCAGACATGGCTCTTGTAGCATGAGAAAAGTACCATGAACTCTCTTCAGTCCAGGGAAGCAGCACACAAGCCTGGGGACCACAGGGGGAACTGCACTCCGCAAGGTGGACTGGCATGAGAAACAGCCTGGGGCCTGTTCTTTGCTTTTGCCTGAACTTCCTAAATTTACCATTTGGGTGGATTTAGGTAGGAGAGCTTTGATTGAGGTTGGCTCAGTTCTTTGCCTTCATTTGCCTTGAAGAGTTTTGTTGAATACTGTTCTGCTTCTGGGAGAAAAAATGTCAGGACACAAGTGTGCAGAATCCTTTAGAGGGCCCAGAAGATGTATGATGGTATAGCACGTGAGTGTGTATGCATGGGACATGTTCACACATATATGTGTATGCCCGTATCTACAATCCCGAGTCTGTCCTATTTTAACAATCTGTCTCAATATTTAAAGGAAATTAGAGGTCTCAGTCCTGGTAATTTCAGTAAAATTTGGGCCTCTGCCAATGTTTTCTGGGAAGTGGAATGTTTCAGTGCTCAGTGAAGATGTAGCTATAATGTGCTTCTAACTTAAGGTAATCTGGAGCCAAGTTTAATCAGATACACATTAGTGAATTGAATGCACTTTCCAAATAATGAAATTCTGGTTGGACCACTCAGTGTAAGATAAGAAAATCAGAGCAGATGCTACAAAAGCAAAGGTGGGAGTTGAGGGCAGAGACTGCCAAGAAGCAGTGAATGTGTTTTGCAGAAAACCCACTGATCTTTTGTCAGTGGCATTTTCTTTGCTTGCCATCTCTCTGCAACTAATTTTCCCCTAGGAAGTTGTAAGGTCACGTTGACCTGTGTGTTCAAACCATGTGGTCAGGAAAGAAAAGAAAAAAAAGATAAAAAACACATTTATGAAAATACCTAAATAGTTGGTACAAAAGGAACAGGTTTTCTGCAGTATTTTTCAAACTTAATTTTAAAAGCAAATTAAAAGAATAAATGATGGTCTTGTTCTTGACCTAGGGTCTCAGTGCTTCACAAGTACATCATGCCAGCCTGCAGCTTGGTTTAGAACTAGCACAACAATATGGAAGAAAAAAATCACAAGTCCTTAGAGAAGCATTGATCATCACTGTATTTTACAAGGAAAATAATTATTCTTTTGTAGAGATCTTTTTGGTCTTTTTGCTTTCATGCCCATTTTGACAAGGACAAGACAGAAAAACAGAATGTTCGAAGAAAACCATTCATAAATATATCCCCAAACTGGAATGTTTTTATCATCCTTTCAAGTAATTTATACCACAAAATAAGAGCTTTAACTCTTCAGTTTAAAAATAAATAAATAAATAAATAAAATAAAATAAAATTTAGAACAAATAAATAAAAATTAAATAAAATAAAATTTAAAAATTAAAAATTGTGGTGCATTGAATTAATCAGTGCAGAAAGAGTTTCTATGTGCCTGTATCAGGAAACCTTTCAGATCATTAAAATCTTCTTATATGAAGAGATGCTTTGATAAAGCAAAGAAATCCTGCCAGAAGCAAACACGTCAAAGCCTCTAGAAAAACAATGGAATTGAGCGTGTCTGGAACTGAGACAATTGTCTTAAAAAGGTGCTTCACTTCCTTCGAGTGTTTTTTTTAAAGACCAGTTCTCAAACTTAATTAATATTCCTAAGACATAAAAGACCTTCTCTGACATGAAAAATGGTAAAAGACATGTAGAAAGCAAATGTGTTACCTTAGCTACCTGTTTGGGGTGACATTTTAAATACAGAAAATAAAGTTGACAGAATTATAGTGACCTTTCAGCCTGAACAAATAAAATAACATCTGCCAAAACTAAATGGTTGCCTCTAGCTGTAGGAAATGATATGCATCTTTGAACACTAATGCACAGGCCTTTGGTAGAGTTAGCTTTAGTAATGCTTACAAGGCCTTAGAAATTTATTTTGTTACAGAGCATCAAAGGCTTAAAAATCCCAGGGATATGGTATAAGTGCCAAGGTACTGACAGGGACCAGCCATGGCTGTGGGTGTATCAGAGCCATCTGCATAGTCTTTCACCCTCTTAATCCATCACAAGTCCCTTGTTTTTTTCAGAGGACCCAGAAGGAGCTGTTCACTTCATCGCTGTATATTTTCTTTACGTTCTCTATGCGTGCACATTTCTGTGTATAGAAGCAGTCTTATGAGTTACATTACCTCTTTTTGAATTTCCTCTGGAAACCAAGGACATATGTGTGTCCTGGAAGCCAGCAGCAATCAGGCAGATTGCTGTTAGAAAGGAAATTGGTAGGTCTAAAAAGGGAAGGCTTCTTTTTAAAATAATCTGCATAGGAAAATAAAGAAAGTAACTGCAAAAATTACTTTTTCCTGCTTCTCCATACTCTTTTAGCTTCTGGTCTCATCTTAACCAGCAGATAAAGCAAGTTCTTAATTGTGCTTTTGAAAAGCTGAGAGGAGCAGTTCATAGTTCTTATTACATGCTTTATCAGGCACATTTACATCCCTCTCCACCTTCACCTCAAATACTCCTTATATTCAGAGTGATCACAAATGTGGAAAAGCCAGTTCTGCATTTGGATAACTGGGATACACAGAGGAAGGAAATGTCAGGGAGATGGTGGTATTTTACCTAGCTAACTTAGAAGGCAAGCAGGTCCCATGAATTGCAACTGTAATTAGCCAAAAACACTGAATTTCTTAATGGCTTCCAGAGGTTAAAGGAAGTTCATGCAATTTGCTGTCTGTATTAATATCAATCGTTTCCAATTTAAGCAAATAATGCCAAACAGCCTTATAATTATTATTATTATTAATAGTAGTATTATTATTAGTGTTATGTATTCTTCAGCTGCACTTAGGATTCTGAAAGAATTTTTATTCATTATCCAAAAATCTAAGAAGACATGTCTCATATTTTCCTTGAAAAAGTCATAAAGTAAAGTCTAGGCTGAGAATCAAACTTGTAGCATGTGGCATTTTGGAGATGAGGTGTCAGTCTAAATAAGGAATTTTATCACTGGCATCTGTCATGTGTCTGAGGGATTTTCAGTGGTGGGCATGGATAGTTAGAAGATCTATCTGCTTCCCAAACGCACTTTTTAATTTTTTTACTTGTAAGCTTTCATTTTCACCAATGCTGTACTTAACGAATCTGAACGTAAGTCCTGCCATACCACTCTCATCTTAGTTTTTGTATAAACCTCCCATGGTGAAACAACTGGCCTAGTACGTGAGGGGAGAGCAGTGGATATTTTCTATGCAGATTTGAGCAGGGCTTTTGATGCCATCTCCATATGATCCTTGTAGAGAAGCTGGTGGAGTGTGGCCTGAAGTAGCAGCTGGTGAGGTAGACTGGAACAGCTGATCTCAAAGGTCTGTGACAGTGGTGTGGAATCAATTTGGAGTCCAGCAACTAGCAGTGAACCCTTGAGGTCAGTGGTCCTGTTTAGCATCTTGGGAAGAATTACATGATCTGGATGATGGGGCACAGTGCACTCTCAGCAAGTTTGCTAATGTCACAAACCTGAGAGGTATGGCTGATACACCAGAGGGTCCTCTACAGGCTGGGGAAATGGAACCTCATAGAATTCAAAAACGAGAGGGCAAAGTCCTGCACCTGGAGAGGAACAACCCCGTGCACTTGTGTATACTGGGGAATAGACTCTGCTGGAACATATACTCTGCTGGAAGGCAGCTTGTCAGAAAAGAACCTGTGTGTCCTGGTGGGCACCAAGTTCAGCATCAGCCAGCAGTGTATCCTTGCAGCAAAGAAGGCTAATGGTGTCCTATGTGGCATTAGACAAAGAGTTGCCTGCTGGTTGAGGGAGGTGATCCTGCTCCTCTACTAAGCACTGTGAGGCCATGTCTGGAGTGCTGTCTCCTGTTCTGGTCTCCCCAGTACAAGAGAGATGTAGAGTACTGGACAGAGTCTGACACAGGGCCCAAACATACTTAGGGGACAGGAGCATCCCTCTTCTGAGGAAAGGCAGGACTGTTTAGCACAAAGACACGGCTCAGGGACCATCTCATATACCTGGAAGGAGGATGCAAAGAGGGCAGTCAGGCTCTTTTCAGTGGCTGGATTAGAGTCAATGGTAATAAATGAAACTCAGGAGGTTCCCTCTGAACATCAGGAAACACTTTGTGAGGGTGACAGAGCACTTGGACAAGTTGCTCTGGTTTGGAATGTTGTGAAGTCTCCATCTTTGGAGATGTCCGAAAGCTGTCTGGACATGCTCTTAGCAACCTGCTCTAGGTGATGGCTCTCCTTGATCAGATGACCTCCAGAGGCCCCTTCCAACCTCAGCCACTGTGTGATTAAGATTGCAATGGAAGGGTGAAGCAGATCACACTAAGTTTGCCAGTTTCAATGGATATACCATGGGCAAAGTAGGGTTTGGATGTCCTTCATAGCTCTTTTAACCTTCATTGAGTTTAGGAGCATTAGAACTGGGGGGTGTTTTCTACCTAGGTGCAAAGGGATAGTGCCAGATGCTTTTTGGAGCACAAGTGTTCCCTCCAGAAGCCCCAAAAGGGCCTTTCAGTTCTGGCATATCCTGCTCACTCTGGTGAGGAGCAGATGGCCCTATTGTTCCTGGCAAGTCCCTGTCCAGCTTCACCACCTTGAAAGCATTCCTGTTCTACATCAGGCTCTTAATTTCAGCAGTTTTCAGTCTGATAGTGAATTCAGACATGGTACTGAAAGTGCTGCTCTTGTTCACACATACACGTATGTCCATTTGGGACTTATAGCAACAGATTTTATGTTTGTTTAGTTGTATTTGTAGCATTTCAACAGTATGGTCTCCCAAGTTTTACAAGTCTTCTATCAGATGTTATATCCTTCTCTGCTGGAATAAGATGCCTAAACTGCAGGGGAAATGCAGATTATAATTATGAATATATATGCAAATAGGGTTGTGTTTTGTGCTGCAGAACTGATCTTACATCCAGCTAAAAATAGTATTAAAAATGTTCATAGACCAAACCTTAGCTGAACCTTTTCAAACCTTTCTTCTATTCCTGCCATAGCAAAAAAAGATCTGTCTTAATTCTCATTTCATGCCCATGTTATCTCTGTCTTCTTTTCTGAATAAGTTTTTAAACAAAATGGCTGTTGAATTCAGACTCAGTCTCAGCACGTATAAATTCATACCCTTTGATACAAGTCATTTCTTGAGGCATTTTTCTTGAAGGCACTTTACTGTCCTTCTGTTCTTCTTGGACTTTGTGCTATTTTTTAAGATGGAACTAATATTGGAATATAGAACTCCAGTTAGACTGAAAACTGTAGGTCTCAAATGACCACAGTTTGCTTTCAAGTCCTAAATGTAATTGCTGTCTTGCCAGCTCATGTTATTTTCTCCTTTGGCTTGTATGCTGCTAGCATGTCACCTCTTATATTCCTTTTTCTTTTACCATAATATATTGATAAGGAGCAAACTGTGAGGTCCATAAATTGGCAAAATTCCCTCTAGATTCCTCTGAGTGTTTTGCTTACTGATGTCCTTTGGATTTGGCCTATGGGAACTGATGAAAGGCTGACATGAAAATGCTGTCATCTGCCCTAGAGCTTTTTCCCTAGGCAAAACCCAGGCCAGAAATTTTATTCCTAAGATTTCTGAATACTAGATTTGCAAAGCATGCAGATATAGTGCGTGGTGAGGTATGCAGCTTGGTATTCAAGACCATTTCTTTGTGAGATGCTTTTCAGCCCTACTAATGCTATTTGCTGGCAAATTTGTTTTTGAATTGATTCTTATACAAAATTCTTCAAGCAGGCAACATTTAAAGAACATTCTCCATTAGTCCAGACAATTTAAAAGCACCTAGAGGAAGTTAGCCTGAATTCCTGTTAAATAACACTGCCAGTCATTTGAATATCGCATAAAGATCACACAAGCACTGCCTGTCTATATCTTAATGATTGACTAATCCCACATTATTTCCTGAGTGTTTATAGATTGCTCCATCCAAACAATGACAATTCAATATATTAGGAGTTTTTTATTGCAGATTAGCTAATGGCTTCTCCTGAATACTTCAAAAGAAAAAGCTGAAGCAGAGACTGCTATATAAATAGGATGAATAAAAAGTTATTTACAGTGGAGATATTTCCAAACAAAATTCTCAGCTGTGTGTTTTCTCTGAGCCAGAAAGAGCAAGCAGGTCCTATAAAAGCTCTTCAAAGCAATTTGGAAGGTTTTTTGGAGGAAGGAAGGGGAAGGTTGGCAATAGTTCAGTTTTACTGGTTAGTAGAGTCAGCTAGCTCCTGCTGTTTCACAGTGTGAAATTACATGCTAGGCCCCCAGAGTGACACAACCCAGATTCATCCTGGCACACACCAGTGGTCATGAAAGAAGGATGTTTATATGGAAGGAAACACATTACATTTGTCTGTGGGGATAAAATATAGCATCTACCTTAGCCACTCTCATTCTCTAGTGTTTGTACCACTGTTGCTTAGCTTGACTTTTGCAAAAGATACTGCAGG
Organism: Certhia americana; assembly: GCA_018697195.1. Taxonomy (NCBI): domain Eukaryota; kingdom Metazoa; phylum Chordata; class Aves; order Passeriformes; family Certhiidae; genus Certhia; species Certhia americana. The sequence goes on from CM031858.1 coordinate 114,501,091, forward strand.
CATGTCCTCTGCTTTAAAAATGCAATTTTTTTCCTTTCCTAGATCAAAGAAATCACAATTGTCTGCTCTTGTTCTGTGAAAGTTGTCACTGGAAAGCTGCATAATCAGCAGGCAGATCTATCTACTTATTTTATCAAAGGCATCAGGGAAAGCAGCAAACAGCATGAGTTCTTGTAAATACTCATATAAAGGTATTCCCTCTTCCAGATGGTGAGTTTGACCATGAGGTTGAGAACTTGCCACTGAAGGGTTCCCTTACAAAGCAGACATGACCTGGCACAGGAATGCTCAAGGGTATTTGTTTCACCAGCTGCTCTGCTGCTCCACTTCTGTGTTGAACCCTCCCTTGTGAACTGTTCCGATCGATAAATAGCCCATGTCCCTATGGACCTGGGCTGAGAGATGGATGCTGGGAGAAACTCAGCTGTCCCAGAGAGGCCTGAACATCTCCCTGTGTGCAGTGTGAATGATAAACACCAGTACCCAGGGGAAGAGGCTGTCTCCAGACTGCAAGGTCTCCAGCCACAGAACACTGGTTTGCAGAGTGTGCCGTGGTACACTTTGCTCCTGTGAAAACAATGGTGAGATAGGAAAAGGGCTCTAAATACCTTTTACTGGTCTTACCCTTATGTGGTGATGGGAGGCTGCCTAGCTGCTTCTCCAGAGATCTGGGATATACACGAGGTTCCTCAGGCTGAGAAGCCAGAAACACTGTCCTTCATCTGTGCCCACTCTTACCTCTACAAGCAGTCTTTTCTTCAAGTGCAATCAAATGGGTGATTGGGACACAGGTGCATCTTCCTTGCCAGTCTCACATGGCATGTCTCAGGACCATTTCCAAGGGCTATCACCATAAGTCTGTCAGAGCTTGGAGGGAACAGGGAAACAATTCAATTCATGCTGCAGCCCCAGGGGCTGGTGAAGTGAGGATGCCTATGATAATGATTATATTCCTGTGACAGCTGCATGGTACAGATCCTTGGCCATGACTAATTTCCTTTCCAGGGAATGCCTGGATATCCTTGGGGGATTTTTTGTTTTTCTGATCCCTGATTCTTCTTGATATCTCCAGACTGAGACTGAGGCAAACCAGGACTCAGTTCTTGGGGTGCTTTAGGATGAATAACAGGCAGGCAGGCTTAGAAGCAAATGAAAAATATGACATGGGGAGGAAGGGAGGAGAGGAGAAGGGAGGAAAGAAAGTCATTGCGAACCACTATTCTTGGAATTCTCAGCTCTTCTTTATAGGACAGATACAGCCTTCCACTCGGCAACCCCCTAAACCATAGAAGGCTGCAGGGAGGAAACCAAAAGGAGACAGTCACAGAGCAGACTGTGAATCAGGATTTTAACTGATCTCTTTAGAGTGCTCTGGCACTTACCAACAGAGCCATGTTTTCCTAACAGCTTCAGAGGAGTATTGCTTCAGGAAGCCCATAAGGACCCTTTCTACAAAGCAGGAAAGCCCTCAGTTTCTCAGAGGACACAGAGCAGGGCAGATATCTAATCTCTCAGGAAGCTGCTTGCCCTTATGGGTCTGATCTCACATGGGCATCACTTCCAGGGCTGCAGCCTTGACAATATATAAGAAACTCCAGTGTTTCCCACAAGTGGAAACCAAGGGAGCCTCTGAGAACCTCTGAGGCCCAAAGAGATTTCATCAGCTTTTGATGAAACAGTGCCTGTAGTTAAAGAACACCAGGTGTGCAGTGCCATACAGGAAATGACAGTGCTGTAAAACTTCTTAGTTGTGTTGCTGAACTTGTCTAAATGGCTTTGTCCCATGGTTGAAACAGGAAAGGCAGCTGTTATGCAGCACCAGTGGCAATGCCTGGTGAAGAAATTGTGAAAAACAAAGCTCTACACATCTGCAGCATACTGGGAATTCTTTATTATTTCACTTCTACATTCTCCTTTTCAATTCTAGCCCATACTTGATAGTGCAAAAAATGCACTGGTGTTTGCTCCTGAGAAGTATCTGGGCAGCATCTAGAGGATTTGTGGCCAGTGGCTGTGTTATACTTCCTGACAAGGTTATGCCATCCCTATCACTGGCAGTGGCACCATCAGCTGCCTGTCTGATGGGTCCATGGCCAGCAATCTCCATCTACCCCCTGCCCTTGGTCCCCAGCACTGTACAAGAGGAAAGCTGACCCAGGGGTGAGCGCCACAGGCATGGCTGAGGCAGCCTTTGCAGCACAGGATTTCACAGGCTGATTTGGATGCAACAGAGCCTCCAGGCTGACAGGGAGCCCTGGGAGGCAACTGCATCCTGGGAGTATCCCAGTTTTGAGAGGAGAAACACGGGGACAATTAAACTAAACAGCAGATGTGCAGGGGTACTTCCATCTGATCTGGCAGCATGTGTCAGGAGTGCTCTGGAGATATCGCCTCACTGTATGCAGACGCAGAGGGTTTGCTGCCTGTCTCACCCGAGTCTGCAGGGTACAGATAAAAGGAAGAGAAAAACTGTAAAGCTGGAGGGGTCTTGGGAGAGGACAGCCCAGCATTCATGATGCTCAGTGCAAGCACCCAGGCTGTACCTCATTCCAATACAAGGAGATTTGTTTCCTGGAGTTGTGCTGCCTCACAAATGGTTGAATCCCACAGTGGGCTGAGCAGTGGGCCTGAGCAGCTGTACCCCAGGGGTGAGGACAGTTAGTAGGAGAGCAGGCTGCATCAGAAATTTCTTTAGACCACCCTGCCTTCTCCTCATTAAACCTGTACCCAGTCCAACTTAGTCCTGCCATCTCCCTCCACCACTGGTTCACAGACTGGAGGTTCTGCAGTTTGCACACATCAGGAAAGGAAGGAAAGTGCTGGGTATGACTGGGTTGGGGAATTCACAAAGTAGCTAAATTCAGATGGCCATAAAAATTTAGTTGACCATAAAATGCTGCTGTAATACGACTCATGGCCATTTGAGAAGGATCACCCAGTTACAGAAGATGCTGGGGAATGCTTTATAGGTCATAATGAAACAGATGTTATCATTTTGTTTATGCTCATAAAGTGCATTGCTTTATGTTATAGAAAGTAGAGCAGTTATTTTTCTGATATCTTAAATACTGCAAAGTAAAATTAAATACAAGGAGTTGGGGGTTGGATTTTTAGTCTTTGTAGGGTATGCATATTCTGGAAATCAGCCTTTTAATGTCTCTTATGATGAAATATTCCCCAGTGGGATCTGTCCTCACAATGATCTCATCTCAGTGACACAGATGAGGATGGCTGCACTCATAATTTAAAGTAAATTAAGTCCAGACTTTTGACTGCTGGTAAATTGCCAGAACCATGCTTAGTTGGACAAGTTTTGGTCAATGCTGTGGTCCAGAATGCATTTCAGTTTCCTTTTGCACATTAAACCTTAATGGTGCCATCAAAAATAATTTGATTGGAAAATTAAAAGTTAACTCTTTTTTCCTTCCTAGAATAAGGAATTAAAGCTGAAGGGATTTGTTTGTTTTTTCAGAACAAAAAGAATAAGCATTAGCATGTACTTCTAAGGTAGCAAGTATTCCTTCTAAAGAAACTTTTTTTTTAAGTATTCAGGCACACCTAATAAAAGGCACATAAGAAATAAAATAGAACAATCTGTTGTTATTTAACATGGCAAATACTGTTGAGATACAAACACAGTTAAGTTTTCTCTGGTAACTAAGCAACAGAAGAAAATACCACTTATGTGAATTACTGTTTATTCCACTGATTTTTAGCTCTGCAGTAGTGATTTTCATCCTCTACACCTCAAACACATAAAGAACAACTGTTTATGGTATGGATAAATTGTTTAATATAGTGTTTGATGTAGGGGCAAATTAGGCATCAGAATAAACGTCTAGGACTGCTCCAACTAGCCATTAATGACTTTTGATCTTCTCACAAGTGCTTCATTAGATTATGCAACATAAGCAGGCGTCCTCTACAGACTTAGGCAATTGCAGTAAAATGGACTACATGAGGCATGAAATCAGAATAATTTCATTTTTCCAAAGAATACAAATGGTGTCTTATTCATGTGTATCATCCTAAGGATAAAGCACATGGTAACAATGTAGTCCTTGACACATCTAAACTGAAGACTTCTTTCTAGAGCCGTATATATTATCATCAGATGGATAATTTCATTATGGCGAAAATCTGTAGCAAGTGCTCAGAGCCATAGTCAGACCGGACTCACATATGGCTCGGCAGTTGCATATGCACATACTTGTTGTGCACGCTGTCTAAATGAACAGCAGATGAACATAACTCTTCCAAATCGCAAAAAACTAAATTGGTAGCTAAAGATTTGCAAAAATTATGGGACATGAAAAAAGGAGGCAAATAGCAAATAGCAAACTTTGGAGTGAGAATCCCAGAGGAGCTCAGAAGACTGGAAAACATTGACTGAGACAAAGTATGTGCAGCAAGAACTGTCAAGTCCCCCATGCTTGGGAACACCATGTCCACCAGTAATATGGGTTTGGTTTTTCTTTTCCATTTATAATAAGCCTTAGCTACCTGTATGAAAAACAATTCTGTCTGTGAAGCATAATGGAACAGCTTGTGAAATTATCTCTTAGAAGCAATGGGCATAAAAGACACCCAAATACTAAGAAGTAAACTGGGGTAAAACTCAAATTCTGTCAAATCACTGCCAAAAGCATCTTCAGTTTCAATGACACCAGAATATTCACCAAAGGTCTTTTATAAAAGAGTAGCTGAATTGTAAGCAGGTTGGTAATCTTTAGCACAGGTGCCAGTGGCACCTAAACATTCTTCCAGAATAAATGACTCTGAGGAATTGTCTCCTGTTTCGTAGGTGTTCTGGGGGCCTCCTTGCCTGCCTTGTACTGGAGCAAGACCTGGGGAGAAGTTCCTAGGAATGAGGGAGAAAGGAGTTAGAATTTTCTTCACACATGAAAAAGGCACATCCTCCCAATCATGGACTTCTGAAATATCAGCTGGATTTGAGTGTGCTGACTGAAAGTTATACTTTGCCCCTGCAGAAAGGTATTAGGTTGGTCAGCTGCAAACTACTGAGGAACCAACTCTGTAAGATTGCTTTCATTCATCCTAGTTAATCAAGCAGTAGTTGTGCAGCACTTTAAACATGGAAAGCACTCCTATAACTATTTGGTATTGTTGTATAATTATACTACCTCATCTCAATTAAATGCACAAGTGAGCTTTAATCATGTAAGTGAATTGTTACCAGAATTATTTCAAAGTTATGTATCTCAGTCTATGCTGACCGTCCTCAAGATTGGTATGTGAACATGGAGCAAAATGAGGGCTCTTGATTTTGGAAATACTGGAGAGCTACTGTCTTATCAGAATGAATGTCTCTTTCTAGAACCAAAATGCATTTTTTCCCTAATACAAATGCAGGCAATTTTTTATTTCTATTTGTCTTGCATCTTGGGCACCTGTTGTGGACAGCACAAGGAGTAGCCCAGTTTTCTATTTGTTTTTTTACTTCCCTCATTAATATAATGGAAAAAGTATGTCACTTGTTGTCTTTTCTCAGATTCACATCCTTCAGGGGTATGCTTTATCAATGGTCTGTACACTGTGCTGTGTGATGCACTGAAATAAATTAAAACAACTAAATGCTGAAAAATCCTTTATGTCCTTCAAAGCTTAAGACATTAAGACTCAAATAACAATATATGTTGCCATTTGATTATCAGTGATATAGTGCTTCTCACTCCATTGTATTAATTCTGAATATAAGCTTCTTTAATCCAGCATTGACAACCCAAGCAGTGGTCTGTCTTCAAAAAAAAATTAAAAAATAAATTAAAAAAAAAAAAGTAAAAGAGTTATTTTAAAATAAAAAGGTTTTAAAAGTTTTGATTCTTTTTTTCCATAGTACATTTCATAGAATCACAGACTTAAAGAATTGTTTGGGTTGGAAGGAACCTTAAAGATCTTCCAGTTCCAATTCTCTGCCATGGGCAGGGACATCTTCCACTAGACCAGGTTGCTAAAAGCCCCACCCAGTCTGGTCTTGATTACTTTCAGGGATAGGACATTCACAGGTTTTCTGGGCAACCTCTTCCTGTGTCTCACCACCCTTACAATGAATAATTTCTTCCTTATATCTAATTAAAACCTTCAGGTACTGAAAGGCCACAATAAGATCTCCCTGGAGTCTTCTCTTCCCCAGGCTGAACAACCTCAACTCTCTCAGTCTGACTTCAAAGAAGAGGTTTCATAATCTTCTAACTGCAAAATTTCCAAGAAACTCAGTTACATCTAAGTTTATCACCACAAACAAGAGAGCTTTAAAATTGTGGGGTCTTTTTGTGGAGTGGGTGGAATGATGGGATTTTATTTGGTTTTACTCTTCTGGTGATATAAGAAACTTTAAGATAAACTTGATTTATTAGACAAAGTAGTTACTTTACTAGATGGCAATATTACCACATTTCCCATTTCTGCTTCTTTTCCCCGTTTTGTCAGATGCTCTAACACTCAATTCTTCACTCTTTTATCTCTTTTCATATCAATTAAATGCTTTTTGGGAACATGGATAGGCAGGTTTTGTATATTTGTAAAGCACAAGCAGAAGACTGTAGCTGACTGAAGGCAATCACAACCATAATAATAACATTCACATCTGCTCTTTCATTGACATCCATTTACCTAAGACATTTTGCAATGCAGAACTCTATACTACTTTTTTCCTATATCTTTCTGGAATAACTGTACATAAGAGTCACAACCTGGACTCACATAAAGAATGTGAATTTCCACCAAAACAATACCAGAACACCAAAATATAAAACCCCATTAAATCAGGAACTACCTCTGACTGTGTCTGTATGGCATTTTCTGACAATAGGCCTCCAGTGAGGGTGTCTGAAGTGGAATTACATAATGCATATATATATAAAATGGAATGTGTCATTACTGCAGTGTTAAGCTATATTTGGAAGCCACTACAACAAAGCACTTTCTCCCATTTTTTTCTTCTATATTTCACTACTTTCACTAGAAAAAATGTCTTTGATATATGAATCATTTTATGAGACCATCTTTTTATTTTAATAACTGCTAATTTGCACACCTAACATCAATTGCTGGTGCAATTAATTGTGGATACAAATCAGAATGTTTAGCTGTCTAATCACCTGATTGTGCCTATAAATCAGTGACAGTAATTATGTGTGTAAATGTTCATTTCAGTCTGCAATTAATTTTGAAAAAAATTGAAAGGACCAAAAAAAAAATACCATCCCAGGCTGAAATTTGGTCCTCAGTGTGTAAAACCAGAAAGTATCTTCCTCCTCTACGTCTTGTGTTTAAATTGCAGAGAGATAAGTAGACAAAGAGCAATGTTTCCCCAGTCCCCAATAACTCACTGCCAGTGTTTCACAATAAAGTGCAATGGGAGAGGAAATATTTCCATGTGAGTTCACTAATCACAACATATTTGCCATGCACAACCACTCTGCAGAGCAGGTAAAGAACCCTAGGGGTCCTCAACTGACACAGTATGTCATTTTTGTAACAGGAAAAGTATTTCTTGTACAAATGCTGTAGAACTGAAGTTGCAGATGGCTCCACTGGCAGAGCTCAAGCCTCCTGGCACAACTTTCAGCAGCCACAGCTCCTTTAGGAATTTATAGCAAGGATTGGTGATAGCTTAAAAGAATGATGCAGAAGATGCTGTCTGCTCCCACTATGTGCAATATTCCAAGGTGTGCCCATTGGGAAGGCATGTTAGGCAGGACAAACAAACCCTACCCAAACAATAAACTGCAGAAGGAAATACAAGCCTTACCTGTCCCTGTTGTGCTGCAGGACTTTAATGAGAGGTCTAGGAACAATTAAATGGATCGTGACTGAGGACCTGTGGGTCCAATGGACCCCATTAACAGAGCTGTGCAGCAAAAGATGCCTTTCCAGCTCAGTGGCTTTCATACCTGGGCAGCAGGCCATTTCACTTTACCTAACCCCAAAGATACCAGAAAGCCCCAGTTATCCCTTCACACTCTGATCCATCCAGACCTGCTCAGTGTTTTGCATGAGAGTTACAGTTGGTGTCTTGTTTATTGTACTTCTGTGGTCTCAGTCTCTGAGCAGTTCATTGTTGCTTCACTCCCACATGGGACTTTGATAAAATTCAAAGCCACCTGGTGTGATTTTAATTTAAATGTGAGTTTAATGTGTTTTCCTTTTATATTGCTGTGATGTGCATTGTCAAGAGAAATGCTGCAGGCTCAGATCCGTCCTCTCAGCTGTTTCTCTGTGCTGCTCCCTGGTTTTGTCTGGTGAATATTCCTGAATAAAAACTGCTGCTCTGCAGTAGAGTGTACATTGGGTACAAGGGTGCATTGGGTCATCCTTCAAGGGGGCAACCAAGTTGTAGGCTCTTTGCCAGTCAGAAGCCACAAGTCTTCTCATCTGCATAAGACACCTCCAGAGTTACAGCTGAGCAGAGATTAAAGGTTGCATGCAACCTTTGCAAAAAGAGATTTTACAATTCACCATGCTCCACCAGTTTTGCAAAGGGTTTTAAGACAAGAACCTGTGGAAAGAAGAAAAACTGAAATACTTCATCTTAACTAATTAAAACAATTTATATTGAAAGTGTTTAAAATTTACTAAACTTTTTTCTGATTATAAAATAGGTTCTCACTTGAAAAAAATTGCTGTGAAAATATATTAAAAGTATCATAAGAAAATGTTGTCAGGAACAGGATATGAAAGATACCTCAAGAAAAAGAGAAACAAAGATCCACATCAGTCTACTGTAGGACACACGGCACCCTGATGCAAGACAATACCTTAATCTTCAAAAATTTCATTAAGTGAGACTGGGGATTTTTTTCAGCCAGTCTTAATTAGTTTGGAACTAAAATTGTAGGAACAAGGTGGGAGCTTTTGACACAGCATAACTGAGATCAGATCAGAATAACAGAGCAGATCAAAGGCCACCCAGAGTGATCACTGTGCTGTGACTCAGGTGTGTCATGGGAGGTGGCTGCAAGCTCTGCAAGGGTCACCACAGGCATCCCAGCATCTGGGTACTTCAGAAGACATCCCTTGCTTCCTAAAACCACTCATTACTCCTTCACCCATCAAAATGTGCTTGTTGCCACGTGTTTTTCCTGCTGATTGCACAGGCCATGAGACCTGACAGGCTTTGCCTATTGCTCCTTTTATCTGGTGGTTACTACGGGGAGCAGCAGCAGCCTGTTGGGTTCCTGACTCCTGCTGCTTCTTACTGCTGCTGCTGCATGGGAGCTACCCTAGCGAGTCATTTCTGATCTCCAAGGGAACCCACAGCCAGATTTCCACGCCTTCTAAAATAGGAACTCACAGCTACATCTTCTCCCCAACTAAAATAATCAAATGATGAACAAAAAACCACTATATATTTGGCAGTATCTGAAATAGTGCATTAGATGGGTGGAAAAGCAGAACAATAAGCTCAATCATAGCAGAGCTACAGGCTAAGACCACAACAGACTTGCCATGGTCCTCCAAGTCCTAATAGAGCCATGCAGAAGGAGATTGTTGTTTGCAGGTTCTCATTAAAGAGTCGGGTTTATTCCTCTCATTACTTGCCAAACCTCTGAGGTTCCTCTCTGAGGAAGGCCATATAATCAAGATATCATCCATATATTTTAAATTAGAAAATTGGGTCCTTGATAGAAATACTATAAAAGAAATAAGCTAAGCTTTTTTAATGGCCTTATAAAGGCTAGTTTTGTCTTCAGTTTAGTTTATTCTTATCACATCAACTATTATAAATTGAAATATTTTTTAAATAAAAGTTCATTATTTTGAAGTACATTGAACAAAAGGTTATTTGCAGGCAGACGTATAACCCCTAAAATATCATTCTGTGCTTCTATAACCCCTCTCTTTCATTTTCAGGTATTTTCACACGATATACTTGGGTATCCGGAGTCGACAGAGTGGAGAGAATGACAGATGGCGCTTTTATTGGAAAATGGTGTATGAGTATGCAGATGTGAGTATGCTGCATTTGCTAGCCACCTTTCTGGAAAGTGCACCACAGCTGGTCCTGCAACTCTGTATTGTTGTACAAACTCGTACACTCCAGGCTCTCCAAGGTAGGGGTTCATTTAATCTATTTATTTTTTATTATTTTTGGAAGAGTGTAATTTCCACACATACATATTAATCCTTTGTTTGGACTGCTGTCTGCCTTGTAGTCCTGGTATAAGAGCAGATCTTGCCTGCTAGCTGCTATTTAACTGTTAACAATAACTCTGTCAAGAAAGCCTGTGTTATTAGAAGGTTTTTTAGCCTTTCTTAATGGCCCTAGGTTGTGGGTAGGATTTATAATGTTTTGTTTTCTGCATATCCTTGTAATAGAAGAGCTCTTCTGATTATCCACTGGGCCAACATGAAAATTGCATCAATCAAACTATTTCTCTTCTCCCTATGCTTTTTTCTGTGAATGTTCAAAACCCTGCAAAGTGCAGTAATGAGGTTCATATGGCATTATGCAAAACAGGAGACAGCACAGAAGAGAACAGCAATTCTGTGACAGAAATGCCAATGTCTATGCCCATCAGTTCTCGGCTGTGATTATCTGAAATAATACATTTCTCAAAAGTACTCATTCCTTCACACTTTGGGTTTCCTTCTAAGGTTGATGCTTTCAGCAAGAGTGGTTACTTCTTTAATATGGCAAATGCATGCATATGTCCTGCTATATGGCTTTCAGACAATGATACAGATATTAGAATATCTCATTCACTATTGCTTTCTTCATGCTGCTTTTGGCTACCTGACAGCTGTCCTTTTGTACTGTGCCATTGTTTTGCCTTATGGCTGCACCTGGACAGAATTTTTAGCAAGGAAATGAAGGGAATGGGAAATTGGGATACAGAAGGTGACAAAAATTCCATGAGGCAGTGAGGAGTGAAGGAAGGAGGGGAGAATCAGAGGGTCAGAGGGAAGAGAAAATTCAGAATTTTTGTCATTTGCTTTTAAAGAACAGCTCATGTGCTTACTACTGTACAAGAGGAAAATGTAACATCACCTTGCTCCAAGAATCTGTTGGGTATGGTTAGCTTATTATGAGTAACATGCAGTGAGTCTAATTGAGTAAAAAAGGACTGGGCACAAAGTGGGTAACTGTGTGAAGATCTTGATCCTGGGCAGTTTCCTGTGGATAAATCAGAGGCTTTACCTTTACAGAGCTCTGAACTGTTATGTAATAAAGAGCTGTACTTCTTCCTGTGTTTTAATTTCATTAGATCTAAAACTCTGCCATCTTAATGGGAAAAGAAAATCAAAGTTTCTATTTTAATTAGTTGGTGCTCTGTACAAGGGAGTTTGCCTATGCATTTCCTACTGCTATTTCTCAAATTGATGTCTCCACACCAACAAATTCAAACTGTTGTCATTGGGGAGAAGGTCTTATCACTTCAAGAATTGTCTCCCCAGAAAAATCGAGTCCAGAGAAAGACTTAGGAGAAGAACATAGACAGAATACTGTGTGGTCAGCTGTAATTTGGCTACCTTCATAAACTATTAATACAGAATGCCTCTCGTCCTCATTTTAGTGCAATAACAGATCTGTCTCTGAGAAATGAGCCTGGTGAGTAGGCTCTAAGCCTGTGATTCACTCTGCAAGCGGTTGTTAATTAGTGAAGACCTGAAATGCCTCAATTTAAAAGGCAAAAATGGTTCCTGCAGCCTGCAATCAGCTCTGTGAAACCTATGTATCAGCAACCAGAAGGTAATAAAACTATAATTGTGGATTTCAGCTGAGAAGGTTGAAGGTATTTACTTATGCTCTCTTTCCCATTTTCTTCCAACTTCCACAGAGAAAAGGATCCATGTAAAAAAGAAAAAAATGAAGAAAATTAAACAAGATTGTAATATTTTCTTAAACAGTAGTACCATTATACTCTCATGATAAAAGCTAATATGTTTTAGCATCTTGCCAGCTGTGAAAATCCTTTTTTCTGTTTTCTCTCCTTTCTTAAAGAAATGGTAAGAATAATGCATTACACCATAGGATGGTGGATTAGCTGTGAGGCTGCATAAGAAGAGCATAATTTTTCTCAGTGGTATCATGCTACAAATGGGTGTTTTAAAAGGCTCAGCCATAAGGTATCTGCTTAAGCTAGCTGTCCACTCACTGAGCTTGTTAGAGAGATTTCCAACACGGATCAATAAACAGGGTGTTTGATTGATTTTCTTCGTTTAGGGAATGCTACTGGTTTTTTGTTGTTGTTCTATTATAACTCTCTCCCACAGGACAAAGCTATTATGAGAATTATTAAGTGACATCGCTGGTTTGTGTTCTTAAAAGTATATGACTTTCACAAACCACAAGTTTGGCATAGGAAATGAATGGTCTGTAAGCAGGGCATTTCTAATATTAATCAATTAATTACTGCAAGAAAAACTTTTAAGTATTTTTATTTATGAAATTCTATATTTTCAATTCCAAATGCAACAAAATAGCCTAATTCCCAGAAGGAGAATGCTATCAGCGTTACTGAAAATTCCAAGTTTTGTAATGGTTGTTGGCTTGATTCAGACTATTTCTTATTTCAGTAACTAAGCCCTGCTAATCAAGGTAAGAAATATGTGCAGACCTGTACATACATCTTTATGGGGATCAGGAAAAATGTGCAATATCTGCAAAACCTTCCCTCTCAGTCTCCCATGCACTGCAGTAAGGACCACTTCAAAACCCAGAGGATGCACCACAGGGATCCTTTAGCACTTGCCTGTGATCCCCAAACATGAATTTAAAAACTGCACTGTAAGCTTCTAGCAAGGATTGTGTACCCCCATATCGTGACCCTTCAGGAGAGCAAGGCTTGGTAGGAGGCCAGCGACAGTCCTTATGGAGTGTCATCTCTCATTTGCATTCTCATCAAGAGATATCTGAGTAATAGTAAAGCAATAGCTAAATTATTATCTAAAAATCTGATTCTTCTTTAAGATTTCATCAAAACTGGCACATTTAGAGGCAATGTTCATTCTTATTCTGCCTACAACCAGCAGCCAGGTCTAACCTGAGTGTAAGGAGTGCAATTGCTTGTGGGGAAAACTGATGATTTCTAGGTGCTAATTTCTCAAAAAGACAAACAACTTCAGTTTGACAGTGGACTAAACTGGAGCTGTGCTAATGCCCCCACTACCTCCACCTTTTCCACTCTGGTGATTCCTTTTGAGTTTGAAGAAATATCTGCTTTCTATAAGACTGACTGATGTGCCTTGAAATAAGTAATTCCTTCCTCTTTTCCTCATGGAAGTCTATTTCTCCTGCCTTTGCTCTGAGCATAGCTGAACCACCTTAGACAGGGGGATATCACGCAACAGGTGATAATGCCAGCCCTGGGAAGGCAGGGGAAGACACGGCATCAACGTAGTAACAAAGGTCAGGGCTGTCGCTTTATGTGGCACCTCATCTTGGAATCCTGCCCACAGGCTAGCAATCATCCCTTGGCACTCTGCTTTTACTTTGGTTTTCCCACTATGCCATTTGATTTTAGAAAAGCTTCTCACCTTAAAATGAGTAAACTCCAGCAAGCAATAAATCCCGCTGACCAACTGATTGGAAAGAGATTCCCATCAGTTACCATACAGATGCTACTTTCCTGTTCAAGGGTATGGGGTTCTAGCTACACCTAGATGAGCAGATAGAAAAGATTACTCCCTGGATTTACCACAGATTTCATTATTTATACTGTATTAATTAACACATTGCTTAAATTATGGATTAGCTTCTCATTCCTGTTTACTGCATTGACAATTTTTTCTTCATCAGCCCCTGGGAGGTTTGTTCTGGCTTCTCCATACAGTGCTATTAATCAAAGTCTCTATCAAAGTTTAATCAAAGTCTAATCAAAGTTTATGTCATACAAAGCTGCATTTCTTAATGGGGAGTGACAGTAGTGCCAGAAGCAAAATGAAAAGTTCAGACCAGTTTATAAATTCATCAAGTTTCATTGAAGTCACCACACACCACAGAGCTACTGGATTCTGCTGAAAATGCATTTCCAGGAAATCTCCCTGGACAAAAATTTTCCCATTTTCTACCAAATCTGTTGGAAACCCTACACTGTTCATATGTTGACACTGCAGCCAGCCTACAAAAGTTTACCACCATTCTCCAGTCCATCTACTCCAAACAAATTGCTGCTCCTGTCTGAGCTGAAGAAGAAGAAGCTCAGAGATTTGATAGCACTTAATGACATGGCTGATAGGTAGTAACTTTATCTGGCAGATGCAAATTATGTTGTTAACTAGTAGATTAAAAAAATCCTGTGGCAAAGCTCAGAGCGTTGTGCATCAGGAATTTGGACTTTTCATATCAGCACAGTAAACTGAAAATCATTTAAGTCTACAATTTTTTGTGTGGACAGCAATTTTGGATTGCTCTGTAAAATGCTGCCTACATTTGCAGTGCCCTATAAATAAATAAATAAATAAATAAATAAATAAATAAATAAATAAATAACATAAAAGAATTCTGATGCAATATTTTATACAATTCAATATATATTTGTATGGAAATCAGGTGCAGCACTTGAGTTCTGGGCAAGTTGCCATTAATTTTCTCTGTGTTGTCAAGGTTCTGCAGCACTGCAGTCCAGCACCCATCTTTCCCACAGAGAAACTAACACAGAGCAACCTATAGTTACAGATTCTGCTCGATACTTGGCAAAACGGATTTCCAGGGACAAGTATGATATACTAAAGAGTAAATGTGTTTTCTGGAAATGACTCTTAACAAATTTTAAAAAGGTTATCTTGTGCTCATTAGGATAGAGCCATCATATTAGCATACCTTTGTTTCTGATGGTCCAGGAGAGGACTTCCTCAAGGTGATCATGTCATATAATCCATTTCATAACCAGACTACAATCTTAAAACTAGTCATGCCTTTAGTATCTAATATACCAGTTGAAAGTTTAATCCACTGATGCCTGTCCTGAATTTTTAATTTTATCAGCAGTCTGTCCATATTTATTCTTGTGCCATACCTGTTTTTACACTTGTTCCCTAAGGAAATGGGGTTCATACAATTATATAGCCCATTTCTGTCCTTCTGTCCTGCTTTTTTTTTCTGATCCATTGTAGTATTTCAATCAAGCATAAGAGAACAACCAACATCTCAAAGATAATTCTGTTTTCTTAAATGTTGTAAAGAAACAGTCAATACAAAGAAAAATAATTAATTAAAATAATTATAAGAAAAAAAAAAAAGAAAAAAAGAAAACTGAGAGCCTCCACTCCAGAGAAAAGCAGTCAGACTTCAGCCAATACTTTTTTTATTACATACCAGCCACCAGTCATCCCAAAAAATGCATCCTTCTAGACAAGGAATTGCACTGCTTTCCCCTATCCAGTGGGACTGTTGTGAGTGACAAATGGGATTTGGGAATAAGAGATACTTTGATGGAAAAGTGGAATCATTCCTCCTGCTGTGCATTCTCTCATCTCATGAGAGGTTCTGAATTTTCCTCACTTTTTCTTCCTTGGTCCCAGTCTGAATTCATCTTTGGTATATACAGATGACCAAGACTGCACAGAAGACTCCAGATGACATTATCCAGAGCTCCCATATCTCTCACAGCAATATCTCACTAGATATGATGTAGGGTTGTAATTCCCTGTTCACTCAGGTATTGGACCAGTTAATTCTCGTTATTTCACGACCCTTTAAAACACAGGCTCTTCTGGTGTCACGTCACTCTGACAAGGTTTCAATTACATTAAAAAAAATGTATTAGCAATTAAATGCATATAATGAAATTTCATCTCTTTTCTACTTTCCAGCCTGCAAGGTGCCCCTGATTTTTCCACATATCACTCTCCTTTCTTACATTGACAATATCTCCCAAACACGTACTAGTACAGTATGTTTTAAACAAAGGTCATTAAGAGAAGTATGCAGACAAGACTGCTTCCAAGTGTAATCAGTACTGAACAGGTAAGAGTAACTCTACACCACCCCAAGGGTTCTTTATTAGCATTTCAATATAATCTCCAGTATCTTTGTTTATTTAGTTCTTTTGCCTGCCTTATTTCTCTTCTTATATTCCCTAACCTCTCAAGCATTACCAGCACTTTCCCATTAGCATTGTAGTCACCATTCTGGCATTCGATAGATTCGATCTGCCACATTTTACTTGTTGAGAAAGGGGTTATAAAAGAAAGATATAGAGCTATTCTAGACTCTGTAGCTCTCCTATGATCTACTTCATTTTTAGTGTATCCATTCTTTTTCATACACTTTCATGTTTCAAGGCCAGGTTGGATGGGGATTTGAGGAATCTGATGTTCTGAAAGTTGTCCCTGACCATGGCAGAGATTTGGAACCAGATGACCTCTAAAGTCACTTCCAACCCAAGCCATTCTATGGTTCTGGATTTACCTTTTTTTTCAGTTAGCTATTGCTTTAAAAGCTGCTCCAAAGCTTTGTGTTGTATTGAAGCCTGCACTGTAGTCCTGCTTCAGCCAGGAACTTGTCACATTTCAGTCACATGGCACCAGTTCTGAGCGGGGATACTTAAGATGCTTCTCACCAAACAGCAGGATTTCATACATTGACTTATTCTGAATACTGAGACAGAGAGGTTTTGGTTGCACTGGGTTAAAAACAAGGAACTTCGAGGTTTGCTTCCATCTACAGTAATAGAGATTTCCTTTCTGATCTTATTTTCTGGCTTATTATCAGTTGGCTCTGTCTTTGAGCTCTTATTTGAAGAGTCCTTATGGAAAATTTTCTTATAAAGCACAACCTTTATTGCTCATCATTCTTTTTTTCATTTCCATCAAAGAACCATTTCTGAGGTAGATTTTGAGGCTTTTTTTCTAGAATTATTTTGGGTTGCAGTGTTTAAAAGCTCCAGAAATCCTTCTGTGCTTTGCCTCAAAGAAAATCCAAGCATCCCCCCCAAAGAAGCGGGGAACAGAACAATTAACTTCCGCAGCCTTCACTTATTTCTCTAAAATTCTGTTAGGCTTACTAACAGATCTATTTTTGTTTATCCCTCCATTTCATATAAATTAAGCCAACATTTATGTGATTTGATGCTATATTGCTACAATTAGATGTCCTGTAACAACCTCTATACTTTCCATAACTAAGTTTAGAAAGAATCCTCTCCACTTTCTCTCAGAAAAGCTGTCAGTTGTCACACTCTGGAATATCTGGGCTGCCTTCAGCAGAACTTGTTCTCCAGCCTATATCTGTCAAATCAGAGGCTGCCATAACAAGACAATCCTGTGCAGAATTTCACCCTGTAATAATGGTTTGAACATCTCAATCCATATCCAAATTTAACTCTGGAATTCTACAGCAGACTCTGACTACCCACTATCTTTCCCCAAAGTGATTTTGTATGCAAACAGGATCTGTTTCATCACAGAACCCTTTCTGAAACATCCTTCTGTCATTTCATTCACACACACTGCTTTTGCCATTATTTCCATCTTTTCTGAATACCATCTATCTTTCAGCACCCATGTCCAGGGAGTGATTATGAGACCATGGGTGTTTCTGTAACCCTATAGATCTTTTTGTAAGGCTATAATGCTTTATGTCCAGTGTTTATTTTCTCTGTTTCCTGATGTCCTGTCCCTATCCATTCATCTGTCTAAAAGTATGATCCTTCAATACAACTTGCAAAAGCAAGAGGCAATGTACACAGGTACTGTCAGGAAGATAAGGAGTTGGCAGAGTCAAGGTGTTGCTTCTTAAAAAAAAAAAAAACCATTTTACAGGACCTCAACTCCTGAAAGTCAACCAGAGATAACTAGTAATCATTTTTATTCTTTCTGTTTAACTGCAGTAAAATAACCTGAATTCCTCTGGCAGCACTAGTAATGAGGGGAACTGCATCATTTTTTCATAAATAATACGTTCTGGTGACTCTTTTTTTTACTGAGCTTATGCTAATATCTTTATCCTTGTTTATTACCTGTTAACTGGTCATAAAAAGACCAGAGGATCACACTATATAGACATATAAATGTGACTTTGCATTATGATGCAAAACATATAATTTGTGAAGCTTGGCCACCCACTGAACATTTTTTCCATTCATTACATTACAGGAAAATGAATAAACTATTCAGGTCATTCTGAGTGAATAGCAATAAGGCTTCACAACATACCAGCATGAAATCTGCATATGTAATTTTAATAGAAAAAGTCATTATAAACAGTATTAAGGAGATTTAGTATACATTTTACTGCTACTCTTTTTGTCCTCATTCTTCTCACATTAGCTATCTTAGCTACATTTGCAGATAGAGGTGTCTCTTGCTAAGCTTCAAAAACCTGTTGGAAGATCTCAATAAATCAGCTGGTCAGCAAAGACAGTAGGTAGGTGCCTCCTTCACTAAATTTTGAAAAATCTAGTCAAACATTTGGATATTTGAACACAACTTTAAGTACATATTTTGCCATACCTTAGAAGTATCATGCCAGTGTGAAAGAAAAGAATTATAAGTGGTTTTATAAACTTACATTTGCATAGGAATATAATTTAAAGATTGGTTTCTCAAAGCTTTTTGATGCAGTTTGTTCAAGCACCATGCTGATAATCTCACCTTTGGGTGATATTTCCAGCTCACACCAATTGAATGAGAATGAAAGAATAAGAGAGGTTCAAAGGGTCCTCAATCAATCATCTGGTCCAAACCCTTCTGGAAGCACAACTATGTTCAAAAATTGACCAGGTTCCTCAGGACCATGTCTCTTTGAATTTTATAATTCTGTGGTTGCTGAGCACACAGCCTCTCTAGGTGAAAACTGTACCAGTTTCACCTGGCAAAAATCTCTTTTCTTACAGGAAATCAAATTTTCCCTTGCTGCATTTTTGACTCATTGTGTGCCTCTCAGTTTGAGAGTTTTGAATAATTCTCCTTTTAGGCAGGAGAAAATGGCAATTAGATCTTTCCTCTTGGTTCACAGTTCTCTCTACTAGTCCTCCCTCAGGCTACTCAAGCCCAGTTCAGACACCACGTGCTCTAGCCCCTAACCTTGTGGACAAAGGATGGGTCACCGATGTTATACACTGGACTTTTGAAAAGCCTTTGACCTGACTCCCCACAACATCCCTCTCTCTAAATTGAAAAGAGATGGAGTTGATGAGTAGACTGATAGATGGACAAGGGAGTGGTTGGATGATCACATCTAGAGGGTAGTGGTCAGTGACTCAGAATCTTGATGGACATCAGTGACAAGTGGTGTTCCTCGGGAGTCCATACAGAAGGTTATTTGATATCTTCATTGATGACACAGCCAAAGGGATTGAGTGCACCCTCAGCAAATTTGCACATGACAAAGCTGAGCAGTGCAGTTGCCACATCTGAAGGATGGGATGCCACCCAGAGGGACCTGGACAAGCTCAAGAAGTGGGGCCATGGGAATCTCATGAGGTTTAACAAGACTAGGTGCTGGTGCTGCACCTGGTCAGGGCAACCTCCTATCTCCACATGGGCTGGGGGATGAACAGATCCAGAGCAGCTCTGTTAAGAAGGACTTGGGGGTGCTGGTGGGTGGGGGGCTGGACATGACCCGGCAGTCTGCACTCACTGCCCAGAAAACCAAACGTGTCCTGTGCTGAGTTGAATGCAGCATGGCCAGCAGGGCAAAGGAGGGAATTCTGGCCACTCCAGATCCCACTTGGAGTGCTGTGTCCAGCTCTGGGGTCCACAGCACAGGAAGGACATGGACCCATTGGAGTGTGTCCAAAGGAGGCCATCAAGTTGATAAGAGGGATAGAAAACCTCTCCTACAAGGAAAGGATAAGAGAATTAGGATTGTTCAGCATGGAACTAGGGTGACCTAATTGTGGCCTTTCAGTACCCAAAGGAGGCCTTCAAGGCAGATGGAGAGAAAACATTTACAAGAGCATTGACTGACAGGACTATTCTATGATCCCATTATTTCAGTGACTCTTCACTGGCCTTGCTCTAGTTTGTAAAAGTATTTCCAGTACCAATGGCCCCAAAATGATATGAACACACAAGAATTTTCCTTTGCCTTTGTAAGTCTTTTTGTCACTCCTCTCTGTCTTCAGAGATCCCTCTGCATGGCAGCCCTGCTTTCCTGTAGATCAGCTGCTCCCCTCTGATGGATCCAGGCTTTAAGGGCATTATGAGCCTGGAGGTATTGTGAAAAGAAATTCTTTACTGCTGCAGGGGATGGCAAAAAAAACCCAAAAATATTTTCACATTATCTACATGTTTTTAAATTTAATAGTCCCTTCATAAATCTGCTAATGTATACATAGTGGTAAAGACAGCCAGAGACACAAAGTAGTGCATTTAGTTTCTGCAAGTGTGATATATTGCCTACACACTGAATTTTATTTGTTGGGGAATGTCAGAAAGTTGGTGGCATATCCTTCTGCTCCCTTTTTGTTGTGCTAAAAGTGAACTTGCCAAGGAAAAAATTTCCAGTTTCATTTTGGGTTTCTGTGTTTTTTATGACTGGTATTTTGCTCAGGGATGGGAAAAAAAGTGATGCATGCTTGGAACAGATAAAGCTTTCCTGTGTCTAATATAGCAGTGAGAAATTTTAGTCGTGATTGTGTCTTACCCAAAGACTGCACAATACCTCAAAGATAAGAATTAATGTGAATTCTTCATCATGCAGTGACTTTTAATCTTCAGTCACAGAACCAAAGTGCATGGCCAGCTTCACACCAAAAACACAGATCTCAAATTTTCTGTCATTTTCACTGCTAGTGCATGTTAGTTTGTTAATCTGCAAAATTACTCTTTTTTTTTTCCAAAATTAATCAGAAAATAATCCTTTCTGTTGAGTAATTTAGGTGCAAGTTGCATGTCAAAGTGGGAAGGCAGGTCTTAAAATATGCCTCACATGACATCCAGGTTTAGTGGTACACAGGATATACTACAAGTGATGAAATTTGTATGGGATTTAATATCTATAACTAATTATATACATATTAGTATTTTTCAGCTGTGTGTTGGGTGAGTATCAATCTGCAAATATAAAAACCCATCGCACTTTTGCTTTGTTCTCACAGTTTTGTAAGTACTAATGAATAACCAGTGTTACAGTGAGACTCAAAGAAAAAGCCCAATCAGGCACAGGAGGTTCACCCCTATGGGAACCTTCTCACTGAACTCAGTGGAACTGTTTTAATGAACAAAACCTACTTGCTGGGCTGGGATATATAGGAGCATTCTTTTACAGAAAGGTATTAAGTAGCTTTCTTTTGTGTTAAGCATGGCATTCTACCTAACCTAATGGGGATAAAAAACATATTAAATGCATTTTATTAGTTTTTGGTTTTGTAACTAAATTATTATGAAAATTAATTTAAAGTATTTTTCTTTTTCCAGTGGGTGTTATTTCTCACAGTATGTCAGTTAATAAAGTGGTAAACTGTATTCTGTTCTCTGTATATAATGAATACAGTTTAAAAACAAATCATTAACAGATTTGTGTTACTGCTGAAGAGAGAATTTCTAGTTTTAGTTTTGAGTGGGGCTTTTAGCATATCATTTGTGCATGGGTGGCCAGTGTGCTCTCAGGAGTTAAATAGCTTGGGCAGGAAGAATCTCGTGATATGAGGTTGCTCAATTGATATTGATCCCAGGCCCTCATAGCTAATAGACACTGCCTCTGTGTGTTCTTTCTCACCCTGTGGACATTTCAAGATGCAGAGGAATTCTTCCATACTCACATAATTGAGACAAAAGTGTGAATTGACTCCTCCCTCAGTGTGACTTTTCCTGGCAGAGCCACAAGTAGTGCTCCCTGTCATCCTCCAGCAGGCATCCACGATTGTCACAGAGTTTTGCCGGAGCTCTGACAGCTGCAGCCTCCCTGGAGCTCCTACCCAGTAAAACCGGGAGGACCCAGGAGCCCTGTGGCAGGGTCAGAGAGCAGCACAGGGACTGATTGGGAGCATCCTTGGGACCATGGGGCTTTCAGGGCTCACGTGTAGCAGAGATCAGCAGCAGCAAACCCCTTTTGCCAGCTGCCGTATCACTCTGAGCAAGGCTGCTGCCATGTCCCCGGCGGTGGGGACAACAGAGTGACTCACAAAAACCTCCCAATTCGCTGCAGTTTTCAGTCTGCAAAATGAAATAAAGTAACCCCCGTCTCATGCTTTATGCTGTACTAAAATCTGCAGTAGCTCAGGGGCTGTTTCGTGAGCTATGCTGTCGTCCCCATCACAGGGGCAGTGAATGATGGGGTGTACCCCTCCTTCAGCCATCTGCTGCCACCCCAGCATCAAAGCCCTCTGAAAGCTTATGCAACTTCAGGCTGTTTTCAGGTTTTAATGAGCGCATTTGGTGCTCTCATAGTCTCCTTCCTGCCCTGTGGATGAATGTATTGAGCGATTCATTATCACCAGAAAGGTGGATTAATAGACAGATGAAAGACAGACAGACAGACAGATAAATAGATAGGTAGGTAGGTAGGTAGATAGATAGATAGATAGATAGATAGATAGATAGATAGATAGATAG
>CM031858.1:114523567-114535504 GCA_018697195.1 Certhia americana
GATAGATAGATAGATAGATAGATAGATAGATAGATAGATAGATAGATGTTTGAGCACCATCTAGTTAAGCTGGATCTTTCCCAGGTCTCCTGTGCCATAGAAAGGCATTCAGATCTCATTTTGAGCTTCTAGGTTAGTCACTCTTGGTAATGAAGCTAAATAAGTAAGATGCCCCAAAGCCATAAAAAAATAGAGCTCTGGTGATCTTCTTGATGCTGACCCTAAGTGACATGGTAGCATTTACTCTCTGTGTATTCATAGCAGCTTGTCATCCTTAAATATAGCTCGAAACATAACTGCTTTCCTCAGTAACTGGGCTCTGTATTGGTTTTGCTTAGCAGAAGGCAGAAAATGTGCAACGTGAGTCCAAAGCAACAGTAAACTGAAAATGGCTCCCCATGCCTTTTCTTCAGACCCACTGTAGTCCCAGCAGATCTCTCTCACGCCATGAGACCAGGACTCTCATCTAGAGGTTTTCAATGATGTATTTTCACCTGCAAGCAGAGTAGACACTAAAATCATTTGCAGTAAAAAGAAATTCTGCTAGGGGATGAATATTTTATATCTTTTTTTCTTCACATTTCCTTTAAAAAGCCTGATTTTAATTTCCACCCCTATGGAGTCAGTTTTGTTATAAAGAGACAGCTCAGAAATGCCTGAAAATATCTTGAATGGTGATTCAGTAGGAAAGAAATGGAGTTACAATCATTTGCTCAAAAAGAAATCCAAAGGTGTTCTATGGTTTTGAGGGGTTTTCTTTCACTTCCTTGATAATGACTGTAGCAGCAAAATCAGGAAAACAAGCTGGGAAATTTGCATGATGTCGCCATACACCTGGCTAAATCATTTCCACACCTGCTCCACTTTCAGCCATTTCAATGCCATTCCTTGAGAGGCAGAGCCATGCAAACAAGGGCAGAAACAGGCCGTTGGCTTCGCAGAAGCAGCACATCCTGCGGCAGCAGCCTTTGGAGCCAGATGGGTTTTCTGAGCAGAGCATAATGCATTGCAATTGAATTGATATTTTAAGCTAACACATGTTTAGATCAGAGAGGCTCACAACACAGTCACTTACAATACACGGCTGATTGCTTCATGACAGAAGCAGCTAAATGCTGTAATGGGGAAGGTGGTATCAGCAATTCACTTCTAAATTTTGATTCTCAATTACTTAAGGCAGCTGTAAGAATTCACTTTTAGCTGGGGCTCGAACAAGGACATGAGCCAAGACCCAGAGCAATTTAAAAAGCAGTAGGAGTTTCTCTCTTTATGAAAGGCTTCCTAGTATAGAAAAGCTACAATATTATAAGGCAGAAAAATTTGCTACCCCAAAGGCAGGGTCCTGTGTTTTTTTTTCTTTCTGAAACTGAGATACAATTGAGGCAATGAGAATGAACACAACTTTGAAAAAAGCTCTTCTGAAAAGATGAGCTGGATAAAATGTACAGAGCTGCAAATGATCTCTAGGAAACCACATTAGCCATACTTCATCTAACATGAAAGCTGAAGGACCACTAAGTTGAAGAGTGGCGAAGTACGAATTGTGCATTGATCAAGTGTTATCTTTAAAACATTTGCCTGTATAAGGTATCCCTTTGTTGTCAGATATCACTGAGGCTAAGTACAACCAGTAAAGGTGACCAAGGATTGAAGAACATTATTATTATTATTGTTAGTAGTAGTAGTAGCAGTAGTAGTACTATTACTATTTCAGCAAATACTTACAATCTAGCCATTGTGTCTTTCAGAGTTCTGCTTTATGAGATGGAAAAAGCATTTTTCTTCATGGCAGGCTATTCCTGAACTGTTTATTGTATAATTTTTTATACCATTCAGTGAAATGTCTTGCTTGTAGTTGTTATCAGCAAATGAAGTAGCAAGTCCATCACAACTGACTTGTGTTATGTTTGTTTGTTACTACACTTGGGGAACTCTTATGCATCAAGGGCTTTTTATTTTTATTTTTTTTCTCCCCCTTGAGGTTTTATCAATAGCAGTCATCAAGACCAAGTCTTTCAGATTATATATTCAGAAGTATTTAAACTGGCTCTGCAGAACAAATTAGGACGATCAGACACTTTAAGAATATCTTCTGCTTTGACAGTATCTGTAAATACTGTGAATCGATTTCCAGATTTGATTCTAAGTAGACCATTCTTTATGCAGTCTTGAAACAGAAGAGCCAGCTACATATACAAAAGTTAAAGATTGAAAGGTATCATAGAAGATGGTTAGACAAATATCTTAACATGAGTAATTTGCAGAACAAACTCTTCAGCTAAAAAAGGATTCCAGTCAGAGACTTTTACACATTTTTCTACATATGAGCCACACCTGCTATTAAGTAAAATAGTCCTGCTGGGAAGGCTATAGAAAGACGGTTCTCAGATACAAAATTTCTGGTTCCAAGAACTGTATATTAAACTTTGCCAAATCTCTAAGGAAAGAAGATAAGATCTGAAGTCTTCAGAAAGCTGGAATGTAATGAAGAGAACACCAGGCTTCTAGATTACGTCTTTGGGGTGATATTTTGGTTTCTTCCTATAGCACACCAATAACCTGTTACTTTGGAAAAAACTTTTAAAATTGCATGTCTGAAATTAGAAAAAGAGATCCATAGTTAAGCACATAAATATGTAATCTTCTTTCCAAATGGAAGAAGTATATGTAACTTAGAGAAAAATTTGCAGGTATGCGTTTGTAAATACGTTGAGGCTACAAAGGAATTTTCTAAATATTGTTGTATAAATGACATCTTAACCCAATAAAAAACTGAAATCATATATCAGTGAAAACCCTGAAAATATTTGAGTCTTTTTATGATATCCTGTGGAATCATTAATATCTTTTAGTCTTGTAACAGTAATAAACCTGTCACAAGATATTTTACAACTTAAAGGGCTTTCATGACTCCCTTAATGAGCACTATAAAATCATTACCTGATTTGGAATATATATATTTCTTTAAATAAATAGGGTTCTCTGAAGTACAATTGGGTTTTCTTTAATTTTTGCTCTTTTATTGATGTATTTTGTACCTATCAGACTGTGAACTTACTTATGAGTCTTCATTTTTGTTGCCTTATAAGATGGCCAAAAGGAAAAAATTTTTTCCCTAAGGATAGCATTAATTATTTAACTAATATTTAGCTTTTCATTGCCTGCCCCATATGGACACAAAAACACACATACAATTTATTTAGCACCTCACCAGTGAGTGCTAAAATGTTTATTAGTTCTGCAGAGTGACTGTTCGATGTTGTTTCCAGTTAAGCACTGCCTAAATATTCATTCCCTGGCCTATTAATCCATGGTGACAAGTCGTATTTCCTCCTTTTTGTCCTTCCCTCTATTCCCTCACCCAAACACACTTTCTCCTCACTGTTGTTTGCAAGAGATGCTGATTTTAATGAAAATTTTGAAGTCATTAATTTTGAAGAAAAGGGAGGTAATGCTTTCAACGTTGTCAAAACCAGGTGTTTTAGCTTCTGGGTGTCTTTGAATATAATCATTTAAATATGTTCAGCCCTCTAAAGCCATCACCAAGGCTGTAATAGTACAAATCACATTGTGTTTTATTATGGCCTCTCCCAATAGTTAATGTCAGGTGTCAGATGAGGAGGAATGTATCTGGATCACAAAATTCACTCTCCTGCTATGAAATACTAAGAAACTAACCAAACAATGCTATGCTACAAAATGCAAAACAATAATCAACAAAAATTAGCACTATGTTATTAACTATGTCCAAAGTGAGGCAAGAATAGGCAAACTGTGCAGAGTGGCTCATGTATTTATTTGTGGAGGGACTTAGGACTGTGATTTGAGGTTTCTGTGCAAGCTGGCACTGACTTGGTATGGTTTCCCAGCAGGGGCATGAGGAATGTGCTCTCTTCTCCTCACCCCAGACTGAGCATTCATCCTGCATGTGAGCATCCTAAAAGCTACATATGCTTGGCAGAAGTCTGCATCTCTGCTAACACTTCCTTTAAACAACTGCAAGAAAAAAAGAAGGTTTTTTTAAAAAGAAAAAAGCAGTAGCTACGTGCATGATCATAAATTGCTCTAGCCTGTGTGTTTCCGTGTCCCAGTAAGCATCAGGGTTCCATCAGAGAATGCAAATTGAAACTGACTGCAACAGTTGGCTCTAGATTTTGTTGACAGGGAGCAGTATTCATTTTCCTCAGTGCCTGATTTCTGTTGCCTTTCTGCTTAAGAGAAAAAGAACAAAAGGAGATAAGGAGGCAGGTTGAGAGAGCATGGTATAGAAATTAAAATAAACTAAAATTATACCTTCTTCTTGCTATGAAGTGCCATAACCCCAGCATAGTGAAAAACTAGATCTAAAACAGCAGAAATGTGCTGTTAGGAGTGGGGAAGAAAGAGGCAACAGATAAAGGTACTAGCCAGCAGAGTGCAAGCATGCAACTGGGCTGCCAAACTTGAATTCACATTTTAATTCTCCCCCTACATAAGCTTTGCTCAAAGCAATTTTTAGTCACTGCGGATCTGAGTCCTTCCGCAACACTGCAGAAGACAAACACAAGGCCCATATCTTTTCTGCTGGCCGAGATTCCCTCTTGGAACTGTCACAAGACCAGCACCCTGGGCGGTGTCCAGGCCTCACAGCAGCCTTGTAGAAGCATGACCTTGACCCTTGCTTAGCATTGCCCACAAGGATCCCATCCACACCTCCTGCCCTGGTGTAATTCCCATTTTAAGACCTGCAGGAATCATGGGCAGCCTCATGTACCCTGTATGTCAGTGACAATACTCCCGTGGGCCTCTATAGGCACATCAAGCACAGCTGTGTCTTTTAGGACATCCAGCCTCATGTCACCCGGGGCAGGCTGCTCCTTTGTCACACTGGAGCCATTTGAGCCAGTCCTGGGCCCCCTCCATTGGTGTCTGACAGAGTAGAGGGAGGACGCGAGGGAATTCTACTAAGATTTCACACTAGAAGTTCAGTTTCACCTTTGCTTCTTGATAGACAGTGATTTGCTCTGGTTTTGGCTCAGGTTCACGTTCATTTCAGCTCAGTGATTTTCAGTTATGCTTCTCAGACATCATCCACTGTCACAGGGTTACTGTTGTTGCCTTTTTCCCAACCTGGAAATGAAACTCGAGATAATTTCAGTTAGGAGGTAATATAAAAGGGGATCTTTATTTGAAGACCTTCAGGGGCAGTTATGGAAAGATGGCCATCTCCTCCAGGGGTGAGTACATTTTTATAGGTTTTAGGAAATTAACATAATTGATTAAAAAGCCCTAATTAGGAGGACAAGTGGTGATGCAATTCACCCCCAGTTAAAGCCCCTTCTCTGGAGCCCCCCTTTCAGCACTAGCTGTATTTTGTCCATGAGAATGTATCTCCAAGAGTTGTTCTCGGCCTTGGTTCCCAGGAAGAACCAAGGCAGCGCAGGGGCCGTGTACCCCTCAGGGCTTGGAGATCTGGAATCTGTTTTATCTTTCTGCTTAAGGAATGGCCATGGAAAAGTACTGGGAAAATGTGTCACTAATACAATAGGTGACTGAGTTACAAATATATATGTGAAGAATACAGAGAATATATAAAAGAAAAAAAGGCAAAACCTAAATGAGGTTTGAGGAATCACTGTGAGCTATTATTTTAGAGGATTCTGGTGGAATATGCCAATGCTCTCAAACACCATTGATCATCTTGCCCAGGCTCTTTTTCTGACTTGCATATTAAATAAGCTGAAATTTGTTTCAGCTCATTTTGTTTTCTGCCAGAATTCATGCTATCTCAAATGAGCTTGTTCTTAGGAATGTTCTTCTTTCTGGTCTCTGCTTGGAAGGGGGCTTCATATTCCATTGCTCTCAGTGATCCACCGTTTCTATAGATACTCATCTGAATGTCCAATTCTTGTCATCAGGGTTTTGTGCAAGAACACGCATAACAAGAGAGAAAAAATGTCTTACACTAGGTATTTCTCAGCCAGTTGTAGAGGAAATTTTTTGCATGAAATAAACATTATGCCAAATGGAGACTTGTCAACTGTCTGAGCATGTTTCTTAGAGTTTCATGTAAAGAAAGTACTGGAAGCTGCTCAAAAACTGTTAAGATTTTTTTGGTAATTTTTTTTCTAATTTGGAACATAGTGTCAACAATGTCCTGCTTACACTACACTGATGCAATTTATGGCCCAATACTTTAATCTCTACCATTAACTGCCATGGGAGCTGCATGAACAATGGTTCTCTATTATGTGTGGAACATTTCACACCATGAAAGCGTCCCCAAACACTTAACAGAGTTACATAAAACAGTCTCAGTAAATAATAGCAGAGAATAAATAAATTTAAAAGATTTAGGCAAAGGAAAGCAGAAATAATTCAAACACTTAGACATGCAGCACAGAGCGAGGAAGTAAATGATGCCATGTATTTATTTTATAAATACCTAGAACAGTTGTTTTGGTTTTTTCCATTTGGTCTCTAAAATACCGGCACTTTCTCTCAAGAAAGCTAAAGAGAATTAGTGTCATAAACAAGCAGCCTAGAGTCTAACAGAGGCAGCTACACAGAGTGTTAAGCTTTCTTTCCAAGAAACCATCCAGTCCTGGTGTAACAAGACACTTAAGCCAGTCCATGTGATTAGAGTTATTCAGCCATGGAAAGCTGGACATGTATTTAAATGCCTTGCTGAATTGGAAGATGGTACTGAGGAAACTGCATGTTAAGGGTGGAATTAATCTTGCTGAAATACAGTTCTGTTTAAAAGTTATATGTTCTGTTTAAGCTACTTTTTTTGCCAGTTAAGAGAAAGAGGCACTTGAAGAACATTCATTCTTTCTTGAGGGGTATCTAATATAGATTGGATGACTTACCCTAAAGATATGCTCACATCTCTCAATGGACTAAAAATGGAGCTCAGGTAGTTAATTTAATCTCAGTATCTGACTTAAACATGGCCAAAATTTAGGGAGATGGACACACATTTACTTCTACACACTTCTTCTGTGTCTTTCACTGCAAGGTAGATGCTTGAAAAATTTGTGGAAAGGGATTTCTCATGGCTCTGTGCACATAGCAGGGGTTTGCAGTGCTGTGGAATCTAAGAATTCATTCACCACAGCACTTTTCTTGCATTATCACACAGGAATAAACGAAAGTTTGTTGAGTATGAAAAAAAGATGCTGCACCTAAAAAAATTGCAGTTGAACTCATGGCAGTTACATGTCACACCTGCAGTAATAAGAAACACCACAAATGTTTGTGAATTAATACTGCTACAGGTAATACAGTGAATTATAATATCTATTCTGCCCTAAAAAATGACAGTGCTGCTCTCTAAGGAAGGAACAGCTTGTTCCACCTGCCACAAGATCATCCTTTCAGCCTTGTACAGAAAATGCTCCAATATGATACCTTGGGATTATCCTCACATAACTGGTTTGCCTAATTCAAACTGGCAGACACAATCTGAATTCAGTGAATCAGAAGATACATGAGATTTCATTAGTGAGATCACTTGAGTAGATTAACTCAGGCACTACCAGCCTCCATCAGCTTCTTCAGAGAACTCTTAGGACAAAGGAGGTGAAGACAGAGGCCAAATAAAACTGCTTGATTGCAAGTGCCTTTACCCCACTGTATCAGACGTATCTGTAAGGTAACTGGTTTTCTAGTGATGAAATATGGAGTGCCTGGCCCATCTTTAGAGCCTGGGTTAACAGGTTCTTACAGGCAGACATGCCATATGCAGAGCTTGCAGTACAACTTACAGTTCTCCTTATAAGAGCTATAAATGCCTCATTTATACTGTAGACATAACTTTACTGTCTCAAAATCTTAACAACGATTGAATAACAAAATGCAAACATTATACTTTGTCAGTATAAACAAAACAACAATTATATTAAAGGTCCTACAGGCATTGCTCATTTGTATTAATAATTCCTGCTTTTCAATCAAGCTGTACAAGATGCCAAGTTAATTATTTTAAATACTTTCCGTCTTGGCACTTTATTTGGACTGCAAGTGGGGAAGTGAGGACAGAAACAAAGAGCACAGAAATGGAAAATCCTTCACCACCAAATAATTGAGGCATATGACAGAAGAGGATTTAGGAGGAAAAAGCCCTAAGGAGATTTTGGGAGGTTTCACTAGTTTGTTCAATGGTGAACCATCCAAAAATGAAATGCCTGAAAAGCTGGAGGCTGAACAGCTTAAGATAGACTGTGCACACAGAAACATTGCAATGTTAACTGCTGGAAGAGGCATAAATAATGCATTTCTTATGTGTCTCTGTAGGCCTTGTAACCTTCTTTCGACCCTTAGGGTGCTCATTATCTGCAGGAGCAATTAACAGACAGTATCTTGCAGCTAGCAGGATTCCTTACCTTTAGAGTGATTTCAAATCAAATAAAAAGGAGGCTAATAGAGCCAAGGAGGCCTGAGCTCTGAAGTTGCTTCTGAAGTATATTGGATGGAAATAATCAGTGAATTGAAGGTACATGGTGCCAGGGCGGCTGGATTATGTCTGGCTGGTTTTGCTTGCTGAATCTTTTATGTTTCGGATAGATATTGTTGTTCCTGTGAGAGATTATGCAAGTGACACAAATAATGGAAAATGCCTTCATTAATTCTGAAAGGAGAGGCCTAACTTCCCTTACTTCAGCAACTTCAAGCTGATTAATTAAAAGAACCGGGTTTTTTAACTAGCAAGGATAAGTTAAAGACAACAGAGGTAAAAAAACACACTTAAGACTGATCTTAGAAAAGTAAGTTCTGGTGACCAACAATCTGCTTAACTCCCCAAACCCAGTGGAAATTTTTCAATATTTAAGATATATGAATAGCTTAGGAAAAAATAATGATCAAGCGCAAATTACACAATTCTAAGATAAAATTGTACAGAACTAATTATTTCAAGTCTTTAAAAATCTAAATTAAATGTTTCTTATCTGAAAGAGCAGATTGTCAAATACAAATCAGTCCTATATTATGATTTCTCTAGAGCTGTCCTATTGCAATATGGAAATCCATGACAATGTTTAATATATAGAGCCTGGCAGAGTTCTACGTGTTCTTCTAGCACTAAATGTGATGCACCATCATTTTCTTTAGCTGTAACGTGTTTTATTTTCAGTTCCTTTCTAATGCATGAAAAGCATTCCAAAGGCTACTACCTTATATGCAGTGAGGTACATTATAAAAGCCACATAAGTTTAAAAAAAATTATTAAATTTCTGGTTTAAAAAACAAAGCATATTTTCAAAATACATAGCAAATGTTTATTACTGCCATATCCCATTAGCCCACACAAGCCACCATTGTCTGAGAACATCTTTTTGCTGTTCCATCATGAGTTTATGCTGAGTCTGGAAATGGGATTTGTATATATTCCTACAGACCTGCTGATAGTTCACTGAGGATCCAGGTGGAGTCAGGGATCTGGCTTCCATTACAAGATTGAAGTTTTAAGTTTCAAGTTCTTGGGACTGAGGATATTTTTCTCCTGTAAACTGTGATGCCTTGAATAATGTTTACAAGGGAAACCTTGGAGTCATTCCGTTCACCTGAAGTTTATCATCATTCACATTCATTCACATGTGGCCAGGATTTCTCTACCAGGAGAAGCAAAACCAGATAAGAATTGAGAATGGATTGGTAGCAACATGATTTTATTCTTATGAAAATTATTTTTTTTAAGTTATTGAACCTAAAAAGCATGTTAAATTTATGATAAAAAGTAAAATTTCATCTTGCAGGTAGAAACACCAGTATATTTATTCATTTCTAAAGTGTAAATGATAATGAGATTTCAAAAGCAGAAAATGAAAGGGTGCTATTGAGCTTGTGAGGAGATATATTTTGGCAGACAGGTTATCATTTACCACAGCAAAGTCAATCACCAGACTCTGGATGTTGCTCCCCTTCACTACAGGAGTTAGAGAACATAGATCAGGAAGAGGGCAGTCAGAAAGTCACAACTTTGGTCTCAGGGGATTTCAATTACTCAGATATTGATTAGGGTGACAGTTACACAAAAGGTGTAGAAAGGAACACGTTTGTAAAAGGTAGACAAAAGGTTGCTTTCTTTAGCCATTGTTGAGGTGACTACATAATGAGAGCTTATTTAGAAACTTGTCCTAACAGTTGTGAGCTCTGATAAATAGAGTTCAGCAAACAGCAAGACCTTTCTGGGTCTGAAATCTGCTTCGTGGTTGGGAAACACAGCACTGTTTTCCTATCCCAACTGTGACCACTCCTTCCAGAAATTTCTGACAGCTCCCTTGTGACAAATGACCATATGATTTCCAAAGATCTTTTGTCCCTCCTACTTTATCTCAGAATGTCTCTCCCCCGACTAAACTCCTTAAAAAGTCAGATTTACATCACAGGCATACTACAGAGGCTTAGAGATAAATGTGTCTGAGTGTGTGTGTCTGTTTGTGTAAATACTACGTTCATCATCCTAATACTAGAAGGTTTTTTGGAGCAATGCTTTGTATTCCTTCAAAAAGAGACCCATAATTAGGTGGAACCTCCTCAAAAATTAGCATAATGGTTAAATAAGCAGTGTGGTATGGATGTGAAATCATCAAATCATAGCCTTTGCCAAATAGGTCAATAGAAATGAAATCACACAGTCAGAATAGAAGCCACCTCTACTATGGAAGAGTTTACTCATTGTACACAGAGAGTGCTTAGTCATCACAACAAACACTTTTCAGGAGTTTCATTAAACTGAGGGCTGCTTCAAGGCCAAGGAGTCCAGGTCACATGTTCAATTAATCCCATATATTTTTTTAATACTTGAACAGTGTGATAATTTAAGGCCTAATGCTACCTCCAGATAGTCAACCTCAGAGCCTCAATAATAGGGCACATTTGTTTCTTCACTTTGGAGAAGTGGAATGTGAAAAGGCTAATATTGCTTCTTACACTGCTGTTCATTGAGCATCGCTGTTCCCCACTTTAGCCAAAGGTGACTCTTCTGCAATTAAAATGGAATTTCATCCGTTTCCAGCCTGCCTTTCAGGCAGCTTCTCTGACTGAGTCTGTAATGAGCAATTTGGGTCCAGCTAGTTCATTCGTGTGTGGAATCAAGAAGTTCCAGCTTTTCCCTGGTACATCAGGAATGCTGTTGGTTTTCAGCTGCTGTGTGTGCATGTTCAGTCTGGGAGGAAAATTTCTACAGAGGCTAGAACAAGGTCTCCATAACAGGTCAGACCTATTTGGGGGGATTTTGAAAGACGCAGAGCATTCGTGAGCACAAGGATCTCCTAAAACACATCAACAAGAGCGCAGTGGTACAACTCAAAACTGAGCTGTGAGGTATGATCTCCCACTCATTCAGGCCACACGGATTCCTGTGTGAGAGAAGCCAGCCGTCGACTCGTGCCTGCTGGAAGAAACGGCCCAGAAAAATCCTTCTCGGTGCGTCATTCACGCTGGAGGGAGGGAACAGGCCTATTCCGCCGCCAGATCCTGTTTTTCTTTCGCTGTCAAAAATGTAAGAAAAAGCCTTCCTAGCTGCCTTAGGCTTCACTGAGACAAAGTTCGGGGCCGGAGCGCG
Source organism: Certhia americana (assembly GCA_018697195.1). Lineage (NCBI taxonomy): Eukaryota > Metazoa > Chordata > Aves > Passeriformes > Certhiidae > Certhia > Certhia americana. The sequence goes on from CM031858.1 coordinate 114,535,116, forward strand.
GGGGTGCGGCGCTGCCGTGCAGCGGTGGCCGCCGCAGCCCCGCAGTGCCACCTAGTGCGAGCCGGGCCGCCGGAGCCAGCGCTGCCCGGGCAGCCCCGCTGCGGGGCACGATGTGACAGAGTCCACAGAAGGCTCGGTAGGGACCTTCCCCCCGCATGGAGCAGGGCTCTGGCTCTGGCTCTGGCTCTGGCTCTGGCTCTGGCTCTGGCTCTGGCTCTGGCTCTGGCTCTGGCTCTGGCTCTGGCTCTGGCTCTGGCTCTGGCTCTGGCTCTGGCTCTGGCTCTGGCTCTGGCTCTGGCTCTGGCTCTGCCTCTGGCCCTGGCCCTGGCTCTGGCTCTGGCCCTGGCCCTGGCTCTGGCTCTGGCCCTGGCTCTGGCTCTGGCCCTTGC